>VZRU01017032.1:0-177681 GCA_013398155.1 Pedionomus torquatus | reverse complement strand
AGTCTTCTGAATCTGCCAGGAGACTTACACGTATGCGAAGCCATGGTGAAACCATGTTACCCCAACCAGTGGGCTCTGAAGAGTTTTCTAGCATGGATCTGTCCTAAGCTTTTCCGTTTGCCACCTGGAGCTGACAGTAATACAAGAAAGCCTCCTGTGTTCCTCACCCGGGAGACGAGTTTTACATGAGGCAGTACTGCTGCTCAAAGTACCTCTGCTCCTACCCTTGCCTCTGCCCTCCAACCACTTTCTCCACTTACAGACAACTGCAGCCTTTTTTTGTTGACCCAGTAAAAAAACTAAGTCTGACAAAATGAAAAAGAAAAGGGCAAATGCTGAATTGATGATACATGCACAGGAATGGAGAAGAGATGACATGTTTTGGTCCAGGGACTTCTTGACTTCTTTTACAAGGACATAACATGGCCATTCCAGTCCTGACTGGAACCTTCCTCCCAAGCTCATTTTCCCAGTGATCCACAGAACCCTGGAAAGAAATTTTACTTTCTCTTGCACTAGGTGGAGACTGACTCCACAAAGGTGGTAGCTTGTTGGAAGAAAGGAGTTCCCATGGCAGACTGGACGCTGAAGTGTGATACTGAAGTGTGGTACAGTTGGGGAGTGTGGGGAACACACTAGGTGTTGCCTGCAGCCTTTCTTTATCTCTCTGGATCAGTGCTCTGGAGACAGGACAATGAAGTATTGTAGTCAGGTGGCCTGTAGCTCCATGAAAAGAGAGCAAGTGAGTAAGCATTGATGGATACACAGTGTTAATGCACGAGCAAGCATTAATGGGTACATAGTGTTAATGTATGAGACATACATTATCCCTCCCTCCAGGAAATGGGAGGAGATCGTCTGTTTGTGTCCCACCTATGCTACAGGAGAAGTGAGGGAACAGAAAAGCTGTAGAGACCCCTGTGCGGTTTACTCACTGTCAAAGGTCTGTTGGCTTTTGAAAAAAACGGGAGAACGTTTCTGGTCTGTGAACAGTCTAACCAGACCTGCTTTTTTCTGTACTTGTAAGAAGTAATAAATACCACCCAGACTTGTATTGTCTGCATAACTAGAAGGAATCTATAAAAATTTTTGTGATTGAGTTACAGTAAGAGGAAATGTCTATCCACCTGTCCTAGTAAATAAGCACCCAATGTTCTGCATAACCAAGATTAAGATTAGATACTGCACCATGGGAAAGCTTTCCTATAAGGAAATTGTATGTAGTTAATTTCTAATGGAGTAACTCACATACGCTTGTACGTTAGTAATTTTGCACCTATTATTATATGAGTTCATGACATCACTTTTTCAAAAACTTACAAAAGTATTATGCAAGTTCCTTAAGATTTGGCTAGGGAAATCCCCAGACTCTAGTATATAAGACCGCTTTGTCCCTTTGCTGTCACGTCTGCTGATTGAGAAGATGAAGTACACACAAGTAGCTGTGCTGCTCCTCATGCAAAGCATGATTACTCTGACTACAACAGAGGTAAGTAGGAGAGGTAAGATGGGAGTCTCACAACCTGAGCTTCGGTGCCTTCTTGTCTTCTCATGTATTTCAGACTGCTCAAAATTCTTTTAAGGTTACTGGAAAATTATTAGGCAAATGTTGAGATCTCTGCATGGAGTAAATTTAAAGTACTTCTCAATCCTCCCCCCAACAAATGTACAGGGACTGGGGAATAAATGTAAAAGTGAGGCACAGGTTTAAAATCAGAGTCAAATTCTGCCTTTGGTTAGATGAGTGCAACTCCCAGTGAGGATCTGAGTGGATATTAAATGCTCTGTGTAGCTTCTAATTAATTAGCAAGGGCTTACAGCAGGAAAGGATCCACATCTTTGATGTAGAAGGAGTTGGGAGGTGGGGGCTTTCCCAGTTGCATGATTGCTGTCATACTCTGTGACCAGACACATGAAAGCCATGCTAGGTGTTTTTGGTGGGGTGCTCTCCCTCTTCCCCATAAAACTATATCTGGTTGGGCAAGAAAGAAGTTCAATTTAAAGCCATCAATCAGAAAAAAGCCCCAGAAAACCAACAACAAATCCAAGGGGGAAGGGAGATGAGAAAACTTTGAAGAAAAACTTTAAATGTAAAAAAATACTTTAGTGAAAAATGTGTTTTGGTTTTGTACTGCCTCTTTTTTTTTTTAAAATTTAAAACTGGACTTAAATTATCAGAAGAATATGTTTGTGAATAGCTTAAAAGCTCTTCCAAATGAAAGAAAATATTAGGTTTTATTTGACTCAAAATTACTGCCTTTTAGTATTTTTAGTTAAAACTTGGAAAAAAACCCTTTTTGGCTCCCGGTGACTTTCTGATTTGTCTGGTTTAGCCACCAACCAGAGAAAACTTGTGTGCCCCTAGCTGTATTTTTTTGAAGTTTGGAAGCACTGTGAATGCAGACGGTGAAGTCAGAATCTCCTGGGAAGGTGCTTTTGTCTGCTCAAGGAACAGAAAGATGCAAAAGTCAAGATGGAGGTGTAAATACACGTTGATAAGCTGAGGGCAGAAAGCTTAATATGGGAGACATTTCTCCTCAATCTTCTTAGCTTTAAGCTAGTCCCTACCTCATGTAATTTACACAATTTGTGATCGTCTCTGCCCTATTGCTGTTAATTGCAACTAGCTGGCCCCCCATGTTCAGTGTAATCATCTGAACACACAAATGCTTGCTCAAATGGGTTTATTTGACAAATTGTCCCATGAAAGCTTGTTTACTCTACATCCTTTTGTAGATCTGCCCTTTGCTAGCCATTTGGGTTTCCCCACCATTCCCTGGGTTGGAAACGGGGCTCCATCTGGGGTTTGAGAAACTCAGGAAGATGTAGGGGCAGGTGTCTGGTTGCAGGGAGAGACCATTTGATGCTCCATTTGTTACACCATTTTACAGTGAAGGTGTCTTGCTGCACCTCCCAGTTTGCCACAGATATTGGTGAGACCCCACAACAGGTGGCAGTGTGCTGCATCATGGTGATGCTTTGTGCTCTGCACACTAGGAGAGGATGCAGTGGGCCTTTTGGGACTCACAGTACAGTGCTAGGGTAACAACTGCTCTGCTTGTAGTGACCAGAAGGCAGGTGCCAGCCACAGATGAAAGTTAAAGGGGATGTATATAGTCTTACTACATAGCCTTACGACTTAAAAGACTCCCAAGGTGGACCTGACAGTGTCCTTGGCAGTGTGGTGGCTCCCACAGCAGTCCTTCCCCGTGGTGGGACACTGCTCCTTCCATGGTGCTAGCAGCAGAGTGAGATGTCTGCCCCAGCAGTCACAGCTCAGAGCCTGGTAGCTTGGCGTGAAAGGGGCGGCGAGTCCCAAGCCTAGAAGAGTGGCGAGGAGAGGACGTCTCTGTCGGGAGGACAGTAGTCTCTGGATTTAGGGCAGGGGGGCACAATACTGTCATTTTAGACCGCTATGCAATCTGCCAGAGCTGCCTGTCAGAGCCCCAGCTCACACCTCCCAGGCAGGCTGAGTGTCCCCTGCCCTGAACTGGTCACACAGTGCCTTTTTTCAAGAAGAGATGTCTATGAAGTGACATTCTGCCTGGGGAAATGTTAGTGACCTCAGCAGCAGATCAGAAAAGCCAATAATTTTACAGATAATAAAATTGAAGTGCTTTGGAGCCGTGGGGTGGAGGCTAGCTGATAGGGAAGGGATGGTGCCATATGCAGGAGTTCACCCTGAAAAGTCTTTCCTTTGCTTTTTAGACCACTCATATGACCATTCCATATCTGACTCAGCCTGACAGGATGGCTGGTGACCTGCACGCTCCCCCAAAGGTATGACCATTATTGTTCTCCAATGAAGTCCAGAAAAAAAAAATGATAAAAAAATTAGGAACTTGTGTCCCATTTTTCAAATGCTACATAGTCACTAAGAGATTTAACCTTGATATGTGTTCACCCTTTAGGCTGCCCAGGAACAGGCATTTCGGTGTTTTGTATCCAGGATTTCAGGTAGTAGTGAATTCCCCAAATCATCACTGCTGCTTCCATGTAATTCAATGCTTGAAATCACATCCAAAGCTCTGTCCTTGTGACTACTAACTGGATCCCAGAGATGAAACAGTGAAGGTCATGGGGGTTTGATGGCAATGTACCAAGCAGTTTGGGGGTTACAGCCTCCATAGAGGATGGGAAAGTCTTCTTTTCAACTCTGCTTCCCCATGTAAACCAGAGCAGGGCTTTGAAACTGTTTTCTGAGAAGTGCCTGCTTGTAGTTGCTGGGGAGGAGAAAATCGATTCTTTCTCTCCTACTTGGCTCAAAATTTATTCCACTATTTTCTGATAGAGGAACTTGAGTCTGATTTCCGTGCCTTCTGGTACAGTGCTCAAGTCCACAATCTGCAGATTTCAGGATTTGATTTCTTCTCCCTCTTTGTCAGTGACTGATTAATAACACGTTTGCTTTGGAACAGATTTGATGGGACACATTTGTTCTGAATGGTCCAGCAACCTAGTATCAAGAACAGGCTTTGTCCAAAGCGTAGCTCCAGATCAGGTCAGAGATGGCAGACAGCTTGCTGGCAGGTCTTCATTGTCCAGGCTAGCCCAGCATAGCACCTGGGATGTGTGGATGGGCTGCTTCTGAGAGAGCTATGTGTCTGGCACCAGTAGAGGGTTTAGAAAGCTGAGCAGAGTTAGGAATCTCTCTCTGAGTCTCAGTAGCAGGACCCAAACCTCATCCATCTCCTTGCCCAGCTAAGGTGGCCTCTGTCCCTGCCATGTAGTTTATGTGGATCCCATTCTTCATCGTAGGAAGAGCAAGTATCTGATTCAGAGCTGTGAAGGTCACTGGGCCACAGTGTAACTGGAAATTCAACACTGAAATGTCTAGGCTGTTTTGAGGATGTAACTCTAAGCCCATATTTAGGCAGCTAAATATATTTTCTGGTTTTCAGAGAATCAAGTAGCTGCCGACTCCTGCTCTCTTTCTTAAACTGAAGTGATGTGGAAAAGGCACATTTCATGCCCGAAGACAGAGGACTTAGAGGTGCAGAAGCTTCTAAGTGACTTAGGAACCTATATTTTCAAAGTAATTTAGATACCAATAACCATATCTTTAAAAATACTTAGAAACTTAGAAATAGTTTGCAGCATGTTCCCAGTGGGATTTTCAGAAGTGCTTTGCTAACCTACCTGGCAGGGAAATCAATGGAATTTTTGTGCTGGGACATTCTGGAACGCTATGAGATAGTTCTCTGCTTCCTTTCATATTGAATGTCTTCAGCAGTCTGTCTATGAGTGAAGTTTTGAGGCCCATGGTACTTAGCTAACACAGATAAAACGTCTTTTCATGTTTTCTTTCAAAAATGAGGTGCGTGCTGTTTGCTCTGGCTGCGTTAAAGAGGTTGCCAGAAGTGCGAACTGGGATCATTCCTACTTGCTGCTATTTTCTTCTTGGGCTCACAGATCAAGACAGCTTTACTGCTGGCCATCACCGCACGTCCTGGACTGGTTTGGCAGTGAGGAATTTAGTTGAAATCACTGTGAAAAAGCAAAGGAAGGAGTGCTGAAATGTCAGCTTTCAGTAGATAGTTTTGTTGTTTGCTTGTTTATTTTTAAGAGGGGGAGAGAAAGAGAAAACACGGGTAACACTGGGATTTCTGCAAGGCAGGAGGAGAGATTATAGAAAGAACTGTATTTAAAGAGCAAGTCTGTAGCTTTAGAATATGCAACTGCATTGAAGTGTGTGCCAGAATATTTTAAAGGAACATCAAATATCTTTATTAATAAATTCGTGATAGGTTTATGAACTGGGAAATGTTTTGTATACAAACAATAGAGAACTGCTCCAAACACACTCAGTATTCAGCCCAATGTTTATAGGAAATGATGTGCTTTGGCTGTAAATTATGGCAAGATCAGGAACTGCCAGCCCTGACCTTTCTATAATACACTGTGCACATTGCTCTAACAGTGATGCTTTGAGCACGCAGACTACCAGGGCAAGGCAATTCGTGCTAATGGCATGGGCAATAGCTTTGCAAGCTACCCCACAAACACAGGTGGGCAGGCTTTGATGTGTGGGTGCTATTGTGCAATATTTTGTGACAAAATAAGTATCTCTACCTGAGGCGGAGCTTGCATATTTAACTCATCACCTTTCAGTGTTGTATAAGTAAATGCATATGTTTGTTTGCTGGAGCTGACTGAGAAACCTCAAATGAAGCATTTTTCTTTTCTAAACTTTCCCTGCTACTAGTTCTATTTTGGCGCTTTCAGCTCTATGGATGGAAATGACTAGATGATCCGGTCAACTCAGATTAACAACACAGTAATTATAAGAAGTAAATTACTAACTTATTATTTTTCTGCTGCATGTGCTTTCCCAAAAAAGTTATTTCAGTATCTTAGGAATATTGTCCACAAGACTGGGAAAGTAAGAACTATTATTTGCCTCTGAGTTTCAAATGGTAAAATCTTTACAGTAATATTTAACTATTTTCAGAAAGATTTGAAAGGGTGAGTCATAAAAATTGTTAGACTCTTTGAGTTCCTTGGAAGAAAAAGCTGAAAGGCGTCTAGTAATGAAGTTGTTGATCCCTTGATTTTCACAGATCATATTCTGGTTGGACATTTGCTCCTGATTCCAGAGAAGAATATTAACACTTTTTTTCCTCACCTATTTGTTATTGCAGCTCTTTACCAATGTGTCCGGCTCTGTGGATGACATGGGAACTTGCCAGTGCTCTGTGTACTTGCCAGACACCACCTTCCCCGTGCAGAAGGCTGAGAAATTGGAAATGATAGCTGTCACGCTCTCGGAGAGATTTGAGTTAGAGCTTTCTCAAGTAAGGTGTTCTCTTCTCACAGATATAACAACTGTATCTTTGCTGAAAAAATGGTTGCCTGTGAAAAAGTACAGCAGCCAGTGCTTTTCTGTTGACGTGTCTTTCAAACAGTGGGAAAGAGGGTTCTGTAAGAACAAGAAGGGTGATTAAATCTCAGATCTTTGACGTTTTAGTATGTAACATGTTTGAATATCCTTAGGTCTCTTTTCCTCTTTTCTAGGCCTTTGTAGCTAGAGGCATATGGTATTTTGGGAAGAATGGTTATGTTTTTCCTCTTTTGGCTCAGTGTTATTGATTTGTGATAGCTACACAGAGCTATAGGAAGCCAAGCCTCCTGTTCTTTCATGTGTTATTATTTGTATCAAGACAGCCAGATTGTAGGAGGGAAATGAAGGGAAAGAGAAGGTCACCACAGACCAGAGTGAAGAAGTAGGTGAATATTTGTTCCTTCACGTCTGCTCTCAGAGATTTAAAAAAAAAATTATAAAACCCCCAAATACCTTCCTTGTCAACATCTGAAGCTGTGGCAGTGAGACTGCTGAATTATGCATTGTTGTTGAAGTCAAACACACCTTACACTACTTTGGCTGCTTGTTGCATGAATTCAGATCCATTTTTTAAGGAACTCAAGCAAACCCACACATGCTGTGGTGCATCCGGTGAAGCTGCCTGTGAGGACAGAAATCTGTCTTTGACTTTTGATAGTGGATAAATATTCAGGATTCAGATTAGGTGTCCAGCAGAAAGTGTTTTCTTCAGGAGTCAAGTATCTTAAGCAATGAAGTGTCCTTGAATTAATCAGCAGAAAAGGCACAGCATTAAATTATAAATTCTAAACATAAATATTCATAACCCTCCTCTGGTATAATCAAGAACAGATAAGAAGTTGTGCATAAAAAACAGAACAACAGGCAGAGGATCCTGTGGTAAGATCTTTCAGTTCAAATCATTTGTTTTGAAAGAACTGGAACTAACAATGAAACACATGCAGCTGTCAGCAGGGATATGAAGGGCAAGCTGACAGAAGTCCCACTGCCTTGAAGTGCAGAAGTTACCTGATTCTTTGCAGGATGGAGGTGTAGCTCAGAGCTAATGATCCAGGAAAATCACTGAGATTTTAGATCCCCATACTGTTCCCACTGTGGTCAGTGCCAGCATTTTAAGCTAATTGCTCTGGGACAGGATCAGGGGCATGATTTCTATCCAGAAAATTTGTGTGATTCTTCAAGGTGCTCGTGTACCACCTTTCCAGGTCACTTGCCCTGGTGTAGCCAGTCTCTTACCAGTACTTTCCTCAGAATGGTGCATTTTTCCTTTAAGATGTGTGACATATCTACAGATCTGCAAAGCATCTCAAGTGCTGCTTGACCTCTCTGTATGGACAACCCCGGATCTCCATTGAAGTCAGGTGTCCTGCTCATATAAATACACAGGTTACTGTAGATATCTAAAATTAGGATGGCATCTGTGCTGTCATCCTTAGGTGCCCAGCAGTGTAATGCAGTGTAGACGCTGACCTTGGCTTTCAGTTCTTGCTGCAGACAGTGAAAATTCCTGACCTAAGTCAGGCTTCATTGAATTTCATCCTGTCGAGACCAATCAGCCAAGCAGTGTTATAACGCATCTGGTTAGATAAAGTGTGACATACACTTTGGTGTCATCTAGGCAGAGATACTTTGGGTCAGAAATATATTTTGGTGTAACTCTGTGTGTGTAAAATTTTTCAGTTATGATACTCTTCTGTAGAAAGAAGAAAGATGCCAAGCATTGTTCTATTGATATCTGAACTTAAGTAATCTCAGATCTTGTGATGCATACACTGGAGGGACGGGACATCATCCAGAGGGACCTGGACAGGCTGGAGAGGTGGGCCCAGATGAACCTCATGAGGTTTAACAAGAGCAAGTGCAGGGTTCTGCACCTGGGCCAGAACAATCCTCACTATCAATACAGACGAGGAGATGAGGTATTAGAAAGCAGCAATGAAGAAAGGGACTTGGGAGTGCTGATGGACAAGAGGGTGGACATGAGCAGGCAGTGTGCACTTGCAGCCCAGAAGGTCAATCCCATCCTGGGCTGCATCAAAAGATGTGTTGCCAGCAGATCCAGAGAGGGGATTCTGCTGCTTTACTCTGCTCTGCTGAGACCCCATCTGGAGTACTGTGTGCAGGTCTGGAGCCCTCAATATAAGAAGGATATGGACCTGTTGGAGCAGGTCCAGAGGAGGGCCATGAAAATGATCAGAGAACTGGAGCACCTGTGCTATGAGGACAGGCTGAGGGAGCTGGGGTTGTTCAGCCTGGAGAAGAGGAGGCTCTGAGGAGACCTAATGGCAGCCTTCCAGTACTTGAAGGGTGTCTATAGGCAGGCTGGGGAGAGTCTGTTTACTAAGGCCTGCAGTGACAGGACAAGGGGCAATGGCTTTAAGTTGGAGAAGAGCAGATTTAGATTGGATATTAGAAACAAATTCTTTACTCTGAGGGTGGTGAAACACTGGAACAGGTTTCCCAAGGAGGTAGTTGAGGCTCCTTCCCTGGAGATATTAAAGGTGAAGCTTGATGAGGCCCTGGGCAACCTGGTCTAGTTGGGGGTGTCCCTGCAACTGCGGGGAGGTCGGACTACATGACCTTTGGAGGTCCCTTCTGGCCTGGTTGACTCTATGATTCTATGAGTCTCCATAAATAAAAATTCTTCACTTTTCCAGTTGTGGAAAAGCCCTCCTTATACAATCCTGTACACTAATTTATTTGTGATGATACTCATAGAAAGAAGGAAATAATGGAATGGAGGAAAGATTATTGATCATTATTAGAAATGATCCTGAGCAAAATCCTGAGGAATTATGCTCAAACATAACCTGATCTCATCACAGGGGTGGGAATTTCTACTGTGTGCTTGCTTTTCTGACTCTGAGAACCCATTCTTTATTTGCTCTCCTAAAACACCCTTTGAAACTCATGGGAGTTTTCCCTGGGTAAGAGCTGAAGGATTGGACCCTCTTAAAGATGCTTTCCGTGTGCTAGAAGTCCCAGATAAACAACCTGATTGAATCGTTAACCTTTTGCCTGATTGTAGGCTAATTCAAAAAGCAAGGGGGTCCTTTTATAGAATCAGCAGGCAAGGAAGCTTGCAGATAAAGAGATGCTCTCATGTGCCAAATGAGTACAAACTGTAGGCTGAAAATACCAGACTAATTTTTCCTCTGTCACATCAACCTTTGCCAGCATAATTATGATTACAGAAGAAAATTAACCTTTCAAAGTGAAGCTGAAGTTGGCTTCTCTCAATAGGAAAGGAGAGAGGACACCTCTGTTACAAGGATGGATCAGCATTTCATCCCAAGGAGAAGTGCCTTCCAGAACTTGGCTCAAAACAGCCACAGCATCCTCACATAACAAAAACAGGAGAAAAAAAGCATGCCTCTCCTCCACCAGGAATAGCTGTTTTCAAAATGTTAACCTGCAGTAGAACTCTTCTCTGTGTCAGCTTGCAGACTGCTTGTCAACTACGCTTCTTATGTGTCTGTATAGTTCAGGCCTGCCCAAACCAGTGTCCTGTGCCAAGTGGCTTTATAGAATTGCTGGTTTTGTTTCTTCTTTCTCAGTCCTCCCACATTTTTTTTTCTTTTATGTCTTCATCTTTGCACTTTTGTTCCCCCTTCTGTACTCTCCAGATACGTGCTGGAGAAGTGTCTGTTTGCATGCTGCAAAACCTCTGTTGATAAATACCAATTGCAAGTAAATGACACAGTAAATGAACATTGCAGATTTTTCATGCCCTTTTCATTCCATGAGGATAGCAATGCTTGGAAAGGAGGAAAAACTGAAACTGAGAAATTTTTTTCACCACATATGTTTCACATGGCTCCATTTTCTTCCCGTAAAGAGCTAATACAGGCCCTCTGCACTCACTGTACTCTTCTTTAGGCTTTTATGACAAATGTGGCAGCAATCGCTATGAGTTATTGTTCTGTGTGCCTAAAGATGTACAGAATTTCTGTGCCAGTTTGTCAAGAGAGGACAGCCAGTCCCTAGCAGGTAGCTACAGTAGAAGACCAGGGATTACAAGCTGCTTAAACCTGTCTGCCAAGCAACAGAGCAACATCATGTTCCTCTTTCAACCGATATTTTTGAACTACAGAAACTCCTGCACCAGATCTGAGCAGGCAGGAATGTCCACACAGGGCATTGCACTACTTGACATATGTGCTGGATTTGTCTGCAAAAGCGGTATAGACCTGTTAGAGCAGCACTGCTGAGAAAATTATGTTTGCCCAATAATTTGCCAGGGGAGCTATTAGGCTGACATTTTTGCGATGCTGGTGTAGCTGTATAGAGCACTGCAGAGTTCTAGGGCTAGTTCAGGCTCAACTTGTATGGATATCGCTCAGCTATACTCCACCAGTTGGGGCTGACATGTCCTTAAATGACCTAGATGGTTGAGTGAAAACCCTCTGATGTGGGAGGAGCACTTCAGGTCTGTTCCCTGAAGCACCCTGCAATCGGGGCTGAAATAACTATGTATGCCTTACTCCAGCCCCCAGCATTTTGTCCAGGCTCTTAGGCCCCTGGAGAAAACTCCAGATTCACAGGTTTCTCACTAATGAGTAGCCATCATTAATTCCAGAGGGTCTGTTCATTTCAGTGGCTTGTAGATTTGACCTCTATTACCTCATTGGTATTATTATTAGTAGTAGTATTACTGTGAGAAAGGTTATTAATACATAGATAGATTTTCAAATATCTCTATGATATGCATAGCTTCACATGGCAGTGCAATTTTGTTCAGGCATGGGGTTGCATTATATTTCTCAGGTTGCAATTGTATGCTTGCTTTTTTGCTGTGCAAACTCTAGGCATACGTTTTAAACATTGACCTTTGGAGAATCTTTTCAGAAGACGTTTTGAGGATATCTTCCAACTCCAAACTGATTTTGGTGATCAGCGAAACTGTGAGGTTCAACTACATCTGGCTTTTCCAAGAACATTGCCCAGTTGCCTCCTGAACAGATGATCATGTCAGATAGGACAAGGCATCTCAGCATCTCTTTTCATTCAAGGAGTTAGGTCTAAGGCTTTATATGTTATTAATATTTTATTCTTAATTGTAAGAAATAGTTTAGTTATTCCTAATTCCTATTCCTATAGCTTGAAGTTACCCAGACTTAACCTGGGAGATCTATAGCATCCAGTCTTATGAGTCAGAGTGCTTCTGCTGTGGCTTATGGAGATGTGCCAGTTTGTATCAGAGCAGCTCAAAGTCTGGCTGCACACATTGGGAACAGAAGATCTGTTTCAAACCCTGATTTAAATATGGGGGTGGGGGAGGTGGGGATTGAGCAGCCTGGTTTTGGTATATGTTATGTATGTGCATGCAGAGGGGTTCACTCAGATTTATAGTGTAATTGTGCTACTATTGAAAATTAGTCTCTTGAAAAGAGAGTTTTCTCACTTGTGGTTCTCCTTAAACTGCATCACTGACTATTTTATGATCTGAAAGGATCCTTTCTGCCCTTCAGGAATTTCCATGCTTTGAGCTCCTACACCTCCTCTTTGGTACTCAAGGGATTCAATAAGAATTGAAAGGAATTATTTGATAAGTGTGTTTGTTGGGGTCTCCGTCTCAGGGGATGCTGCTGGAAAAGGGAGTCCATGGTCTTCATACCATGACAGGATTTTAGAGGCCATTTCAGAGCCAATGGGGAAAAATACTGACTTTCATTTTATGTTAACATAACGCGAGAGAACTGTTGAGATGATGGGTGCTAAAAATCTTTCAGTCAAATATATAATAGTTATGGAAATCATAGTGCAGTAAAGAGAAGGACTTATACTACAAACACCATCTGAGAGTATAAATATGGAGTTACTGGTGCAACAAAATAATTATATTTATTCCTACTTCTTACATTTTGTGATACAGTTATATTGATTTAAGGGAAAGCAGACATTAATTTTTTGAGGCATATAGGAGACAAATTATGTATGTTTCTCAAAGTGTTAAATTTCAAGGAAATAACATTTTCCATGGATTGTTCTGGATCCGTATAATATTCTTAACATTCTGCATCACAATGCTTCTGCTGTGATCCTTACCTCGGCAGATACATGTGTGAAAATATATTTATGCGGACAACTGTTTAATGGTTCAAAGGCTGAAAAGGCAGCTATGCAAATTACTTTAGCTAACCGTGCAATAAATTTTACACTTCCATTTAAACCAGATTTGATTTTTAACACTGTGTTTAAACATTTCCCCCTGCCCAAAGACAAACCCCAAACTAATTCTGCCAACTTTTGGCATAAATCACGTGTCCACAGGGTAAAATCCTATTTGGATTCAGAGTTAATAGGAAATGAAGCTGAAAAACTTGGGAATCCTTTATTGCATTTTTCAGCCTCCTTGGGTTGCTTTTGTGAGATAATACACTGCAGATTTCCTAATAAAATTTTCGCCAATGTAAGTTCTTGGCATACTGAGGATAAAATTAGCTCACAGAGACAATATTGGCAAAGAATTAAAAAAATGGAAGACTGTGAGTAAAATTCTGCCTTTGGTTATCCTCAGGCATTCCTGAGGGGACTTTGTGGAACTGCCAGCAATAAATGAGGGTTAAATTTCAAATTTTTAATGTATGTGATGAGAATTTCATTTATGTAGTTTATGTGAAGAATATATATGTCAAGTACATGAAAGTTATGCATAGGGTACTCAGAAATATAATAAAGATGTCAAACAGGCTTGTTTTATTTGCTAACTTTGACTTGAATATGTGCTTTTTTCTTTCCTTTATTTTTATTTTTTTTTTTAAGGTTAGAGAGTACTCTAAAATGATTGAAGTGTATCAGAAGCAAATCCTTAATCTAACCATCAGAGTGCAGCATATGGAAGAGAGCAGTGTATCTTACACAGAACTGGACTTCCAGTTACTGAAAGTGGAAATCAGTGACCTAGAGAGACTGGTCACTCAGCTGAAATCCAGCCTTGTTGGAAGCAATGTCGTCGTTGAGCAAATATATTTGGAGGTATTGCCAAAGTCTGAATTAGCCACAGAGGATTGAAATATACAGATAATAGTTTATTCTCTTTTTACTGTTTAGGTTGCGGAAATGTAGCCCGTCTCTACTGCAGCCAGTGGAATTATTTTAGCATTTCATCAGCATAAATTAAAAGAAAGCTTGACCTTAAATGCATTAACATCTTTTTCCTTGATATAAAGGATAGAAAAACAAAACACATATACCCCCCCTCCCCAAACTGGGGATCTTTTTATTTTTGCCAAATATCTCCCTGAAAGTTAACGGTTTTGCATAGCATTAGACACATGAGCTGATTAAATTATTATAATAAATATTAATTTTTAGACCCCCATGCTTGAAAACCTCCATGCTTTAACTTAGATAATTATAAAATTAGCTTCTGGTTGCTAGGACAGTGGCCCAATCAATATGAAATCAAGAAGTGGGGAAGACTATCACCTTCCCAGCAGACTATAAATCACATTTTCAAAATTGTAATTAATCACTCACCTAGAGAGAACAATTACTTCAGATGGAAAGTGAAATATCATTTTCTCCATTGTCCTCTAGATCATCAAGTAGGTGATTGAGAACATTATTTATCTTTGCAAATAAATTTTGCAGATACTTTTATAAGGCTGGACTAGGAACTTTTTATGTGCAATAGCTAGTACTTGCCTAAAACTTTCTGGGTACTATAAATAAAATAGCACTATACTTTTGCATTATGGTATACAACTGAATGTTAAAGCATTTCCTTGTGGTCACATACCTGTAAATGTAACGTTCAGGATAGCAGGATGAGGTTTTTTCTTAGGGATATTTCTTAAAACCTCTTCTGTAGCATCTTATATGGTATGATCAACACAGCCTGCAAATATCTGTAAAGCGTTTACAAAAATTTAAACTTTCTCTTTTCTTTATTGTTTTTCTCTAGATCACAAATCTGACTATACTGGTAAATGAACTAGAATCACTGGACAAAAACAATGTCCTGGCAATTCGTCGACAAATTGTGTCTCTGCAGAATCGATTGAAAGAGTGTGAGGAGAGCAGAAACAAAACTACAGTACCCCCTTATTTCCCACCAGGTAAGCATTTCACCTGTCCATCAGATAAGAAACAACATATTACATGGGTAGAACAGTAAAAGCAAAGATTTCTTTGTTAATATGAAATAGAATTGCAATGATACTACTTAGTTCTTGACAAATTGAGAAGACAGCTCCTAATGTTTCATCAATGGGTTCAAAAGGAAAATGAGGGCAAGGAACAAACTCTTCCAGACACAGTGACTACTTTCAACTGGAAAAAAGTTGTGAACTTTCTCTCAGCTGCAGTGTGAAAAGTGAATCTTTACGTCCCTTCTCTCTTTCAAAACAATTACCTTTTTTTTTTTTTTTTTTTTTTTTTTTTTTTTTTTTTTTTTTGTGGGACATTATACTTTTTTTTCTGACCAGCTTTGATTTTTAATAGTTCCTATGAAAGCGACCTGTGTCATGGCAATTTTTCTCTTACACTGCTTGGGAAATGTATGAGCAGGAGTCAATGTACTAAAGCCGTTGGTATGCAAATTCTGGAAGGTAGCTTTGCATGAAGATTACTTTTGCTTCACAGGCAAAAGATTCTTCTAAATCAGAAGGTCAAGAACCTTGGGGGGAAATTCTGGTCTCAGGGTAATAAGTAGGAGCTTTATTACTGTTTTCAACAAAACTTGGATTTTACTATTTTCTTAACTAGGAAAGGTTATGTTCTGGGGCTAAGAGCAGTGGTTCCCAGAGTGCAGTTCATATAAAAGTAACGACAGTCACAGGGCATGTGCTAATTAGTTTACAACTGGAATAATTTCTGTCTTGACGGTGTGTTCAGTTGAAAAATCATGTTTCAAGTGAATCGTAGTCTGAGAAATTTTGAGTTAGGTATGATACACTGGAGCAAACTGTTTAGGAAATAGTTTAGATATGTCAGGCCAAGTATCCCACTTGCTAACAGACAGAAGGATTTATCAAACTGTCTTGATCCCCTAACATTTTATACACAGGAGGTTCCTTTTGACAGAGTATTGTAAGAGAGAAAGTGCTCTTCTGTATACAATACACAGGAGAAGAATCCTGCTTTTTCACATAAGCTGGTTAGCAAGCAGCCAGAGGAGCCCATAAAATAGGAGGAGTGGTGTCCTGTTTGCAAGGAGCACAGATTTGCACCTACCAGCATTTACTTCTTATCACCTTGGAGTCAACTATTTCAAACATCTTGTTGGAAAGCCGAGAGACAGAAATACATGCTTCCATTAGGGTCAGCAGCTTTTCTTATTGCTATCTCCTTAGGGCTTCATGGCCGCGTGGGCAGCTGCTGTGCTTCTCTGACAGGATGCACGAATAACACCTTGTCTGGGGGATCAGGCAGGAGAGAAAGCTGAAACAAAAACCTACATTGCAAAATCTAAAGGCCCTTCTCTGCTCCTTAAAGAAAGGTTTAAAATATTTCAATGAAAAAAAAAAAGAGAAAAAAAAGAAGCAAGCAACATTTTAGAAGTATTTGAAGGGCATCTCATTGATTTATTAAGGGTGATGGTGTGTGGAAAGAAACAGCCTCTTCCCCTTCAAGCCTACAGCAAGCCTTTGTTTCGGTGAGAAAGTACTGAAAAGAGAATACTGTGTCCTTCTCTGAGTGATGGAGGAAGGCGCTGCTTTTATGCCTGGGTGGTTGGTGTAAACATCTGTGGGGTATAGGAGCCTTCAGAGTGGGAAAGGAACGGCTATGCTTCACAGTGCAACTCCATGCAGGGATAGGCAAATCATGCCCAGAGCAGTATGATAGATCTGGGATGGGTAAATGTAACTGCATAGGATTTTGTCTGTAAGAGAATTATTTACCATTGCTTCTTAGGGCATGACGCGGAGATGGATAGTTTATCTGGGACCAGAATGGTATTACTTTAGTGTTGCCTTATTCCTGACGTGGTGTGCCAGCTAGCTCAGACACCTTTACCTGACCCTGCAATGTGTGGGAACCAAGCAGCGGAAAATAACCTAGAAGGCCCAACCCCAAGGTGGTATGAGCAACAATAGCCCCACTGACTTCCAGAGAATTACCACCACTGACATCAGCTAAGGACATCCTCTGGTGTTGTCTGTGAGCTTCTCTCCTACCCTCAGGAACAGGAATCCCAGAGGGGTTGGAGGATGTGTGTGGGCTTATTATCATGGCCATATTTAGGATGAGGGTGGTATCTGAGACTGGCACAAAGGACTGCTGGCTGAGCAACTGCAGAGGGTTGGCAAGTTTCCTACCTGTTGGGAGATGCCAGCTACGTGGGTAACCCAGGTGTTGTGTAGGCTCAGATCTCTGCTAATGGACACAGGACTGTTGTACTCTGAGTGCCTGGAAGGAAGCAAATATTCCCTGGGCAGAGAACTTTGTAGAGCAATTACATGTCCTGCAGCCTGTATTTGAAAACAGGTAGTAGTAGGAAGATGTTATTGCTTGGGGAGATGGAGTAAGTATGCGAGAGAGCTGCATTTTCTAGATGTTCATTTTGGAGGCTTTGCATGGGTGCTCACACCTAGGACTCTGAAGCTCTCTAGCACTCATTTACGCATTTGAACACAATTTCCATACGTTTTCTCTGCAAGCTTGAATGCCTTGAATTCCTGCCAAACCATTTGGCCTTGCCCTGCTTTTAGTTCATATTATATTTATAATGTTTATATTAAACTGACTCTTTGTCCTGTTTTCAGGCTGCGTTTTCTTTCCCCCTCCATCCCCTCTCCCGCATATTTTGGGTAGGCAACATGAACTAGAGTGAGCTTGGCTAATCCCCAAGCTGTCTAAGACCATGAATCTAAAGGCAAGTTTAATTAAAGCTTCTTGCTTCTCAGTGCTGTAGTACACAGCCCCTCTGACTCTGTCCCCCAAGGCTTTTGCTGCTATATTTCTCGGAGTGAGCAGGCCAGTTCTCAAGTGACAGAGCAGAAAGAAATCACTGGTCTCCACTCACCACCTTCTTTCACCAGAGAGGTGGGTGTCTTGAGTATCTGAGATGGGCCTCAGTAAATATATAGTTAATCATCCTCCTCACCATCACTTACTTTCCTATCTGCAGTAGTTCCTGGCATCTCTCTGTGAAATACTTTTTTTTTTTTTTTTTTTTTTTTTTTTTTGTGTGCTGATCTCATCTGGCTGCATCAGGGCAGATATAGAGAGAAAAGACCCCAGGATGGCTCTTTGAGGACTCTGCAGCAGATTCTTTGTCACATTTCACTGAAATGATCTGAGAGAGGCAGCAGGGAGAAGTGAGTCAGATGAAACTCTCAAAGGCAGAAAAAGAAAGGAAAAAAGAGAAAAGCTGATTTTTCTGGCTTTTATACACTTAGAAATTAAGGATTTCAAGTTACTAGTGAATAGGTCTCAGCAGGAAGAAGACCTGCAGTAGCCTAATGCTGAAACTCAGACAATCCTGTTGGAGTCTTTCAGTGATTTCACTTTTACCTTATATTCTACCTCCTGTGTACCCAAGATGCCTGTGGGTTTTGAGTGATCTAGGTTGTGTTTTGAAATTAATATGTCCATACACAAAGAGAGAGATATGCCCTACAGGCATCTGAAAAGAGCTGGCCAGTGCCTCCTCTCCAAGACTACCTGAACTGCCCCTGGAGACATGAGTGTTTCTCCATTGGTAATGGAGGGAGCTTTGCTGAGGCAACTGAATTTTTCATTGCCTGAAGGTGGGTCAGATGAACTGCAGCCTTCTACCTCATCCCCTGTTAGATGCTGACAACACAAGTCTTCCCTGATGCAACTGTCAGCCTGACTGGTAAAGATGGAGATATCTGTATTGGTCTTCCTATGTCAGCAAGACGGTAGGAGCAAAGATGGGCCATTCCCTGGGCACCTCTGTCTCCTGTGTAACAGCTCACACGTCTGGATGCAGTGGTTTGTCTGATGGGATAGGAGGATGCACATCTGGCACTTGGGGACACCAGAGTGAGGGTGTAGCACCAGCTTGCTCCTGGTCTCTGTGCCCCTCCATGGGAGTTCCTTTAAATGTGAGTTCCACCTTGTGCCGTCCCTTCTCCTCTGTGATCAGATGAAACTGCTTAGTGGTAGGAGACTGCTGGAGGATTTTTGGCACTTGTATTGTTGGAGTAAGGACCTGATGTGCTCTACAAGTGCTTCAGAGTGAAGCCAAGACCCAATGGGATGCATTTCATGCTCAGTTCTGCAGCCCATCAGCCAAGTAAGTCAGGCTCCCTCCAGTCCTGACAACTAAATGCCAGATCCTGTTCTTATGAATCAGAAATATTAGTAAACAGTTGAGCTGAGATACTGGTTCTTTATGTAGGGAGAAGGAGAAGTATGTGTGTATGTGCCTGTGTTAGTCCACCTCTTGCCTATTTGCTACATAAGCATGGAACAAAGGAAGGCAAAAATACCAGGACGTCGTTTATCAGTGGCCCAAAAGAGTGGAGAAAGGAGTTAAAAACTTGAAAGTCTGAATAATGCATATGGATTTATTTCAAGTACCTTCTAATATTTACAAAATTACATGACACTTTGTTTCCTTTGTGCATTTTTTTTTCCCCACAAGATCCAGACAGGGAGGCAAGTTTAGATTAAATAAACAACAATGAATTCTTCTGAACCTGTGCAGAAGACAGATCACCCCCTGACTACCACAGAGGTTTTTGGTAAAAAAAAAAAAAAATAATTCTGGGAGAGTTTTCAAGGAAATCAAAATCAGGCATATACTCTATAGAAACCTCAGACAATTTTTGATGTCATTAAAACAGAACACGCTTCTAACTTTATTTTAATAATTCATTGTTTCATAAATAAAAACCAAACAAGTGTTCAGCAGAGAGATCTCTTTAAGGGAAGAAATAATAATTTATTATTTCTTTTGTAAAAAAAGGTCTCTCCGCTGAACACACGTTTGTTTTTTATTTATGAAACAATGTATGAATTATTAAAATAAATCTGAAATTGTGTTCTGCTTAATGACATGAAAAATTATTTGAGGTCGCATATAGATGAGCTTAGCGGTGCTTCACTACCTGCAAGGTTTGGTGCTATAGTTTTCTAAACAAATCAAGAATTTTAGAGCATTTAATAACCATTTAATTCTTAGATAAGTTTATTGTGATTTAAGCACAGTAATGTATTCAATATGTCACCAGCTTGAAAGAAGCCCTCTTGCCGGAGGTAACAATACATAATAGAGATACAAGAGAAAAACAGTTCAAATTGATTTATGGAGTTGGCAGACTGCAAGCCATTTTGCACTGTCTGCCTCAGCTTTCTTCCTTTGCATGAACTGAGGTATAAGCACCTCCAAAAGCCGGCCTCTGTGCCAAGTGCTGAGGCCATGTTACTAGCCAAGCTATGTGCCATTTCCAAAGATGCAGCCTGGCTGGCCACGCAGGGGTGCCTTCCTTGTGTGCTATATCTGGAAATGAGGTTTCTGCTCCGGGGCCTCATCCTTTGTAAAGCACTTAAGTGCATGCTTAAATGCTCATCTGCTCCCAGCCAGGAAGGCTGATTCGCTGCAATTCTTGGTGGCATGGAGGGAAGCCGCGTTCAACTGGGGTCATCCCGTGTTTCAGCTGCGGGAATCCAGGACACGAAAGGGACTGGAGAAGGAGATGGGGTTGCTTGCAACTCGTGTCATCCTTTCTCTACTATCAGCTGGGCGCTCAGTGATGCTGAGCTGCTCCTGTGGGCCATATTGACCCCAAGGATGCTGCCAGTATGGCCTGGATACACATTAGCTCAGTATAGGGGCTTAAAATAAATCTTCTCCCCACCTTCCTCATAGATGTTGCGAGGAGGCTGCAGGTGAATCACATCCCTCAAGTCATTAACATAAGACAGCACAAAACAGCCAGAGTGAAGGCGTTATGTAGTGCAAGGAGAGAAATGCTGCATTTTGAGAAAGGAGAGGACATGGAGACCTTGAGTGGTCAAACTGACTTTATACATTAGCACAAATGTTGCCCTCTTGCTTGGACACTTCTAACATTCAGTCCTCAGGTTTTCTTGTCCCAAAGGCAGAGCACTTTCCCCTTGGGCAAATCAGATCAGAAAAATATTTCTCTGTGTTTGCAAAGTCCAGTTTTCACTAAATACCTTGTCTCCCAGTCTTTTCCCAAGTAGAGTATTTGAGGCTGGTCTGTCTCCACATTTCCCTCTGTCTGTGGGATAGACTAGAATGCCTTTGAGAACAAAATGTCTCCTAGGCTTCTTCTGTCAGTGGCTTTAGGAGTTTTCAATTCAACTTTGTATGTCTGGCCTTGCTCAGGAATGGGCAGCTTTGGGTGCAAAAGATAAATTCTCTGTTATTTCTCTTTCTTCTTTGTGCTAAGATGTGGGTTATTTATATGTTAGACATCCCTTCATATGACTGAGCTTATGAACGGCCATTCTTTCCATACAATCTGTAAGCAATCACGACATGGCACCCATGGAAAGTATTAAAACCTCAAAATATAGTTTTGACTTTCATCATCGATGCCATAGCTGGTGGCGTACAGAATTCCTGGGCTGAGGGAGGTATTATTAATATTGAAGAATTGTGGCCATTAATTGGTCCATTAATTGACATGTGAGACTCGTGTCTATCCATATTATACTCATCTTTAATAAGGAAAGCTGTCTAGTGGATAGAGCACCCCACTGAACAGGGCAATGTTGGAGTACCACCGTTGTGAGCTGGCGCCAGGCTCCATTACCTCAGGTAAACATATCCTTACAATAAAACACCTGGGACATTTTTGTGGCAGCTATACAAAAAAGCTAATGTTAACTCTTGGAAAAAAAACCATGCTGGTTTTCACCAGTGGCAGCTTTGGACTCATCAGAGGCACACAGAGATTTATGAGNATAAGTTTATTGTGATTTAAGCACAGTAATGTATTCAATATGTCACCAGCTTGAAAGAAGCCCTCTTGCCGGAGGTAACAATACATAATAGAGATACAAGAGAAAAACAGTTCAAATTGATTTATGGAGTTGGCAGACTGCAAGCCATTTTGCACTGTCTGCCTCAGCTTTCTTCCTTTGCATGAACTGAGGTATAAGCACCTCCAAAAGCCGGCCTCTGTGCCAAGTGCTGAGGCCATGTTACTAGCCAAGCTATGTGCCATTTCCAAAGATGCAGCCTGGCTGGCCACGCAGGGGTGCCTTCCTTGTGTGCTATATCTGGAAATGAGGTTTCTGCTCCGGGGCCTCATCCTTTGTAAAGCACTTAAGTGCATGCTTAAATGCTCATCTGCTCCCAGCCAGGAAGGCTGATTCGCTGCAATTCTTGGTGGCATGGAGGGAAGCCGCGTTCAACTGGGGTCATCCCGTGTTTCAGCTGCGGGAATCCAGGACACGAAAGGGACTGGAGAAGGAGATGGGGTTGCTTGCAACTCGTGTCATCCTTTCTCTACTATCAGCTGGGCGCTCAGTGATGCTGAGCTGCTCCTGTGGGCCATATTGACCCCAAGGATGCTGCCAGTATGGCCTGGATACACATTAGCTCAGTATAGGGGCTTAAAATAAATCTTCTCCCCACCTTCCTCATAGATGTTGCGAGGAGGCTGCAGGTGAATCACATCCCTCAAGTCATTAACATAAGACAGCACAAAACAGCCAGAGTGAAGGCGTTATGTAGTGCAAGGAGAGAAATGCTGCATTTTGAGAAAGGAGAGGACATGGAGACCTTGAGTGGTCAAATTGACTTTATACATTAGCACAAATGTTGCCCTCTTGCTTGGACACTTCTAACATTCAGTCCTCAGGTTTTCTTGTCCCAAAGGCAGAGCACTTTCCCCTTGGGCAAATCAGATCAGAAAAATATTTCTCTGTGTTTGCAAAGTCCAGTTTTCACTAAATACCTTGTCTCCCAGTCTTTTCCCAAGTAGAGTATTTGAGGCTGGTCTGTCTCCACATTTCCCTCTGTCTGTGGGATAGACTAGAATGCCTTTGAGAACAAAATGTCTCCTAGGCTTCTTCTGTCAGTGGCTTTAGGAGTTTTCAATTCAACTTTGTATGTCTGGCCTTGCTCAGGAATGGGCAGCTTTGGGTGCAAAAGATAAATTCTCTGTTATTTCTCTTTCTTCTTTGTGCTAAGATGTGGGTTATTTATATGTTAGACATCCCTTCATATGACTGAGCTTATGAACGGCCATTCTTTCCATACAATCTGTAAGCAATCACGACATGGCACCCATGGAAAGTATTAAAACCTCAAAATATAGTTTTGACTTTCATCATCGATGCCATAGCTGGTGGCGTACAGAATTCCTGGGCTGAGGGAGGTATTATTAATATTGAAGAATTGTGGCCATTAATTGGTCCATTAATTGACATGTGAGACTCGTGTCTATCCATATTATACTCATCTTTAATAAGGAAAGCTGTCTAGTGGAGAGAGCACCCCACTGAACAGGGCAATGTTGGAGTACCACCGTTGTGAGCTGGCGCCAGGCTCCATTACCTCAGGTAAACATATCCTTACAATAAAACACCTGGGACATTTTTGTGGCAGCTATACAAAAAAGCTAATGTTAACTCTTGGAAAAAAAACCATGCTGGTTTTCACCAGTGGCAGCTTTGGACTCATCAGAGGCACACAGAGATTTATGAGTGGAGGATTTTTTCCACCAGTGACCTATAATATTGAGAATTTATCAGGAAACAGGAATGTCACTGCCATTCACCATGAATAAAAGGAAATATTTCTTGTATCTAAACTCATTTTTCCATCATCCTGAAAACGGCTTCGTAGTTTCTATGTGGAAAACAGAGCTGTCCGGGTTCAGCTTGAAGTAATACTCTCTTCAGAGTTACCTCATATGGAAACTTCGAATAATATCTGTCTACGTTTCCCAGGCTGTGATTGTTACTGTCTGCAGATTTCTTTGAGGGTCTGAGGTGAAAGGCATCATGCAGCTGTGACACACTGTTGTAAAGCTGTGATTCTGACAGCAGAATGCTAATCTGAAATGTGACTCTGGAATTACTGCCGCTGCTGCTCTTTCCTTCCCCTCCTCAGTGAAATACACAGAAATCAGATGCTCTCTTTCTTTTTTTCTCCATCTCCCATGCTCTCAGTTCCACTGAGGTAGAAAATAACCTAAAATGCTTCTGAAATTGTATTTTCCAGGGGATTTCCTAGTGCATCAGGCTGGCGTACATCAAATAGGTAGAAACAGAAATCTGTCCCTTGTCCGAAACAGCACAGTGAGCACTTATTTTCTGTGAATTAATCCTGACTGAGGATAGATGTACCTATATTTTTTATCACCCACCCTACTCCCCTGGGTCAAACCCAGCCTTTTACACATGAAGATATGCATTTGTGTCTCTGCTTTGCCACAAAGCTAATTCCCAGTAAGCACAGCCTAGAGGCTACAGTATGCAAAACCTCTCTCTTAATGATGACATTTCGAAAACCTGTTTGGTGTTTTTTTTTCTCTTTGATTGCAGGTAGCTGTATTCACCGTGGACTGCTGAATGTTAGCCAGCCCTATATTGTAAAGCTGAACTGGAGAGGATTTTCCTACAAATACGGTTCCTGGGGTAGAGATTACTCTCCCTCTGACCCAGAGAAGGAAGTCTATTGGGTTGCACCATTGAACACAGATGGGAGATACTTGGAATATTACAGAATTTATAGTTCGTTTGATAATTTGCTGCTGTTTAAACCCATGTATGAAACTAGAATAACATATGGGGAAGGAAGTGGTGCTGCCCTTTATGATAACTTTTTGTACTATCATGCTTATAGTTCAAGACAAATGGTGAAACATGATATAAAAAGAAATGCCGTGGTTGTGAGAAAGGATCTTCCAAATGCTGTTATTGGTAGCCGTTTCTCTTATGCAGGTGTAGCATGGCAAGACATAGATTTTGCTGTGGATGAAAGTGGGTTATGGGTAATATATTCAACAGAAAATAGCATGGGCAACATTGTGATTAGCAAACTCAATGAGACCACACTTGATGTGCTAAATACTTGGCAGACAAGACAGTACAAGCCATCTGTTTCCAATGCTTTCATGTTATGTGGTGTTTTGTATGCCACAAGGCCGGTGAACACTAGGAAAGAGGAAATCTTCTACATGTATGACACAAGTACCGGCCAAGAAGGTAGAGTAAGTGTCATTATGGATAAAAAGTTAGATACAATCCAGAGTATTGACTACAGCCCCTCAGATCAGAAACTGTATGTTTACAATGATGGTTACCTTCTGAGATACGATGTGACCTTTCAGTCTTAGCATCTCAGTGCCATAAGCATGTGATAAAACTGACAGCAACTGAACTGAAATGAGAGATCCAATTAGACAATGCTGTTACCAGTTTAGGGTTTATCTGGTCTGGTATACTGTATTTGGTATCTGTGTGTGTGTGTGTCTGTTATATATATTAGTTATATTCTTTAAAGGAATTAATAGTATTGCCGGCAGCACTGCCTGGCAGTACAGGGTTCTTTAGATTTTGATTGGTGTTTATTGGTGCTTTATGCTTTACAACTGTCCTGCCTCTAGGGGTATATTTACTATATAGATTTAGTGCATTTTGTTCACAGAAATTGATGGGCACAGCCCATCTACTGACCAAGAAGACAATTATCCACTGATGTGCATTTGTCAATGTAACACCATCAACACACCCAGAAACTGAGGATGAATTTCCACTGGTCTTCATCAGAATGGATTAAGGCCCCAGAGAAGGATTAAAATGGTATAGGAAATAGACTTGGTTGGAAGACAGCTCATTTTTTAGATGGAAGCAGTAGTATCTGGCTTAAGGCTTCAGAGGAGAGGGTCCAGAAATGGACTTTGCTGTCTTTGAAGCCCTACCATGGGTAGGGGAGAGAGGGCACTAGGGCAGAGACAGGGCTTACTGCCCTTGGCATCACTGATGCAGTGGGACAGCCACCCCTAGTGACCCACCTGTAGCTGTCTCCTCTCGGCTCAGCCCTCTCCCAAACTGCCACAGCACCAGTCTGGCTTCCCAGAGTGACTATGGGGGCAAACTGGCAGCGGGGCTTTCACCGACTTACTTTCTGTGCCACTCTGCTGCCCTTAGCAACTTCTGGTGCCTAGACCTGGCCTTATGAATGACCTTATTGCAATTAAAACAAAGCCATGTTTTGTGGTCACCATGGCTCTATTTTCCTGGCAGTACAGTGCGAGAAACACACTGGTTTTCTTTCCTTTATGCTCTTGTAAGCATATCTTGTAAGCAAATCCTCCTGTTGACTTTATTTGCCATGGGTGGCTTTTAGGTATATATCATGCATCGCCATAGAATGACAGCCGTGTTATTTAATGTGCCTCTAGTTTTGCCATTCTGTAACTAGATTCCTGAGAGCCTCATTAGTGTAGTGTCCATTTTTTTCCCTGGGTAATTCTGTCTTACAGCAAGGTAAGAGTTCTTGTGGAAAACAGAAGTCTGGTCAGACTGGTTGAATATGTGGGTGTTTTTTTAAAAGGGTATTGTGTAACAATTTTTGAGTGTGTCTTACCTTCATCATGTCAGCAGGCTGAAATACTGAAATTCAGAGTTCTACAACGATGAAGAAAACAGTTCATGTGGTTCATTTTCTTCTGTTACCTATGCAAGCACACCTTTGCCCTCTGATAATCAAAATCAATACACATACAAATGATTTCTTTTGTTTTAATAAAAACAATGTTTCAAAGAATCTCAGTCGTGCTGTAGAGTCACGTAAAGCTGCTTGTGACAAATAGGCAACTTGGGACTCAACAGGAAGCCAGGGCACCAAATGTTTGAAACAGAATCATTGCACTCAGCTGGGCTCTGTGTGCTTCAGCAGCTCTGGGAAAAATGCAAAGGTGTGAATCAGGATGTCAACAGGTATGCAAGAGGAGCTTTATTTCCCCACGCAGAAATATGTTAGCTGGTTAGGGTAACGTTTCTCCACCAAGCTGAGATGTTACTCGAGACATCAGAAGCTGATGAACTGATGACACGTTTTGAAGCTAGGTGCTGCCACTTATCAGGTATCAGCATCTGTTTCTTGGAAACCTGTGAAATGAATTTGAAAGCCATGGAGGCATTGGTGCGCTAATCTGATCAGTCAGCACAGGCAGGTTGCTGTGTGAATAATCCTTAACAGCCCAAGCAAGGATTTGGCTGAGAAAGGAGGAAGAAAGTACTGCAACATATATTTTTTCCTTCCACATCTGTGTGTGGGTCACGGAAGGTGAGTAGCTCTCTGCTTATTATCAAGAAATACTGTCAGCATAGGCCTTGAGGCTCCTCAGCCCACCACTGATAGGGAGGGAGCTAATGATAACATGTATGTGACCAATTCTGGTGAATTGACTGTGATTCCCCAGTCCTTCCTTGGGGCAAGTCCTTATGGTCTAGCTTTCTCCCCTTTGGAAACAGCAGTTGGCCATGGTAGCGCTGGAGATGGGGATGCCATGACTACCCCATGGCTACTTGGTTGTGAGGTGGTCCGGACCCTGAGTGACCTTGCACTGGGCTACAGATGGACCTCACTGAGGTAGCCCAGAGGTGGGGAGAGAGCGGCAGTGGCCATCTTGTCAGGGTACCACACAATGTCACTGCAAAGAAGATAAAACACAATCAGGTTAGACTTCGGTAGCTCAGTGTCAGAAGGAAAGCAGAAACATTCCTGCACTTATAAAAACCTTAAAATATTATGTGCGGAGGGGCTGAGTCAGGATGTTTTGGTCTGGGCAGTTAAGCTTGTCCTTTGATTTTTGTTCTGAGTTAATATTTCTTAGGTAGGTAGTGCCAGGCTGCAGCTGGGGTGTCCCCTGAGGTCCATCAGGGCAGGGTCTGGCATAAAGGGCCCATCCCATGGCCCTGGCCAGGAGTAGGTCAGTTGGAGCCTGTGGCATCAGGTACTTCCTTGGGGACAGGAAAGGCTGAAACCAGGCAGGAACATGGGACCACTGGTGGATCTGGCTTGATGGGCCCATGGCTGGGCAGGGCAGGGCTGTGGGGAGCTGAAGATTGGCCATATTTGCGGCATTGCTGGGGCAGGTGCTGATGGTCCTTGGATGTTGACATGAGGTCCTTGGTCCCGGACAGGGTGGTGGGGAGCCTCAGGGGGATGGGTAGGGTGGGCAGTGAGGCACATAAATACCTCTAGATCCCTGGCAGCTGACAGTGCTTCTGCTAATGTTATAAGAGGCTTTGCAGAGTTGTAGAAAGACTATTGTCCTTTAAAAGCAGAAAAATAAAAGGTGGGAAATGACTACATTTCAGCTCTTGGCCTATTGATTTGGCATCTCCCTATGGAGGTTTTGGGGTATATAAACAATATTGAACATAAATAGTACCTGCCACAGAGCTCGGAGGAGACGACATCTGTCTGCACGGTGACACAGGGAACTGCAGTACAGGGACTTCAATGCAATTTTGTTGATGAGTGGTTTTCATGCCACCTAACTCGAGGCACCGAAGGCGGGAGACTCAGCTCCGATCCCTGCAACGATTGTAAGTGGGGAGAGAGGGACCTTTTGTAAATGTGCACTTCAAGATGAGGGTGTAATACATCTTTTCAATTCTTCCCTTAGACTTGTCCTTTCAGACTTTGGATGAAGGTGGTTTAGTAGAGCTGGCTGTTAAAATTAAAGTGTGTTCTTGAGCTGTCCACGGCACACAACTTTGGGCAGGCTTCATTCATTGTCCATGTTGTCCCCTCTCCTGTGACTGGTGTTAACTCTGCTTTATTTGTGGGGTGTTTCTTCCTCTCCTTCCTCCTTGGGTGTGGAAAAGACCTCCCTTCAAACTTCGAAGCATGGGCCGTTACTGGTTTGGTGACTCCACATTATTTCTTTTGCATTTTGCAGTCCTTCTTGGTCCATAGAATGGTTAGAGTTGGATAGGAACCTTTGAAGATCATCGAGTTTCAAGCCCCCTGCCATGGGCAGGGACACCTCCCACTAGAGCAGGTTGCTTAAAGCCTCATCCAGCCTGGCCTTGAACACTTCCAGGGATGGGGCATTCATAACTTCTCTGGGCAATGTGTTCCAGTGTCTCACCACCCTCACAGTAAAAAATTTCTTCCTAATATCTCATCTAAATATCCCCTCTTCTAGTTTAAAAACATTACCCCATGTCTTATAGCTACATTCTGTGGTAAAGAGTCCCTTTCTATCTCTCCTTTAGGCCGCCTTCAGATACTGGAAGGCTGCAATAAGGTCTCCCTAGAGCCTTCTCTTCTCCAGCCTGAACAGTTCCAACTCTCTCAGCCTGCCTTCATAACATGTTAGATATGAATTCCTTACCCTTTAGTCCTAGACTTTTACCTCCTTCCCTCTCAGTAAACGTGTTACCTGAGCCTCCCTGCTTTGCTCCTTAAACTATGTCAACCTCCTTCATCCTCCTGCTGCCTTGCCACACACCTTTCCCTTTATTGCACACTGACATCTTTCTCTGGGGTGTCCTCTCCAAACAGATTTATCAGCTTCCCTGGGCTCCTCCAAATCTTTCATGAATTTCTCTATGAAGCTCCTGATAAATTGCCAGCTGACTGCAGCTAACTTGTTGCCTTCAGTAGGAGACTGGTCTTTATTTGCATCATGTATTCTATTAGCTGGCACATGAGAGCATAAAGCTGGCAATTATAAAATCTCTTATTCGTTCCCGTATGTCGCTCCCTCACTTTCTGTTACATTCACTTGTTGTATCTTATCTTAAATGGAGATTATATGTTCCTCAAGGGAAGTACCTGTGTTTTAGGTTGGAGTAGTACAGTGCCTAACACAACAGGTTGCTGCCTTCTTCCTCTCTCCCAGGTACTTCTGAGCAACAAACAATAAAGGGCAGCAAGAGCTGGCCAGGGATTGTTGCATGCATCTGTGTTTTTGTCTGAATTTTCATGCATGCTGCTACGTGTGCTGCATATAAATTGACTTTGAAAAGTAGGCAAACAATATGCTTCCAGACAACTGTGTAAACATTCTGCTGGAAACTGTTTCCGTAGCTATGTGCACATAATGTAGCTACAATGCATCCCTAAATTTGTACCATGTGGGGCAGGATCGCTTTTCCTCCTGTAAATATTTGATTTCTTTCCTTTCTTTCTCTGCATTTTTGTGACAGCACAACAGTTGCTCCCTGAAAGCCATAGACCAGTGGCACAACCGTGCACCGCACACAGAGCCTGCAGCCATGATGCTTCTCATACTGTCAACCAACCTGTGATTTTGCAGGACTAGGACTTCTCTTTCTAATAGGGCAAAAAAGCTCACTTTGTGGCTGAGCTGGGTTTGAAGAGATGAGAATTAAGGAACTGCAACATTACAGTTTCTAAAAGTGAGCACATGTGAGGGTGAATGTGTGTGTCTAGCAGGAATCCTGTCTTCCCCTCTGCTTGCTGGGTTGCTGCCAGTTTGCAAGCTGTTAGCCATGTACACAGAAGCAAGTGAAGTGCGGGAAGATGCATGGGCAACTGTTCTTTTGAGTCTTCAGGGAATAGCTCCAGCCACTGGCCTACATTCTCCAGGCCAGTTGGGCTGTACTTGGCCTTGGGCCATATGTGAGGTCAAATCTGGCTTTAAACCATTGCTGTTCCTCAGCAAAGAGTCTGGAAAGTGGTGAGCCAGTCCCCGACTCAGGAGTTCCCAAGTTCCTTATCTTCTGCTTGCTATGTGTGATACCTAGAAAGTAGTGAGACATATCCCACATATACCTCTCTGCTTTTGGTACAGGTATGATGCTGGAGAGGGAAAGGGATGGACAGTACTGCTATACAGTTAGTGCCTCCAACGGGGGCAGAAGGTGACGCTGGAAGAAGATATCTGCACAGCTCCAGCCAAAAGCAGCGCACTCAGAAGAGGGGCGTAATCCTAGACAGAGATCCCAGGAGGTCTCCTTGTCCGCCCCTCTGCTTGCAGGCAGGATCATGTATGTCTGAGCTGCCCTTGACAGCTGTTTGTATAATCTGTTCTTTAAAACCTCTAATGATGGAGATTTCACAGTCTCCCTAGGTGGCCTCTTTGGGCAATTAACTAACCTCAAAACTAGGAAATTTTTCATAAACATTCTCTGCTGCAAATTAAGCAGATTTAAGAAGATAAGCATGACTATGTCGCTGAGACCAAAGGCTCAGCTGTTCTAGCATCCTCTACAAAACAGTGGCCAATAGCAGAGGCTTCAGAGAAGTGTGTAGGAGCAGGACAAGGATGCAATGATAATCCTGCACGGGTATCCCTTAACCTGAATTTTAGGAATGTTTGCTTGTTCTGTCTGCAACAGATTCAGAGTGCAACTGTGTAAGAACTATTTACATAGTGGAAAATAATTTTTATATATCTATGATGTTTTCTCTTTTCTAGATGAAGAAAGCCAAGATTCTCACCCTTTCCTCCTAGGTTGTATTTTCTAAGCCTTGTAAAATTTGTTTTGATCTCTCCTTTCCGTTGATTTATAACTCTTTTTGTCATAATTGAGGAGAATTGACTGGTTGCCTGTAAATCTCACGTATAACACTTTGAACTGACACCATCTTTTCTATTGCTGATGTGTTTGGGCCCCATGAGTATTGAAAGTAAAGCACTAAGATGTGAGGAAGAGAGGAAACAAGGGGGCTAACACCCCAAGTCCAAGCAACTTCCCTGGACATGGAGGGTCCCACAGTCTGCCTCCTGTGCCTAGTGTTCATGGTGTGCATGAGATATACATAAGTTAAGATATAGGAGCCAGGGCTGGGATTTCTTCATCAGAGATATCCAGAAGAATGGGGGTGGTGTTGTCCTTCAGGCTCCATGGGTGTTGCATTCCTGCCTGTATACAATAAAGTTTTCAGAAGAGGGATGGAGAATTTGCACCCGAAGCCCCTGTAATATTCCCTGCTGGTGCTTTAATGCAAGTTGAGGGCTATATGGATTTGTACAGGCTTTGTTTTTGAGTCCTAGTGTTACGACAGCATCTAACTAGGAGATTTCAGTTTTTGGCATTTTGTTTTGGTTGGCTCAGTGTATTGGTTGTTCTGAATCCTTCTCCAAGAAGCTCAGGTCTCTCACTGGCTTGCACAGGGAACTGAGGATACGTCTGTGCCTTGTGGTGCAGCTCCTTACAGTGGCACTTGAGTGCTGGCCCTAAGCCGAGATGATGTAAAGCCGCCTCTTGGACCGAGAACAGGAATCTCTTTGCCATCTTTCATTTGGCAGTATAGACAGCTTCTTTCAACTGAAACAGGATATCTGTTTTAGCACAATGCTAACGTGAGCATTTGGCTAGCAGGCCGTGTTAATGTGACTAACTTCCAGAGAATAGAATCATAGAATGGTTAGAGTTGGAAGGGACCTCAAAGATGATTGAGTTCCAACCCCCCTGCCATGAGCAGGGACACCTCCCACTACACCAGGTTGCTCAAAGACCCATGCCTTAAAGAGATGGGGCATCCACAGCTTCTCTGGGCAACCTGTTCTAGTGTCTCACCACCCTCACAGGAAAGAATTTCTTCCTAATATCCAATCTAAATCTCCTGTTTTCTAGGTTAAAACCACTACCCCTTGTCATCACTGCACTTCCTGACAAAGAGTCCCTCTCCTGCTCTCCTGTAGGCTCCCTTCAGATACTGGAAGGCTGCTAGAAGGTCTCCCTGGAGCCTTCTCTTCTCCAGGTTGAATGGCCCCCGCTCCCTCAGCCTGTCCTCCTAGGAGAGGTGCTCCATCCCTCTAATCATCTTTGTGGCCCTCCGCTGGACCCATTTCAACAGTTCTATGTCCTTTCTACGTCGAGGACTCCCGAGCTGGACACAGTACTCCAGATGGGGTCTCACGAGCACAGAGTAGAGGGGGGAGAATCACCTCCCGTGACCTGCTGGTAGTACAATCACTACACTGTGACACAGAAATGACCCAGCTTGTTTAGAAATATCTGACAAACTCCTCTGTCCAGTGTGGTGGGGGTACATCAACAGGCACTTTCCTCGGTGCTGGGCACCCTGCAACTGAATGTGGGGAATGCTCTACCTAGTGAGCCACAGTTTTCTTTACCTACTGGGTTCCTGGCTGATTTTTTATGCATCTCTGTGAATTAATTAGCTTTTGATCTGTAACCAGGGTGGGTCAAAGAAGACTCTGGAAAGACTGAGGTGATGAAGGATTGCTGCCATTGCCCATGCAGTGGAAGATTGGTGTTTGAAAGACTGGCATAAAACAACTCAGATTCTAGATGTTTATGTAGGAAGCACATACATAAGCTGCACAAATCATTTCCATCTGTATTATGAACAGACCCCAGAGCATTAACCTGTTCTATTAGTTCCTTATGCTGGAAATACTGTTTATGTTAGCAAAGCTGAGGTACAAATCTTTCTTATGCATAATGCAGGACATTTTATACATTTGACAGGAAAGCAATTTGAAACATTTTGAATGGAAACATTCTCTGCTGAATCATTTTATTGTGATGAAAAATACCCCCAAGAAACAGTGATGCTAAAGATGCTGGGTTTTTGGAACTCAGGAAAGTTTGGAATGATCAAATGCACCTTGATTTAACATTTTCTGCATCTCCCTTTTTGGTGTCTTTTAAAGAGGGAAGAGATTCGTTTGGCTTTTTAAATGGGAATAATAACAGCTAGCTCTTCGTATAGTGTCTTTTATCTGTGGGCTGCAGAGACTTTCACTAACAGTAATATAGCATGGAAACCTCAATGTGAAGAAGGGAAAGATATAATAATACTCCTCATATTCATGCTAAATCCTGTGCCTTTGTAGATGGCTAAGGAGAAAAAGTCAGCTGGAAGTTGTGAAAGATCTATCTGCAAAGCACTCCCTTTATAGCTTCCCTCCCCTTGAGGTACGCAGAGTGGGGGACAGTCAGGTTTCTGCAGGTCAAACGAAGGGCGTACATATGTGCTTTCATCTCTGGACTGGCTACTGGGATTCTTCTCTCTTCAAGCAACCTTAGTCCCTCAGAACCTTTGAGGTGAGATCTGTGCAGCTTCACACTATGCACTGCTATACAGGACAGGAACCGGGATGGGGATTGGTCCTGCTTCTGGCATTGCCAGCTCCTGCAGGGATTTCTTAGTGCAAATCTTTGGGAACAGGATTATGTTTTGGAAGTGATTCTTTGATGTCTTCTTATTGAGGGCCTGGGGGCTTTTACTGTGTGTCTGTTCTCTGTGGGAGATGGGAAGTATTTTCTCTTTTCCTCATCTCAGACTAATTTCTGCTTTTCCCTTTGTGTCGGCAGCCAGAGAAGTGGCCCAGAGAGATTCAGAGGTGTTTCCGCAGGCACAGATTCAGACTTAAGGAGGATGGCAATTATATTTCTTATTCTGATCTTCTGGACTGATCAGAATCTGGGATGATGGATAAGAACTTTAAGACACAAGAATGGTCTCCTGTTCATTTTCAGTTCTATCCGATGTTAACTCTTCACATTTCCATAGGGAGAAATATGAGCACGGAACTTCTTTTTGTCACAAAGCAGCTTTCCAAATAGCATTTTAATATTATTAGATTCACCAATCAATGACTTTTCAAGTGAAGCTATTCACCTCCTGGAAATGGAAATGTGGATTCACACGCAGATCACAAAAATGCACCTTTGCAGCCCTCAGAAGAATGACTGGCACTGTCTGCACTGTAAGGGAAATAGGTCTAAGTAGCACAGACTAACACTAGTGCTTACCAGTGAGAATTCCCAGCTCTTTTATAGCTAGATCTTGAAGAAATCTAGTTAGGAAGGTTCAAAACAGAACCAAGGAGAAACACCATATGCAGCCCAGCAGAGTTACTCGTCCTCCATTATTTAGTAATATAGATCTTCTCTTAGTGCATAGCTTCAGCTTCCAGCATGGACATTTCTATGACTCACAGGTGGGTCATGGATATACTTCTTCACAGCTTGAGAAACTCAGTTCCATATGAAATATATCTGGAAAACATGAACTAGAAACACTTTCACTGCTAGCCTATGGTGAAGTTTTGGACAGGATGTCCTAAATAGTGTCCAAGACAGTCTGAAGATGCTATTATTTGGATAAATGTGAAAGTTGTAAATACAGAGGCGTTTCCAAAACATAAAGAAGCATTTTGAATGGATAAGGAACTGGCTGGCTGGCCGCACTCAAAGGGTTGTGGTCAACGGCTGAATGTCCAAGTGGTGGCTGGTGATGAGTGGTGTCCCACAAGGGTCAGTACTGGGACGTATACTATTTAACATCTTTGTGGGAGACATGGACAGTGGGATAGAATGCACCCTCAGCAAATTTGCTGATGACACCAAGATTGGCAATGCGGTTGACATGCTGGAGGGAAGGGATGACATCCAGAGGGACCTGGACAGGCTTGAGAGGTGGGCTAATGCAAATCACAGGAAGTTCAACCAAGACAAGTGCAGAGTCTTGCACCTGGGATGNGATTCTCCCCCTCTACTCTGCTCTGGTGAGACCCCATCTGGAGTACTGTGTCCAGCTCTGGAGTCCTCAACTTAGAAAGAACTGTTGAAACGGGTCCAGCAGAGGGCCACAAAGATGATTAGAGGGATGGAGCACCTCTCCTAGGAGGACAGGCTGAGGGAGCTGGGCCTGTTCAGCCTGGAGAAGAGAAGGCTCCGGGGAGACCTTCTAGCAGCCTTCCAGTATCTGAAGGAGCCTACAGGAGAGCGGGAGAGGGACTCTTTGTCAGGAAGTGCAATGATAGGACAAGGGGTAACTGTTTTAAACTGGAAGAGGTGAGATTTAGACTGGATATTAGGAAGAAATTCTTTCCTGTGAGGGTGGTGAGACACTAGAACAGGTTGCCCAGAGAAGCTGTGGATGCCCTATCCTTGGGAATGTTCAAGGCCAGGCTGGATATGGCTTTGAGCAACCTGGTGTAGTGGGAGGTGTCCCTGCCCATAGCAAGGGGGTTGGAACTCAATGATCTTTGAGGTCCCTTCCAACTGTAACCATTCAATGATTCTATGAATGGTTTGACTTTTAAAAGATTTCTGGGTGAACAAATAACAAGGACAGACCACAAGGCTTCTGGACTCATAATCTTCAAGAAAAATACTGCTTGACCAAAATTTTCTAGCACTTAATGACTTTATTAAGTAAAATTTTAACACTTTTTCCTTAAAATAAATAGTGTGCATTTACAGCCTTTAAAATACGTTAGGAAAGTACCTTTGACCAAGAATTATTCTGTACCCATAAACTACAAAAGTGCATTTCACAGAGAGAAAAACAATGTTACTTGAACAGTGCACTGAACAGGGTTTAGCAATAGCACCTGTGAAGCATTCCCAGGAGTTAATCTTGCATGTATCTTGGTGAGGAATTAGTAGTAGTGTGCAAGAGGGTGAAAACTAACCTGCATTAGCCCACGTTGTGGAAGAACTTCTGCTTTTGGGAACAAAATGCAAGATAGGTGTTTCCATAGGTACTAGTGACTGTATTGACAAGGACTCTGTTTTACTGCTGAAATAGGGTGCTTCAGAGAGCACCACTTTTTTAGACATTGCAGACATGATCAGCAGAAAAGTGGTTAATGTGCTGAGAGCTGAGAAAGAGATGATGGTTAAATGGAGCAAAAATTGCTATTTTGTACCTGACTCTTCACAATCCTGCCTTCGTCTGCAGCTGTATTGTGTCATCAAACCATGTGCAATCCATGGGGTTTCAGCTGCATGACTCCCATTAACTTTAATCAGAGTCAGGAGAATAAACTGCTGAGCAAAGCACTCCAAAAGTGTACCCCTCCATTCTTAACAATTATATTACTCTGCTTTGTGCGGTGGGGAATCTTTAGGAGGCAGAGCTGAATGCTCCATCACTTCAATACCTGCTCTTTGTGCATAATGAAATCAGCGGTGTTTGCAGCCTGCTCCCTGCCACGGTCGACAACTGATTTCACTACACAAGTGACCAAATGATTGACTTCGGCGTTTCTCTACATGATACAGATAAAAATGTTTCAGGATGATACCAGTCGTGTTCTGTGCATGTGAGTGAGGTTACACAGGATGGAAAGGCTGTTTAGGAAAATTCACTGTTGTTCTCTTTTAACAAAAATTGTTGCCAGGATACTGTCAAGTCATAGGGGATAACTGCGACTGTGGCAGTTCTGCTGTTAAAGAGATGAACAAATATCAGCAGTCAGAACCAGTACCACGTATTTAAGGCTAGAGCAGAGGTCCAGGTGCAAGGTGACATATCCCCTCTGCCCTGTTTCCATGAAGAAGTAAGCTTACAAACCCGGGATGTTCCATGCAAACAGCCCTACAGCAGTCGAGCCTGTGAGATGCTGAAAATCCTCATCCCTCATTAGTGTCAGTGACCGAGAGATACGGCTGCTCAGAAACCCACATAGGCAGCGAGCACGTAGAGCTGGCATCTAGCCCTTTTGCTGTATATGTGCTTCCTGGCTTTTATGCCCAGGCTCGATTGTTCTGAGTAAATAACCGCTCTCGTTTACGAATCTGCATTCTGAATAATTTCTTCGGCGTTCAAACACGCCCCAACCTTTTACATGACCCTCAAAGTGCAGATAAAACCGCTGAGATTTCCTGTGGGAACTTTAAAAAAACAATAACCACAAACTCCTCTGAAGGACAGATAAAAATGTGGTGAAAGTTTCATTAGCAACAAACTCTAGTCCTTTCAGTTGCACTAGCAGCCATATTTTTTGTTCGGCGGGACAGTTTTTGCACAGATGTCAAGTTTTGCTACTTGAGGAATGTGAAAATGAGAACAGGGTTTTCAATGCGTTCAGATCAGTAGGCATAATCAGGTCTCAAGACTACCCTTCCTTATCCAGATAAACAGTAATTCTTTACAATGATTTCTGAAGTGTACCATGTTCCCATTTACTTAGACACGCAGTGCTTATAGTGGGAACCATTGAAAAGCGTTGTCCTGCATTATCTGAGGGATTTTGAAGGAAATGAAGCAAATCTGCTTTACAATACATTGTTCCTGCAAGGAAGGATCTCACAGAATCTAATCTTTTTTTCATTCAATTTTTAGTGTAGCCTGCACAACAGAGGCAGCTCTTTGGCATCATTTGTATGATAATAGCATTATTTTGTCCCAAATATGGTGCACATCTCAAGGACCTCCACAGTCAAATCAGGGGGATTGTTCAGTTCAGACAAGGGGGAGGCAGTTGTGGGGGAAACAAGTCCAAACACAGTGAAGTGAAGTGAATTTCAAATATTACCGTTAAATCGTTACATTACCTTGTTCGGCTGCCACCAAAAAGCCTTTTCAGCAAGAGAGACGTTTGGCTTCCCATGGAATTTCTGCCAGACCAGAATAAATGAAGCTTTTCCAAGAGACTTAGTCTCCTGAGCGTCACCTGTCTGCCTAATCCTGGATTGTAATAGAGCTTTAGGCAGTCAATAAATGCTTAGCCTCAAAACAGAGGTCCTTTTCAGTGTCCATGGGTAATTATAGATAAACTTCTGGGAATTTTGAGGTGAAGTAGGAAGTCACCGAGACCTTCATGTAGTTTATGTCTAGAGCTATCTGAGCTGCTGTGACTATGATTCCTATCGGATAGGATGATATCCCAGAGTATCTTGCATGATCCTAAATACCCATGTGAGAGCAACCAAAAATTAATTTATTGATGATATTAAGCACATATAGGGCTGTAAGGGCTCTAAAGCCTGCAGAATGGATTGCTGTTTGAGATTTAGGTAGCATTAGGCACTGGTGAGCCTGACCTTGAGTACTGTGTTCAGTTCTGGGCCCCTCACTACAAGAAGGATAGTGAAATGCTGGAACATGTCCCGAGGAGAGCTACCAAGATTGTGAGGAATCTAGAGAACAAGTCTTACGAGGAGAGGCTGAGGGAACTGGACTTGTTGACTTTGGAGAAGAGGAGGGTGGTGGGAAACCTTGTTCCCCTCTCTGTACAGCTACCTGAAAGGAGGTTGTAGAGAGGTGGGTGTTGGTCTCTTCTCCCAAGTGAATAATGACAGGACCAGAGTAAATGGTTTGAAGTTGCAGCTGAGGAAGTTTAGATGAGATATTAGGAGGAACTGCTTCACTGAGAAGGTGGTCAGGCCCTGGAACAGCCTTTCCAGGAAGGTGGTTGAGTCCCCATCCCTGGAGGTATTTAAGAAACGCATAGTTGTGGCACTTCAGGGCATGCTCTAGTGAGATGCACTAGTAACCGAGATTGTAGGGGGGTTTTGTGTACTTGGTTGGACTTGGTGATCTCAGAGGTTCTTTCCAACCATGATGATTCTGTGATTTAGGCAGACTGGTTCCTTTTATTCTCTCTCTGTGGATTACACAGGAAGCCATGGGAAATTGGCCTCCTAATTTAGGCACCTCATTTGGAAGCCTAAAGCTGGCAATGTGAATGCCCCAAGTGCCAGTTAGAACACTGCCTGGGCTTCCACAAGTGAAACTAAGTGCTGTCTATGACACTTTAACAAGTAGTTTTATTTTAACAGGGCAAATGATTTGGCATGGAAGCTTTAATTACAAAACTGAATCCACTTTTGCTTTTTGCAAAATGTTAGTGAATAGCACATGAAGTACTTCTTGTGACTGGCTGTGTTTTGTTCATGGTCCTCTCAGTGTGATGAGTTTGCTGTGAATACTCAAAGTTCAAGCTTGCTATCATACTGCAAAGTCACATGAATCAGAGGGAATGGAATTTATTTTATGCATCTTTATCAGTCTACAAGATGTATTTACTCTAAGCTAGTTGTGTAGGCCCTGTTCATAGAAAGAGCAGGTAAATCACAGGCACTGTCCACTTGTGATTTACCTGCTCCTTAATGAAAAACACGGAAAAATAAAAACAGATAGGCTGAATAACACTCTGGAGTATTGTTGGGAGGGTTGGACTAGATGATCTCCAGAGATCCCTTCCGACTCCATATAATTCTGTGATTCTGTGACTATTGCATGTTAAATGGATTAGATAAACATACAGGGTTTAATTCTGAGGCCTATCCTGATATTTTTGGGCCATTTGAAGTGCCTTAGGGTATATTGGCTTGCCTCTATCTGGTGTAGCGAGGCACATTTCCTGTATTGCCTGTGTTGTATGGATCTCCTTATGGAGGTCTCAGATGGTCCTGGGTGCTTACAGTGTGTGCAACTGGATCCCTCAACATGTGACCATCACTCATCATGGCCAATGAAACTGGAAATTTCTTTATCTGATCAGATGGTTGTGCTTGGTACCTTTCTAGACTTCGCTGTATTCACTTTGCCTCTTGGAGGAAGCCCACCTCACCTGTAGACACCTGTGCCCTGGACACCTACACGTAAGTACCTGAATTCCACTGTTGTGTTTTTGGGAGATAAGACAGATGTGACCCAGGGGTTTTCTTTCTAGTGAGAAAATAACAAGTAATAGAGTTTACGATGCAAGGGATGAGACAAAAAAAAGAGCGACAAAAAGCCCTAGATCTACTCACATCAAACTGGAGTGTCTCGGTTGTTTTTTGTTTTTTTTTTGGGCGGGGGGAAGCAGGGACCCAAAAATAATATGATTTGCTCCATACTGGCATAACTAAAATGTGTAGTCAACTAAAACCACATGTTCCATATACGGTTGAATCCCCTTATTTTTAAACGAGGTCAATTTTGATATGAAAAAGCCATTTCAAAATAAAAAATGCAAAAGATTCCTTTTGAAAATGTTGAAATGAAATGTTGTGCCATTTTGAAAGTTTCATTCCTGTTTTTTCAGATGAAATGTCAAATAAATGCAAATCAAATTTACATAGTTTCTATCATGTGAAAACAACATATTTTATCAAATCTATTATTCACCTATATTTTCAGGATAGCTCTATTTCTGATGTGGGAGCAGACAATTTATAAAACTAGCACAGTGTGAATTCAGTTATAAGAAGAAGATGATAATTCATTCTCTGTGACTCAACACTGTAAAAGAAGGACTCAAAATTCAGCTCCTACAATATTTGAGTTAAAAAGGTTGGCAATTTAATATTTTTTTACTGAATAGGCTATGGATGCAAACTACTTTTGACTTCTAAAGAAATAATTTTGGGCTATGTTTTTCCTTGAATGGAATACAAAAAGAAACAGAACTTGGCTTACAATGTAAAGACAAAGTCTAGTCCTTCTACTTTGTGTATTTAAATTAAGCTTAATTTTTAAGCTGCTTTTTAAATTATCCTTCTGTAATAATTATCCAAGTTTTTATATGGGTGCCCTCTGTGTAGGTATTTAGGAACAAAAAGTTTTACTGAGAAATTCTGAAAAGTTACATAGTCTGCCTACATTTGGTCACTTCAGTTGTCCCAGTTGAAGCCTTCCCTTTTCCGTATTTGCTGTGTAGGGAGTGAAACATTTAGCAGGACTGCCTCATCATAAGCCTGATATTTAAAGCTGAATTAAGGGACCAAGATCAGCAAGTGGGATTCTGTTCTAACAGATCAACTAGGCTGTTTTGAGCCAGCTGCTGAGTGTTAGGGGTAGAAGGACTATAGACACCTATATTTTGCATGTTCCTATAATGGTAGCTGAGTCTTCTGTGCTTCATGTTACCTCTTTTTATCCTTGCTCTAAAACAACCCCAAAGTTGCAGCACTCCTTTATGGGATCTTATTTCAGGGGAACATTAGTACCTTTGCAGGGTGCAGGTGACTTGTTTACATCACGTGATGCTGCTGATGCAGAGAAAAGAAACTGAAATGAAAAGTGTCTGTGGATGTGTATATTGCTTTCTTAACTGCGCCCTAAAACTTCTGCAGGCAGTGCAGCAATTAGGTTCTCATTTTTGCCAGCACTGTCTTAAATTATGACACCACAACGCTCATAAGTTCTGGGCCCTTCCTTCAAAAGCAGCCCTGCAGCCAAACAGGTCAGACTTTCTGGGCAATGGCTCTGCAAGTCTGGAGACTCAGATGGAGAGAATCCACACAACCTTTGCTCAGGAGCTGATCTTACTGCGTGTACAGAGTGTCCCTGCTGCACATGCTCACAGTAGCCCATGGCCTGCAGCAGCCTTAAGACACCACTGATTATCTGGAGTGAGTTTCCTATATGACTTTGGACAAGTCACGCTTTAGTTTCCTCATCTGTAGGCTGGGGATTGTATTGCTGGAATGAATGGAGGCTAAAATCACTGATGTTTGTAATTTGTGTTGATATTCTCTGAGGGGAGGCAGGCACAATAGAAGTGCAAATAAATTGTTGTGACTGTTTAGTATTTCAGTAAATGGAAAAGCTCTTCAAAGCGGAGTTCAGAGCAAGTACAATAGAGTGGAAAATTACATGTGCAGAGCTAAGAAAGACGATAGGAAGCAATTTCATTGCAGTCATACTAGTAATCAATGAGATGTGTACATTTATTTACCAGTGTGGATTATAATATTAGCAATAAGTCTCTCAAGAAGAACAATACTGGATTTGGGCAGGCAAGGAAAATGTGAAACATCAGAAAAGTGCAGGTCCAAGCTTGGTCACGGAAGTCCAAATTGGTTTCCACTTCCCCCCTCATGCACGTATTTTATAGTTAGACAGTGGAGCTACACATTTCTCTGGGGAGAGGCAGCTGAGCAGGCTCATGGTTTTAAGATGGACCCATGCTTTCCTCATGGATCTGCCTACAGTGGGACCAGGCATTTGACAGCTCAGAACACCAGGGGAGTTTGGTGCTGGCTAAGCACAGGGTGGACACGCCGGGCTGAGGCCACCTCTGTGGTGGTCTCTGTCTCCTCTACATGGATTGTGGAGCTTCTCATGACTCAGGTCAGGTTAGCCCACCTCAGGGAGGTAACCATGGGCTTTGTAGACACTGGAAGGTTGAGCAGAGCTGTGCTGAGTGGGGAAGGGGAGGCAGATCTTTCTTGGGCTGTGAAGAAAGTCACTGCCACTTGGTGAGAAGGGACTGCTCCAGTGACAGTGCGGAAGGCATGTCCTGAGGGCGAATTGTAAGGACCAATTCCTTATGGGCAAGTTATTCACAAGTGTTGTCATTGTTATTCATCTCCTTAAACCAAGGACAGTATTTATACTTTCCTAATGAGGATGAGCAGGGGCTTGTAAGAGCATTTTGAATATGAAGGCCTCCATGTACATGCCGTGGGCCATGACTGTGGAGATGGCCATCTGGCAGCTTATGGGAAATGAATTCTTTTTTAGCTTGGCTCTTAGAGAAGCAGTTATCCCCATATCAGTGTTGTCACCATAATACTCTGAACTGTTGTTCCCATCAGCAAAGATGTCAGGGCAGAATGTATGCATATAATTCCTATGGGCATGTTTCCTCAAACTTAGCACTGATGCATGCCATGAATTGAAGTCCCTGTCATGTTCCTACTTCTGCTATGTCATTTCTGTCCCTGAGCAAGTCTTCTAAATTACCAGATTGTCATTCTCACACTTCTAACAAGCAGTTAAATCCCTTACAAAGAGAGATGGCATTGAACCAGACCCCAGATATAGGCTATCCACCATTTTGGGAGGTGGATAGGAGTGTAAGTGAACATGAACTTAGAGGTTGCAGCTGGGCTGAAGCTCTCCTTCCTCAGTTCAGAATGTTGATCTGCTAGGAGTATCGGTTAGAAACAGTAAGTGAAAGCTTAATATCTCCTATATAAAATACAACCATCTAGGATAATATTTTGAACTGGGGTAGGTTATTTAATTTCTAGTGCAATAGGAGGATGATAGTACACAGTGATATGCACTAATTTTTAATATTTATGTATCACACAAATGATAGGAGAGAGAGAAGCCCTGGGAGGAGAAAAAATATGAAGAGGTAAAGAATGGAAAGGATAAAGTGAATCCTAAAACCCTAAAAGGCTCATACCTGAAAGCTATATGAAATGGGAGAGGAGGTTAGCTGTCCTAAAGAATGAGCATAGAAATATTTTGAGCTGTGACAATACGATATTACTCTATTTAAATAATCAGTTTAATTCCTTTTACTTTGTGGGTTCTTTTTCTTGGAACCAGGGTCCTTTTGACACTGATGGAGTGTTAGCCCTCCTTAAAAAGCTGACCCTGCTACAAAAGGGACTGCTAAGAAAAAATGAGAACAGCCCCTTAACAATGGATGCTTCAGTTATACTGCGCAAGTGTTGGAAAAGCATGTCTCGGGACTTCCAGAGGGCTGCTGCATAGAGCTGAAAAGCGATTAAGGCTGGCAAATCACTGTATAGTTTTGCATTGCCAGTCTTGAGACTGCCTCAGTAATGGTGTGACTTACTCAATTCAATATAGCCTTGAAAAGGGACCTCTTGAGCTCAGAAATGCTGTTGTGTAGACCACTCATTTGCCTCGAGGGGATTGTCACAACATTTCCATGGCAATTGCTCTTGTAAGCTGAGAAACGTTCAGGAGGCTGCCATAATATAGACACTGGATAGTATGTGCTGACTTATGTGTGTATATGTGCGTGTGAGAGAGAAAGACTGTCTAATGGAAGATCTATCTGACCTACTAATGTAGCTGTACTAGTTGAGGTGTTTCAGTGCTGTAAAGATCTGGTTTTAGACCTATTTCTGAGCTTCAAGTGGATACATTTGCAGAAATCAGGACTGTCTGTTGAATTATTTGTCAGCAGAAAAAGAGGGCTAAATGCATGAGATAATATATTCATAATGCATAATTTGACTATTTTAGAAGCAATTTCGCTTTTGAAATCATCAGCATAAGCTTAATGCAGACAAAATGGAGCTTTTAGTATACCCCCCTGAAGCCATCTTTCTTCTGCCACTGGGCATTGTAGAACTTTTCTTTTCTCACCTGAATCCTATCTCCAAATCACAATATACAGGTCATATTTAAATTTTCTTTCCCCCCACCCCCTCCCCATATCAATAAAATTAGTTCTTTTCCCTCCCTCTTGCCCTCGGTTATTTTCCATCTAGGCTCTTGTCACTGCTCATTTCAAAAACCCTCACAGTGTTTAGTCACTTCTGGAAAGTTTCTGAAAATATAGTGTAAAAGAGGTGGTAGGTTGGGTGGTAGGTTGGAATCTGGGGACAAATTTTCAGCAAAACCTCAGCTGCGTTTCCAGTTTGCAACTGTGCAGATCAAATAGCAGCATTACAGAAATGTTGTAGGACTTGGCTTCTGCTCACCAACTGGCCTTAACTGGAACCACCAACAGCTTGTGGCTCTGGAGAGGGGAGGCAACATGGATGTTGTTATGTCCTAAATATACCATCAAGGTCCTTGGGGCAGGCTCTTGCAGCAATACAAATAGAACCTGATCTAATTTGTGGCTGTGGCTTGGCCAAAAAGGCATAGAAAAGGATGAAGTCTTGTCTGGTGGCCCTATCTGTTTCTATGATGCTCTGTATGTACAAAGTATTTGTCACCTTAGAGGTGTTATTTACTGCATGAAAAGGTTTTTGGCATATCACCGGATGGTGCTGAGAAGACTGAGGGGAGAAGTAAACAGGGCTGTGTCAGCTGGGAAAGGAATGAACTGTTTCACATGTCTGCAGGACACAGGAAGAGGAGTGACAGGCTTAAATTACAACAAGAGAGCAGTATGATCAAGGTTTGGAGAAGTTTTCAAGCTGGAAGGACAGTCAAGCATGGAAGAGAGTGATTGAGCATATTGAAGTGTCTTGAAGGCTTTTAAGGCTGGAGAAATATTTATGAAGAATAACAGCAAGTTGTTTGATCATGCCACGGTGCTGGGACTACTCTGAACGGCCTCTCACGAGGTCAGAGGTCCTGTTCAGGTCCTGTTTGAGAGCCCATCTCCTGTCTGGTAACTCAGCAATAAGTTTTTCCTATTTTAAGTTACAGCCATGACATCAAATTCTAGAATTAGATGTGATACTGATATCCAGCTTCACTCCTGAATTTGCTTGTGACCAGATAGCCTCTCGCTATGCATGTTCATGAGGCAATCTACTTTGTGGCTGGTTCTTTTTCTTTTTCTTTTTTTTTTCTTCTTATTGGTTTATACCTCTCAAGGGGCTAAACAGTAGCAGGCTGACTAGTAAGGATGCTGTTTACAGTGACCTACCTTGGTTTTCTGTATTTCTAACCTTGAATCTTTAATCTGATCCAATTAGCTTTACAAGTGGTTTCCCAAGGCTTTGGAGAATTGACCCAAGTAATCAGATGTGTCGCATAAACCTCAGATACTTGACAGCACATTGCCAGTTGAAAAGTATTTCACCTCTCCTTGATGACTGCAATGAAAATTCTTCATAAAAGGAGTCCTAAAGTATTTGCAAAATTCTTTAGGAAAGCAGTATGTTCCTGTTGTTTAACTGGCAGATGACCTCTTGTCCTGGATCAGTGAGAAGGATAGGATTTCTGCTTCCTCTACTGACATTTGCAGAAACTCATCAAATGTAGTCCATTTTTGCATCTTCTCTCTCTGTTGTGATTAGAAAAAAAAAACCTTCTTATATCTAATCTCGCAGTCCAATGAGTCTGGATTCACATGATGTTTCAGGGTGTATTGACTCTTCGCTCTGACATCTACACAACCTTCTGAGTCAACAGCTGATTTATTTTCTTTTAGTGGCTCAGATAGAGCTCTTATTTGAACCTTGTAACACAGAGAGTGTTCTCAGTTAAAATATCTTTTGATCTTTCTGACTGAAAAATGCAGCCTGACAATCCTGATGCTTCTCAACAGTTTTCCTGAGATTTGTTACCTTGTTCTTTTTATATTCTTTGTGGGGACTACAGTCACTGTGACCACTGAAAGAACAATTTCAGATTCTTTCTGCGTTTCTCCACAGCTTTGAAAACCATGCACATCTTTGTATACGTTTGTGTCTGCGTATGAATGCATATGCATAGTTATTTCCAACTGAAATCAAGACAGTATAAGAAACGAAATTCTTGTATGACAAGCCCTCAATTGCCAGTAATGAACACAAAATCAAAATCAAATTAAAAACTTGTATGCTAGAAGAGAACATTAGGAACAGTTTGACATTTATTGAACAACAGATGGTGATTAAAAGAATAAAAACTTGATTGTCTTCCTAAAAGCCAAACCTCTTTATTCTGCCTAAGGAACGTCTAACAATTCAAATAAAAGACTGAAGGAATCAATGAAATCATAGGAAGATCAACCTCAAAGAGATCCTTATGTGTGTTCTTATCAGAAATGCGGTTAAATTCTCCCCTTTAAAAGTAACACATTTTTAGCTTAACAGTTTTCTGGAATTGAATCTCCTCCTCCAGAAGAAGGTCACAGAGAATAAACACTTAACAGAGAGAGAGAGTGTGCATTTAACAAATTTTATTATACGAGGGGAGAAGTGAATACTTTCTTTCCATTGTACCCTGTTCTTTCAATGTAACCCTGCTTTCAGTGAGTGGTATAAGGGGTCAGGGTACAGTCCTGCCTTCAAGAGTGTGAACCCCATAGCAGTGAGGAGGTGCCCTTTTCTGTCACACTGGATTGAATCCTGGGGGAAAAGACAAACTCCAAAATTAATCGATGGTCCTCTTTCTCTTGCACCATGCAATTAAATACTGCTGTCCATGAGGTGCCTAGTAAAGGTGTTCTCCTATGGGCCACCTAGTAAAGGTGTTCTCTCTCTAAGCAGTAGCCTCGAGTTACAGATCCCTAAAAGTTTGTATCCTGCATGTAAAGGAATTTATGACAAATGAGTAAGAGAAATGGTCCATTGTCAGCAGATTTATATTAACTTTCTCAATGAAAGAAGGTAGATGCATGTCATACTGGTGAGTGGTCTTGGCAGGTGATCCCTTTTTTACCTCCAAGCTGTGCATCTTGCCTCTCTGACTGCTCTCAGAGATCGTCTGCTCTGAATGAACATTCTGGCTGAGACTGTTGGTGTACGCTAAAATATGCTGAATTTATAGGACAGCTGAATATATATAAGATCAGTTATGAACAATTTTGCCTTTATGCTAAATATTTTATCACATCTTTGTATGTAATCACAGTGACACCCTTGAGAGTGACATACTGATAATTAACAATAATTGATAGACGTATTCAGCTTAATTGTTTCATTGTTCTGACTACCCATCCTTCTCTCCATGCACAGTTGTCGTGTCATCCTTTGATGGATGAGTTTTGTTTTATTCTCTGTATCTAGAGCCACACTGCACAACTCAGACAATTTTGCTGTCATGTGCTTTGCTCAGACCATGCTGTTTCTCTACATTGACCATACTTCTTTTTCTCCTTCAGCTTTTTCACCCTTCCTTTCCCTCCAGTCTTGGCCTTGCTTATGCCTTCTCTATATCCCACTGACTGCACATGAGGATTTTCAGTCATCCTTCACACATATTTGCTCTGCCAAACCTGTTTCACAGACTGCATTTGCTATGTCTAGGAACAAAAGCCACCAGCATGGTCCTAGAGATTTGTTGATACAAGATATTTTCCTACAGAAATATCTTTTAAAGATCTTTGGAAGCCAGTGGCTATAAAGCTCAAAGTATAGAGGCCAACAGTAGGGTTTTAAAGAGGATGGAGATTCCCATGCCTGGAGATGGGGAGAGATAAGCATAAGCAGTAGGTAGTTCATCCTGCCTTGGAAAAGGTAGCATAATAAGATGACTGAATCTCTCTCAAAGGCAATTTTACCTTACTCTAACTACAAAAGTAGTCTAATTGACTGCCTTATAGTAGACATTTGGTTAATGAAAAGTAGATTATGGCTATGAATCGGAACATGAGACATCTTATATTTAACTTCTGTGTTCCAGCATCTCTGTGTTTCATCAAAATATTAACTTTTTTGGTTAATATTATTCGGGTTTTGATGTTTTGGCCAGAAAGCTGATGTTTTGTTGGTGTTTTGTTTTTCTCCATAGCATGGCAGGCATTTTAAGTCAAGATCTAATTGCAAATTATAACATAACTTTGAAAATACGAAAGATTAATATAAATATGTGGTAGTTTTAAACCAGAAGAGAACTGTAATGAAAAACCTGAATGAGACGTAAGGAAGTTAAAGCATATTATTTTGCCCTTGATCTAAATGCTGTGAAAGATATCAGAAAACCATTCCCTATAGTTAAGGAAAATGCAATTAGTATCTACTTATTAGTGATACGGGAAGCAAGAGGCAAGCAATGAAATTTAGAGGGGAAATATCGAGGACTATGATGAGAGAAATATGAGCTTGAAGAGATAACCAGAAATGTTCCTTTCAGGAACATCTGAAAAGTCTGGAGAGTGAATGCAAGAGCTCTAGATCTGCTTCAGAAGGTACAGGATGGCTAGTGAAATCCATCAAAGGAAGACAGAGAGAATACATGGAGAAAGACAGAGAAGAGAGTGTTCTTGCAATCCTCAATGGAAACTTTAGGACTATCTGTCTTTGGAGATGTTCAAAAGTCAAGTAGATAAAGCCCTGAGCAGCCTGAGCTAAGCTGACCCTGCTTTTAGCAAGGTGTCAGAAAAGATGATTCCAGAGGTGCCTTCCATTGTCAGCTGCACTATCATTTTGTGCCTCTTTTCCAAACTTAAATCATAGAAACATGGTATTTTTCTTCAGTTTGCATATCAATAAATAGTACAATTTCATCTCATTGCTATCAAGTGCACAAAGACCTTCTGCTACTGCCCTATAAAATTTCTTACTGACGATGGGAACTAATATAGTCCCTTTTAGTGAATCACAGAATCTTCATGGTTGGAAGGGACCTCTGAGATCATCGTGTCCAACCATACACACACACAAAAAAACCTCTTAAAAAAACAAAAAGAAAACCCACCACAAAACCCGAAACCCCACAAAACAAATCACCCAACCCAACAAGCTCAGCCACTAGAGCATGCCCTGAGGCGTCACATCTATGTGTTTCTTAAATACCTCCAGGGATGGGGACTCAACCACCTCCCTGGGCAGGCTGTTCCAGAGCTTGACCACCCTCTCAGTGAAGTAATTCCTCCTAATATCTCATCTAAACTTTCTCTGCTGCAACTTCAAACCATTTACTCTGGTCCTGTCATTATTCACTTGGGAGAAGAGACCAACACCCACCACTCTACAACCTCCTTTCAGGTAGCTGTAGAGGGCCATGAGGTCTCCCCTCAAGCTCCTCCAAAGGCAACAAGCCCAGTTCCCTCAGCTTCTCCTCATATGACTTGTTCTCTAGATTCCTCACAATCTTGGTAGCTCTCCTCGGGACATGTTCCAGCATTTCACTATCCTTCTTGTAGTGAGGGGCCCAGAACTGAACACAGTACTCAAGGTCAGGCTCACCAGTGCCAAGTACAGAGGCACCATCGTTTCTCTACTTGCACTGACCATGCTATTCCTGATACATGACAGGATGCTGTTGATCTTCTTGGCTACCTGGGCACACTGCTGATTCATGCTAGGCTGTCTGTCCACCAATACCCCTAGGTCCTTTTCAGTTAGGCAGCTTTCCAGACACTCTTCCCCAAGACTGTAGCACTGCCTGAACTTGTGATCTAAATGCAGGAGCTGGTACTTGGCCCTACTAAACCTTGTCTCATTGGCCTTGGCCCATTGATTCAACCTGTCCAGGTCCCTCTGTAGAGCTTTTCTACCCTCAAGCAGATCAACACTGCCATCTAGTTTGGTGTCATCTGCAAACTTATCAAGGGCACACTCAATCCCCTTATCCAGATCATCAATAAAGATATTAAACAAGACTGCCATAGAATTGAGCCCACAGTTGGGTTCAGTTGCATTGGTAGAAAGGAGTAAAAGAAAGCAGAGAGAAGAAAAAAATTATTTTGCTAAGGCTTGCAATAGGTAATGACGATACAGCATTAAGTACCTAATAAACTACTTCAAATTAGTATTTGCTCTGCTTTAAAAAGACCCTCATTATCAGTTAATTTATGAAGGGTATTTATTGAGGTTTAAGACATATGAAACAAAAATACCTCATTTGCAAGTAATTAATACAGAATTGCTTAAGCAATACAGTTTCACAAATGAAATACTTATATTTGAATTCCTTTTAATCCACTTGAAAGAGATACTTAGATCTTTACTCATCAGATAAATTAGATATGTTTTGTTAATTACCTATCAATCAATATTGCAGTTCAGCATCTACTGTGTTCAAGAGAAGAGCACATAGCTGGGGCAGGAGTTGTTTTCATTAAACATTCTTCCTTATTTTTTTCCTTTGTGCAGTTGGCATTGAGGGTATTAACCAATTCAATTGTTCAATAATTCAAGAGAGAATTACAGTGTTTATTTATTTATTTTTTTGCTCTGTTGTAAGTAAAGGTCCCAGGAGATTTGGTCATGTATTCCTATGCGATCAAATCACATGCTTAAGTTAACTAAGTTAACTAGTTTGCCTTTTCTTTTTCTTTCTCCTTTTTTTTTTTTTTTTTTTTTCCCCCTAATATTTCAAGAGTAAGTGTATTTTTATTTAAAAACATTATCACAAAGACACCATTGCACTGAATCTGTGATTTCAAACCTGAACTGACTGTGCTTTGCTGGTAGCTGTGTGGATCTACTGATTTTGCTTCTGTGATCCACAAGGTCCTCGGGCAGTACAAGGTAGAAGCACTCAGCACCTGCAAAGGTCAGACTTTATCATTCATTAGTCTTGCATATTTTGAATGAGGACCGGGAAGAAAAGATTCTGCAAGAAGAAGATTGCAACACCAGGAAAAATTGCTTGGGCTGCCATTTAAGCTCCAGCACTCAGTAGAAATCCTGCTAAGTTTTCCTGTTCAGAAGTAAAAATGGATCTTCAGAGAAAAAGTGGGCCAGACTGTTTCTTTAAAGATGTTTCCAAATGATCCACACCTAACTTGAAAATATCTACCAGTCTAAAGCCAGGGATGAGAGTTGTTTTAACGTTTGATTTGAAAAACACTGAAAACCCAGTGTTAATAATGAAATGCTGACACAACTTTGTCTATAGCCCTTCTAGCAGAGCAGTTATAATATGAAAAAGTAAGGTTCAATAAAATGCAAGGCAGAAATAGCAAATTATATTAGATGTGACATATTAGCCATAAGGCCTTTTCTAAACTACAGTGAAAAAATTAGGACAAGGGTATGGTAGTATATTTCTCCCCACAGCGTGAGAAAGTCCTAGCCCCCAGAGCATTCCCTCTGAACTTGTATTCTATTTCTAGCATGTGTTTTATTAACTTTTATTTTTGTTTTGCAGGCTAGACACACAGCACCAACCTTAATGTCAAATTAGATAATGAAAAGCAATAGTCATCTTAAGAAAAATCATTCAAATAACTGTCATGTTGCATTATAGTTTTTGCTGCCAGCAAAAGCCTTAATTAAGTCTGCAGAATGGTTTCTTTTTTTCATTTTCTGATTTCAGTTGCTCTGAACTTCCTAAGCAATTTTTCTGTTAGAGCTGCATCTTTATGTTCTTATAGAACATCCTATGTATAGAATAGAGCAATATAAAAAACCCCAAAATGCAGGAGGGGAGAGTTTCACATTGAGTTGTGCCATTTACCAAGTTGTAGGAAAAAAAGTGAAAGCTAGAACTTTGAGTGTTGCCAGCTTTCATCTGGGAGGATGAACACAAGCCTAACGACTGCTGCTAATATATGGTGGTTAACAAATTAGAAAAGCAGCAAATGACACATTAGTATGATAACCTGGAAATATGCTATGGAACAGATCCTGTCCTCTTCGTGCTGCAGCGAGATTACCCAAGCTGCAAGTAATCTCTGACTGATGCAGAACTAAGTTTACCCCAAAATAAATTTTCCTAAAGGAAAGAGCATTGGTGGATTAGTGCTGCTTTGTGCCATCTCTGACTGAGGCACTAATTCTCAACAGGGAATCTAATTATGCCGACGGCTGAAATTATGAGTACAGGGACCAGAAAGCGCAAGGAAAATTGAGCCATCCTTGGGTGTTGAATCAAGCAGAGCACAGCCATATTTGGAGGAATGGGTCTAATGAATGCATGCATAATAAATTACAATTAATATCACTGAAGGAGCAATAGTTGTGATAGGCATTACCTATTACAAGTGCATTATTGGAATTAGTAAGCTGGATGTGTTTCTACTCTTTATGAACCTCCAACAAGTCTCCTTAACCTTAAGAGCCGACTCTTCCCTGTTTGCTGTGTTTTGATTTGCATCATGGAGTGGTCTCAGCATTCATGAACTGGAGTCTTTCATCTTGAAAGTAAACTGGAAGCAGTGGCTGGGGAGATCACTTACCGCACCCAAGCTACAGATAGGCATCTGCTCTGTAGGACCAGACTAGAACTATTATGAAGTGAAATACTCAGAAACATTTTTAATGAGATGCCAGAATCTCTGCACCGACTCCTGAGGTCTGTAGATCCACTTCTAGTGGTCCAAACTGCTTGCTAAAGCAGAGAGATTCTCAAGAAAGCAGAGAGATTCTCAAGCACAAACTTTAGTGGTCCTCTGCCTGACATTTATATAGTGCAGCTGCAAAACGTTTCCAGATCAGAATATTTCACTGTCACGTTTTCCTATTTACACAAAGCCCTTTAGAAATGAAAGTGACTGCATGAAGCAGTAAGTCATAGTGACCCAAGCTCCTGTTTTTCACTGAGTCTTGAGACTGAGTTTTCTCTTACTTTTTTAACTCCTAAATTCAGTTGAGTCCATTGCTCATCACACCAGTGGAACCAACAAAAGTACTGATGTCTGTTGGGGCTCGACTGCGAAGCCAGGTATTGCATAAACCTTTGGGATATTTTGAGAGTATGGTATTCTAAGATGACCTTTAATATTGTCCTAAATTCCCCTTCTGCAAAACTGAAAAAGTAAAACTATGTTGCCCATGCAACTTTGCCTTCTTTGCCTCAGTGGTGAGCACTCTGTATCATAAGAACATGAAATTACCGGGCCAGTCTATCCTCTTGGGATCATGTGCACCAGGGAAATACTGCCCTCCTGGGAATACATCAAGTTTGACAGGATGCCTGAATACCTTAATACTTCAAGAGGAAAAACAACTTGAAAGGAAACTGATAGGAGGGTAGGGATGGTAGTCTCACAAATAGCTGGCTATTGAGTCCAGTTTCTTTGTTTCAGAACACAGAAACTTTCCACAGAAAACGAAAAGGTGGTCAAGTGGAGAAGGAAAGAAGAAAAGTAGAATAAGCAAACCAAACGGTTTTAAAAATTCATGATATCTTTTGAAGTTGGTTGTTATCAAAATTTGCACACTTTTTGACCAGCTCTACAAAGTCACAGTGGAGTTGGCAGGAAGAAGAAAAGCTCAGGACATGCCAAACTGTAACAGGAGCATAGGTCCCCTAAGTGTACTCAAGCTTGCTGCATCCAAGAAATGATTTGTTCATGAAGACCCACAGCTAATGTTGTCTAGTTCTTCTTCAGATTTATGACCTGTTTGCACGGCAAGACTAAGCCACATTTAAAACCTTTTGAGACTCCCAGGCATGTTTGCACCTTCCTTCCTTCCTTCCTTCCTTCCTTCCTTCCTTCCTTCCTTTCTTCCTTCCCCTGCTAAATCAAAACCAAAGTGATCCCCTTCACATGGCTACATTATAGCTTTCTCTGCCAACATAAACAGCAGTAAAGTCTTGGTTACTTATCACTACGTACATGTAATAAGTGACTGGGCCACCTTCATATTTTACAGTGCAGTTTAAAAACATTTGTTTCTGGAATGTAGGCACTGATTTCTCATCTGGAAATGAGAGAGTAAGGAAAAGCGTGTAGGGAAGATTTCTACAGTGATCTTAAGGAAAAACTTTGTTAAGCATGGTTTTGGGGTTGCAGGTTTTTGGTGGTTTTGTTGTTGTTGTTTTCATTTTCAGTTCAGTTTGTTTATAGGTCCTGGAAAATCCATCAGATTAAAATACATCAGAAAATCCCCAGGAACTGGGCTGAAAGTGAACAAGAATTTAATCTTCCTTCATCACTGTCAACTGAAATTCTCTCCTCCTGATAAATATAAGTAGATGCTGTTTCTGCTTCTTTATTGATGCTGGTGATCTCAATCCAATAGAGCAGAAGAAAGTGGAAGATTAAGATGTATAGTAAAGCAGGATTGCAAGATTATTGCAATAAAATGGAAAAACCGTCAGTCACATATTGCCTTAAGATGGAATTTTACAATGCTTTTGTGGTTTGAAAAGGTTAAAACTCTTCCAAGAATATCTTTCTTAGTGATAGACTTCCCCTAGAGAAGACCTTGTAGACATTTAAGTCCTTAGTGACCTGACTATAAATCTGATAATATCAAAAGCACAAAAATATACTGACTTGCTTAAGGATCTTCAGCTGTTGAAATCAGACATGCTTTGAGTTGCATAAAAGTGGAAATTAGGATCTAGCTAAAAATCAGAATCCATGGTGTTTTCTGTGGGGGTAACACCATTTCAATAATATTCCCTTAAGTAGATGGCAAGAGTTACTGAAGAACAGGATTCATGCGTGAACCAAGGAAGCCAGCTGGAGGTGAAATGAAGAGTAACTTAAGCCAGTATCCCAAGGAGAAGCCACTTAAATGTTTCCTAGGTTACTTGAACTAATCATAGTTGCTCCTGAGGTTTCAGCAATGCCCCAAAAGCATCTGGAGCCTGTTTCTTGGAAATTTCAGTTTTAAAATAGTAAATATAAAAGCAGCATACAAAGAGCCTGGGGTCAGGCTACCACTCGGGCTGCCACTTGAAGAGGGAGCGGGGTGTGATCACTGCAGCAGAGGATTTTGTGCAGGGGGAAAACCTGTATTATCTGGTGAAGGCGTGAAGTTGCACGGGGTCTGGAAATGTGCTGCGTGCACAGGCAAACCTTATCAGCACAGGACAATTTAAGCAGAGCCCTTTCCCAGCACAGGATGCTAACAAAGAAACTTTACAATAATATCAAGCGTGCCCACATTTTTTTGCACACCCTGTGCTTGGATAATTTGTATTATGAAAAGGACTGGGCAGAGTATCACTCTTATTCTAGCATCCTTTGACACTGAGCTGAAAATATTTAAGCCTGCAGGGCGATTGGTGAATGACCCTTTTGAACATGTTTTCATCTAAATCATTAGGCACATGGGTAGCAAGGGGAAAAAAAGTCCTGACAAAGTTGCATGGCATAAGTCTCTACATTTCTTAACAGCAGAGAAAGAAGTGACCAAAGAAAAAGTTGGTCTAAGGGCCTAGTATGTCAAAGCGCTTCCAAAATGCTTGCTCTCCCTATTTATCTCCTCTATTTGCATGTGAAAGGCCTGTATTTGCCGATGTCAGGATTTCACCAAGGGTCAGACTGAGCTGAAACCCTGAGATTCAAACATTTCAGGAGGCCTGAGAAGGCTTGTTTTCATGGCTCTCGTTTATGTCATTGTTGGAGATAAGAAAATGAGATGATTCAGTGCAGAAAAATCCCTCCAGGGCTGGTGTGTACTTCGATCTTGGCCAATTCTGTCAGATGGCATTGTCTGGTTGTCTCAGTTGGCTGGTAAAGCCTCATACTTACATATTTCACTCTCATGTGAGATGGAGCTTACTCTACTCTTGATCAAGACACTTAAAATTTGCTAGAGAGCTGTCCTACAGATATGCTCTGGAGCAGCTTTCAGCATGGTCAGCCATGTCCAGGAATGGGATGGCAGCAGAAAAATCATTCCAGAAAAGCTAGAGAAAGCATGACAAGGACATTCTTGGTGTCACAGTAGCTACTGTGCTTCTGAACTTAGCTTATCCTGGCTCACCTGACATTGCTTCTGTAGTTACAGTCCTTCCTCAGCAACTGGGGATGCCCTGACTGGTGGACCACCATGTCCTCACCAGCAGGTAGCCAGGATCCTACTGCCCTATATGGCTATCCCTGTTATCAACCCTCCACCATATCAGCTCCTTTGTAATTTGCAGTGCTGGGGTGGAGTGTCAAGAGTTACTGCAAAACCGGGTTCCCTTATCCATCAAGAATTTGTCCTCATTCCTGGGACAGTAAAATTTGATTTTGTCTATGCTGCTGTGAATCCTTGATCTTCCCCTGAGGACTGTTCTTACAGAGCTCAGAATGAGACTATTATTACATTATCATTCAGAGCGGGCTTGCCAACACAATTATTTCCTATTGGAAGTGTCTGCATCCTTGCAATTTCAGAGTATCGAATTTGCATTACACAAAACTATAGGTCAAGATCTTAACTGATGCAACCCTCATACCTTTGCTGAAAATAATGACATTCTAAACATTTGTAGTAGGTATGGACCTGGCTATGTGTTTGTACATATCTGTATATATAGATCCAACACAGAAATGTTATGGAATACATGATATTTGTGGGAAGAATCCAGCCTTGTATTCATTTTGATGCTCCTATGATAGAGATCACCCATGGAGAACAAGTCTGATTTCTCAGATAAAGAACAGAAATTGGTCAGTTTTGCCTTTTAGTAAAATTAAACCTTGAATTATGTACCATAACTCTTCAAACAAAACACTGTAATTACCTATCTACTCACTTTTCTATTGAGAGACTTTGTGTCAGGGAGTACATAAGCAGAATGGAGAAGAAAATAATGATCAGATTTAAACGAAACTAAAAGGCATTTTCTCAGCTGGAGGTTAGAAAAAAGTCATTCCATAAATGCAGAATTTTGAGAGAAGTCCTTGATGATGTCTGGAATAACACAACATACAACATAACATAATAATGAAAAGAGAAAATGAAAAAAACCAAACCAACCCCAGCTTTAAACTTAGTCGATTCAATGTATGTACAATTTTCATTTTGGCATTGTTTCTGCTCTACACAAAGTGTAGTTTAAAGACGTCTTAGATGTTTAACTGCATTGAGATTATACATTATACTCTTTGTCCTTTACAAAAGACAGCATACCTGCCAGGAGCACATAATTTGATAAAGAAAATATCATTATAACTAGATTTTGGTGACACTATAATCAGGAAATACAGGCGAGGGGTCAGCCAGCCAGATTGTTTCTACTGGGTATTTGAGAACTGTGGGCTGCTGTTATTTTCAGCTACACCATAATTTTATTTTATTGTGGAGAATAAATCAAAGTCTTAAATGGAGGCTATATATTTTTTTTCCTATCTAAAAGCTGCAGATGTTGGCGCTAGAATTGCTTATTGCCCAAACTAGCTGTAAGTATATTTAGTCCAAGAGAAAACGATTAGGTTGATAGCTCAGAGGTCGAAAAAACACCCTCATGACAATTATGCTCCGTTTAGCACCAGAGCAGGTTCTTCTATGCAGTCCTGTCCTCACTCCTTCATTCTCCTTTATATTATTTTCTTGTTATTGTGTCCTTTAGGGAACAGGCTTTACAGGCTGTTCAGTCTCTGAATGGGTTCAACCCTTCGCTTCCGCGGAGACTGCTGAGAAGGGTGTCACTTGTGAAGGCAGTTTTGTGAGGAGACAACTCACTAATAAGAGCCATACTCAGACAACCAGCCTGCTCCGTGCAGGCCTCCAAGCAGCTATCAGAAGCTAATTGTAATGCTTATTAAAGACAGCTTAGCAGGGATGTGAAAATGGCAGGCAGAGCTTTGCTATTATCTACACCAGCTCTCAGCCCTCTTACTCAGCAGCTCTGCTCTCTGGATCTATTCAGGGACAGAGATGCTGCTTTTCTAAAAGCGAAAAAAAAATTAAAAAAAAAAGGGGAAAAAAAGGGAAAAAAAGGAAAAAAATCCCAGACCAATATAACTTGGCAGTTCTCAAAAACCATCCCAGCTTGGGAGGGCTGACGGAAGCTCTTTAGATTGCCCTTGCATCACGTGCCAGTCTTTTGGTGGAAAGCTGTTTGTAGGACCACAAAGGAGATTGTGCCTTCTTCACAGTCAGCAGGTGAGCATGACAGAAGTGTTTCTGAGGAAAACTGAAGTGCACAGATATGCCTAAGATCCTTTATTAGTGGTGATAACGAAGAAAACAGAGACCCAGAAAAATACAGCTTGACGTAAATATCCCAGTTTAAGCTTTTCAGTGTCATCTCTTATAATCTGCAACGGCTCCTTCCCACCTCCTCCCACCTCCTTCAGTTTTTCCCGTGAAAACTAAGCAACTATGGTATGGAAATCGGGGACAACGAATGTCAAACTCAACATGCCATATCCTTAAACTCCCTGTCATAGTAAAAATACAGTTTGAGGCTTTGCATCCTGTTATTCCTCATGCAAACTGCCACTGCAGACAAGCACTTTGCCTGTGGTAAATGCTCCTGTTCAGAGCAGATGTTTCCCTCAATTAGCATTTTTTCAACTATTTAGCAAGTACGTTCTATTAAAATATTTTAATTTATGCTGAAATTACGTTATTAAATTTACAAATTCTTTTTATAAGACACATCCTGTAGTTTCAAGCTAATAATTTTCTGTCAGTAAGAGTTATCATGGGCCAGAGAGTATTCCTCTAAAAAGAAATCTTTGCATTATTTTTTCCAAAAGTGAAGCGTTTGCTTCTTTCATGTATTCCTCATAGTAAGATGATTGCATTTTTTATACCCCCTTCATAAAGATACTTAATGTTTAAGACACTTGACAGTTTTTGGAAAACATTTTAGTTTTGAAAGTTCTGCACATATGTAATAACTCTTTTGTTCTTTTTCTATTAACTTTCCTCCTTCCAAAACCTGGAAGCCTGGATAGGCAACACAGTCTTCTCCTTATCTTTCCATCTGTTCAGACCATTTTCACACACCCTGCCTGTGTAATTCTGCCCTAATGTTACTTTGCCTCTGAATATTGACTTAAATGGACAGCATAGCTTACAAAGTCCATATATAGGTCAGCATAATTTCTGAAAAAATATTCATCTATCAATTAAAATTAGCTATAGCAAAGCCTAATACAGTTTTCTCCTGGGAGGCTGAATCACTCGTGCAGTTGATAATGAAACGCAGAGGGGTTTTTTTGGCATCTAGGTTGTCGGCAGGCATCCAACTCAGGTTACGAGTGACCGACAGTTGCTACCATCTACTGGCTGTTTGCAATCCTCTATAAAACAACAGGGCACCTCAATTCCTTCACATCGAGGAAAGGTGGGATCTGTCTTGTTGGCCTTCTGACCCCAAGCTTGTTGGGGTTGGCAGCTAACAAGAGGGGTAGCACTTTCACAAGTTGTTTTAACAGATCTTTGGCTCCAATTTGTTTTAATTATTTTTTTTCCCCAGCTATCTAACATAATGCTAGTTGTTTACTTCAGAAGGCTGTGTTTAGGAGTATGCCAGCTAGTTGCTGCTGAGCTGTGTTTTTATGCAAAGCAGTCCCTGTCTACCTTGGATTTTAACATTTGGTGTCCCATTAGTTAACCTCTGTTTATCTGTGTATTTGTAATGGTCTTGCTCAGTGATGTCTAACCCACAAAGCTTAAAGACCTATTGCATAAAAAACCAAAGTTGTATCTTTTATCAAGGTTAGACCTGAAAAACACTAATTTAGCCATAAGGTCCTAAGATGCCTGGGAAGCAAGGCAGATAATTTCATTTCATAAATGATAAATATATGCACTTTATAATGAACATAGAGGAAAAAGGTTTACTGTGATGACACTATCCATGTTTCAGGATTTTCAGAAGATTCAAAGCAATCTAATTGCTTTTTTTAGTTTCTTTGTAGTAATAGTCAAAGCTTAGCTACTATTAAAACAATGGTCTGATCTGTCTATATGCATGTTTATTCTTCATGCTTATGATTTTGGGGATAAAGACTGCTGATGAATAATTATACTACAAATGGCTTATTGCGCTAACTCCGTCTTTTCCTTCTTTCTTGCTTTCCTCTCTCTCCTCGCTCTCTTAATAGCAGAGGCACTGAGGAGAACGACACAATTTGGCTTTTCCTTTCACATCTCCTAGGCACAGGCTTCCCGGTCCCCAAAGTGGAACGGCTTTGACTAGTTGCCCAGTCCTTGTCAGCTACTGTTGAAAGAGAAGTTTCTAAAGTAGACTAGCAAGTGACAGTACGCTGGCAGTGTATTTGCAGAACGTAATAGATTATAGATCTACCCATCACCAAAAGGGAAGGCACAGAGGGAGCAATGACAGAATGACAGTAGAGTTTGCAGAAGCCAAAATTCTACATAGCAGTGAAATATTTAACGTTCCCAAAAGCAGTGATCTCCAGCAAGATGGAGAGGAACATCAGACTTCTTGTAAATTTAGGTCACAAACAAGACCAACACAAAGCTTATAAATAACCAGAGTACTACTGTTGATTTGATGTTATGAATGATGATATTCCTTGTGTCAACCTCGCCACAGGCAGTTATGTTAATAATGAAGGATCTCTAGTCCAGCTGTAGTGCTGTCCTACCCAAAACATTGATAATAATCACCACCATAATGGAAGAAGTAATCTCTTCTTGACAAAAAAGTATCAGGTGAAATTCTTTGGCTTGTCCTCTGCAAGAGGTCAGACTAACTATCTAACATATTTTCATTTGACCTGTATCTCCATGAAGCCTATGGAAACTAAACAGACCTAATATCCTCTCTGATTAGTCTGTTCCATCATTCCAAGCTTAAATGGACACATGCTGGTCACAGTAGGAACGGTTACAGAGTTGAGGTGTTTGTTACCCATGTAGTGACTTCTAATTTAGAAGGTTTAATAGTAAAATAAGAAGAGGAAGGGAAACTATGTCTTCGTGACACCCGAGTCACAACTGGAAATTCTTTTTTAAACAGTAAAAGATGAAAAATTATAATGAACCAGTCATTTTTCCTGCATTGGGATGATCTGCCTTTTTTGTTACTCTTAACTAATTGTGTGTTCAGCTGAGGTAAGTGGTGTGGTCACCCCACACATAAGTGGTCAGCACTGTGCAATCGCTAGGATGATTTTCGTTGCTAGTTTTGCATACAGCTATTTAAGTGTCTGAGACTTCAGTGTTCATATGCATACCACTCTGACAGAGCTGGCCCTGGAAGCGTATCATCCTATTTTCCCCTTTACAAAGACATCTTACAGCCTAGATGTCCAAGTGCGCCGAGCAGTGCAGTAACCCAAAATTTCTTCTGCTGTTCTGAACTATGGCTCGCAGACTTACTGTTGAACGGTAGACAGCTTTGCTCCTGTGTCTGCTCTGACTGGATCTATCTGATCAGTAAGATGGGATTCAGCTCCAGGTAAAGATGCCCAAACTCAGGTGTCTATATGGAGGTGCCTGCAATAATCTTATTGAAGCCCTGTGATAGGTTTTCGGCGTTATCTGAGTCACTTTCTTGGCACCACAGAATGTACTGACTGGCGACTGAATTCAGATGCCCACACATGGGCTCAATGATGTTTTAGATTCCCTGAAATATCATCCCTGTTTTTCACTTGCCACCATGGAAAGTTGATTGCTCTGTTGTAGGCCCTCCATAGGTCCCATTGATCATCTCCACAAGGCAGAGTAACTTACATGTAACTCGATGTGTATGTGTGTGTGACTGAACTGAGTCAAGATCTCCACTAACTAGAATGACAGCTTAGATGTGCAGGTCACATATAAACATCTGAGATACCTAAATTAGAGTTTGCTGACATTAGAGATACCTTACAATGCTCCACCTGACTGTCCTGGATACTGTAGACTGTGTGAAATGGAGATTTGCTTTGTTAAGTCAATTGAATTGTGCTCCTAAATTTAGATATCTTAGTCTCAGATTAAATCCTACCTCAAGGGAGTGATACAGTTGCCTGAAACACAGGTTTTCTTTCATATTAGATACCCAAGGATATCCCTGATGTCTGCAGAGGTGTAACAGATACCACAGGATTTATAGATCTGAATGGTGTTGGAGTGGCAGCTGAGAGGTACCCTCAGTGTCTCACAGAGAGTTAGGACCGTGCTACACGGCTAGGTACTGCTGTGGTGGCTTCCAAGCAGGCCAGGTTAGATGTGCATCCTGCTCAACTAACCTGAGCAGAGCCAGGGTGGATGGAACCCTGTGAAATTCTGCCAATGCAGACGATGTAGGTGCTCACGTGTGTATGTGTACAAGTGTTTTATTTGGGTCACCGGCTTCACTTCAAAGGGAATATTCTGCTGCTTAGAGCCTTGGAGGTCAAGTGTGTTTCATTCCTTTCAGAGACTAAGCTGAGACCACCAGGTCAGGTCAGAGATGCTAGCACTGCTAATGGAAGTGCTGCTTTGTTTCCCATTTCCTTGATGAGTTTCATTTTCCTTGAGCCTGGCTGACTGGAGTGAGCAAATTAGGTAAGATAGAAATGGCTATGGAAGTATCAGGAGAGCTGGATAACGACAGTGCCTGAATCATACGTTGGGGGCATTTTATTCCTCGTTACTATATGGTCATCAGTTAAAAGCCATACTTGACCTGTCACTCTGTGTCCATTTCCAGAAAACAAGTGGTAGCTCATTGTGTCTTTTGAAATCTGTTTGGACAGAGGACCGAAACACTTTTTTTCTTTGACAAGGGGCTTGTCACACTTACTCATGTCTTTGTTGTTCCAGCAAGATTTCTGCAACATGTTCGGCTTTAAAGGGATTTATAAATATCTGCTAGAAAGGGAAGTCAGCAGCTCATCTCATTTTTGGGGTGATCACTAAATACCATTCAACATTGCTCTCCCTGCATTTTGCTCTCCCTTCCAGTTTGCTGCCAGGTGAAACACAAAGAGTTAGTTATGACCTTGCAAGCCCCATGGATAGAACAGCTTGAGCGAGAAGTTTTTTTCTTGTGAACCGCTCTGATGGAACAGAAATTTGTAACTGAGGCCATACTTAGTTGTGAGGAGACAAATGAGAGATTTTGGGCTTGTTTTTCTGATGAAATTGTTGGGGTGTGTGTCTAAGACAGGGATATTTTCCCATAGAAATATGTTTTGTGGCAATGAAAGCACGCTGCCTACTTACAAATGCTAAGTCAGCTCGATAATGGGAATTTGCTATGCATACAAGTGTTCAACTACAAAATACATTTTGGGGATACGGCCTGTTCTCTTTGCTTTCACTATTAGGATTTAAACCATAGTTGGTGATAGGAAAAATTCTTGCACCTAGTGTATAAATAACAAAAAGGGCTCTATCAAACTTGAATGAGTGCCAGTAAAAGCAGTGCATCACTGGACAAAGGAATTTTTCAATTCTGTGCTTCAAGGAGAGGTAACCAGGTGATAGACGACTTGATAGAAAGTAGGTTTCACCTGACAAAATGTAGGGGGAAAATTTCCAACAAGATTGAAGTCAGAAGGATTGATAGACAAAAAGGAAGCTTCTGAAGGGACAGAGGAAGTGGGGAAACATGCTTCCTAGAAAAGATCTCAAGGAAGAAGTTTGACTGTGGGAGTGGATGTGTGATTTTGAGAAACTGCCTATGAGAGAGAAAAATGCAATTCTAAGCAGATATGAAGCTGAACAGTCAAAGATCATGACTGTTGAGGGAGAAGAATGTGTACAGATAAGTTTTCTTTTGTCTATAATTATCTGACACACCTTTTTCCTTCAGAAAATCATGTTGACGGGAAATTCTCAACAAGCCCTGCCTGGTTAATTTAAGAGAGAGGAACATTGGCACCTTCTGTGCCTGTTACTATACCCAGTCTTCTACCACTTAAGGCAATGATGCCAGAGATGTCTGCTCAGAAATATGGGAATTGCTTTCCTCCATACGTCTTGACAATGAATGATGCATTTGGAATTATTTTTACCGGAACATCTCTCACAGAAATTACTCTCCCTGTGACACAGATATCATCTGCCCAGTCCAGGGTGCTATGCAAAATATGCTTGTATATTGTATTCATTCTTTAAGGTGCTGTTCTCAGAGTTGCCACTCTCCGTAAACTATTTTGTATGCTCCTCCATGGAAGCAATATTATGTTCTGGTAGTATGGTGCTGAGTGTCAAGTTAAAACATACAAATAAGAAAATTAATTATCCTTGGTTATTATAAAATTCTGCCTTTAGTTCTCCACCAGGGAAAAAAAAAAAAAAAAAGGTTCACAGAGTTCTTTACAGAGTAAAAAATGTCCATATATTTCATGAGAAAACATTTTCCACTTTGAAAACATTAAAAAAAATAAACACTTGCATTAAACCTGGCTTAAGGTTTATAACATATGACAGTCTTTAAAAGAGGAATATATCTGGAGGTTTTCATGACTTCATAAAAATACCTAAGTTACACATGCTGAAAGTGCTGCACATTAGATACTCTTGTCTTGGAATGTGATTGCCTTAAAGGTATAAAGGAGGCCGAGTTTAATAATTCCCCCAGCATGTCTATTCTCCATTTCTGTTCCACAGAGGAAGCTAGGAGGATATGGTATCATCAAAGAAGCATGTGTTGGGAGAGGGGAGAGCTAATCCTTAAATAGTTGTGCACTGCATCTCAACTAAGGAATGAAAACCTTTGGAAAGGATTTCCTGAAGTCTTACATACACTATATCCCTTAACCTATTAAATGCTATAATTGTTGCACTAAGATAAGAGGTGCTTCCAAAGTAATCCATGCTGGGTGGCCCTAGGTAAAAACCTATTTATTAATATCCCAAGAGTTGTGCCATGCAGCGATAGTGATGGAAATTTGGCAAACCAACTCTACTTCTGTCAGATGAGTGAAACAGCCACTTCACTCAAGACTGGATGACAGATAGATGTGGAGATCACTGTAAGAGGGAAATCTTATGAATGCCTATGATTAGGATGGTGACTGAGAGGGATGACAAGAAAAAGAGAAAAGGGTGGAGAGTACTTTCTCATCCAGACAGTTTTACAGACATAAATAAGTCTTAAACCTCTTTCACTTAATTTGTCAATGTGGATTGGCTGCAACATACTGTTAATTCAGATTATTAACATTTGACACTGGTGTTGAATTTGTGCAAATGATTTGGGGTGGTGGACCGGTATCAAAGGATCTCTGCAGTCTGTTTTACATGGACTGGTGTGATTTTCCATACTGTATAAACAGGAGAAGTGCGAGATAGATAGAACTGAAATAACTTGCTCAAGTGGAATCAGTAAAAAGGATAGGTGATAACCGGTAATTATTTTTGTGGCTAGTTAAATTCTTTGGAAAATATGGTCTTAATTGTCCTAAAATGAGTCATAAATTTGGGTTAATAGTGAAAATCTGGCAGAATATCATGTGAGGCAGAATAACGTGGGAGGTTTAATCAAGGAAACAACTTTTACTCAGCAATATAGGGGGGTGCAGCATTTACAGAATCACAGAATCTGATCAGTTTCTGGAAGATTTGGCTCACCATCACAGCTGTACCGAAACAATTTCCATTTATCCTGATCCATGCAGGTAAAGTCCATCCTGTTAAGCTAACTGGGGCTGGGTAGCTCTCATTTGCTGTGGATAATGTCTCATGTTTATACCATCGCCCACACATTCAAGTGCTGCATCTGTTAGAGCAGAGGATGATTCCTCTTGCAGCTTAGAGGAAAACCATGCAGCAGAGTCTGAATCTTTTTCATTGGGAGAATTTTAGATAATTTGCCTGGCATAAATTCATCAGAAAGTGGCTTGCTGATTAGGTAGCCCTGGACAGCAGGGTTTTGGAGGCATGTGCTGTTGAGTCTCCTTCCTAGAGCCATCACATTTTATGGAACAGACATAAAGATGGCACTCTGCTACCAACATACGAAGCAATGTTGCAAGTGGGAGAGAGGTTGTCTGCTTATTTTTGGTGTCCAGATCACTCTGTTGAGTAGAATATTATAGCAGTGGAATATAATATTAGGTACTGAAAGTATATTTTTCACTTTATTTTTTCTTCCTCTAGAGATGAAGAGCTAAAAGACATTCCAAATGGTCTGAAATGAGGCTTATTTTCCATTATTTTCTTTGTTGGCTAACCTGAGAAATCAATTATTCATGCTGCCTGCTTGTGGGAGCTGCCCCAGGCCTGGGTAGTGCAAGGACATAGACAAGAAGTCCAACTGAAGAAAAGTCACTGGCATCCTAGTACATATCAACTGCTGCAAAAATCCCACCGCACTTGAGGTCAGTGGAATCACTGCAATTCCTCCGTGAAGCATTTCTTCACATGCTTCCAGTGCACTCTTGCTGCTTGGACACACGCTGAGTTTTACTAAGAGAAAATAGATTAGAGAATCTAAATATTACAGATAATAACACACCAGTGCCCAAAGTGCCTTGATGTCAGGGCACAGTCAGGGCTACTCAGCAGGGGAAGGGAGTGGAGTGTGGTGGCAATGCAGGCAGGGGCAGTGTCCTTCCCTTCAAGGGGACTATACCATAGTGCCCCAGCAAGGCCAGTGGAGCAGACAGGGACTGAGGACTGTCCAAGAGCCCAGTGACCACCAGACATGAACACAGTGACAAGGCAGGTCTGAGTTCAAGTCAGACTGCCACTGGTATACCCAGGGCCCTGAGACCTGCAGCAGCTCTGTTATGAACAAAACTTATGAACATCAGTACTTTGAGCTGGGTCCCTAAGATGGCCAGTTTACCAATGGTGAAAATAACCATGAATAAAGTTAGTGAGAGAAAACATTTACATGTGAAGAGGGATATTAGAGTTGCATTTTTTTTTACATCTGTAAATGTTCCCTATCACCCCACAAAATCAAGAAGCTCTCTGCAGGTAGAAAAATAAGATGTCAAGGTATTCTAGATATTATCAAAATGAGTTTCTCAAAAACATAGAGAAGTTCATAGCCACATACACAGACTAACAAAGGAAACATCCAGATAAATGACAGACTAAGTTAAGGGTGTTTGTGAAAGCTCTAGATGTACAGTAGCAAAGAAATAAAAATAGTAAAATTACAAAAAATTATTCAAAAAGTAGATGTATATGAGCATAATTTTTCATACTCAGACATTCTGGATGGTATGTTAGAATCAGATGGTGAAGGAAGAAGATAGCTTAAATAGAAGACAGATGTTGCTAGATATTAAGCATTTGGCCCTCATTTTGTACTCCTCAATGCCCAGGTGCATGCATAAGCTCCCTTCTCTGTGTGCGAGGGAAGCAAAATACCTCTGGCTGGAATCCCAACCCACCCGTGGACTGAGAGAGTTGGGGAACACTGCTTAAAAAGGGGTGAATGAACTCCTGCCCTTCCCCATGCTCGTGCAGCAGAGCCACAGATTTCAGGGGATTACCCTTGTGCGCACTCTCAGTGAACTGAGTTGAAGTCCCTGCAGCTGTAAAAAACTTATTCTTTTGTTGGGAGGAAAAAAAAAAAAAAAGTACCTCCATGGTTAAAAGATTTACTATCTCTGCCAGTTTTCTACATAATAATGTAGTGGTTAGAGCACTTGTTTTGGAGAAAGGGATGCTCTCGGAGCTCTCCTCAGCATGGAAGAGTCCTAGTCACCCCTTCATTTGTTCTGGAGAGCGTAACCCAAGCTGCTGATTATGATGAATTGCCTCTGATAATGTTTGTGAATTCATTCAATCAGTGAGTAAAAGCCACTTAAACACAGTCTGGGTGTAAATGAAGAAGGAAGTAGTCCTGAGACCAGGTTACAGCCCAGAGCTACTCCCAAACACAGGTGAACTGCCTACCAGCTAGGTTCCTAAGCTCATGTTTCATTCTCTTCTTTCTTCCTCTCCTCCACCTTCCACGAAGGTTTAATTTCTTTCTGACATCTGCAGGGTGAAGAGATCCTGCTCCTTGGGACACCTACTCAGCATCCTGACAAGTCCATATTGTGGAGCTAGGACATTTTAGGGATGGTAGGAGATGTAGTCTTGACGTTAATGAATAAATCTATGCTGAGTTCTTTGCCTGTATGAGATTGTCTGGGGATTTCTTCCAAGCTGTTTGAAAGCAGTGCCCGGTCAGGTACTTAGGATTGCACCAGAGCACAGCAGAGCAAACAATAAGCTCTTCTCCTAGCTCTATGTCCCAGTGATGATGTGGGTCTAACTAGCGATACAAGGGTGGTGTGAGTAGTCTCTGAGAAGGAAGGGAGAGAAATCCTCACAGGCAATTGCGTCTCTTTGCAGCTGCCTATGTAGCAAGTGAAGATCTTTGTCTTTCTCCTCTCTCTTCACAGGCTTGCTTGTTCTTCAGTGCTGGTAAATGCTTTATGGTGACGGCAGCAGGACTGAAGGAAGTGTTGGAGACCCCTGGGGCTGTGTAGGGAACATCTGTGGCTGCTAGTGATAAAAGGAGGCTATGGAAAGAGTGATGGTCCCCACCATCTGGATGCCTGGACTCAGATGCTCAGTAAATGTCAGTGGCCAATTTTGCTTATTTTTCCGAGCACAGTTTTCATGTAGATGAAATGAGATGTGCTTAAGCCATTATTTGTGTCCATCCCATAATGAAATTGTTTTGTTTTCTTCCAATAACTGAGAAGGGGGCCCAGAGAGGATGAGCATGGCCAACTTAAAACAATCTTGAGGTTCTCAGCGTGGCTGTGGATGGGGAGAAAGAAAGATAAATTAGACCTATCGGTTGCTAGTCTCCTTCTCCCATCACCTGCTTTTTATTTGGTGCTGGCTCCAGCTCGCTCTCCTGTGCTTCAGACATTCGGGGACCTGACGACAACTGAGGCATTTTAGAGTAAAAGCTCTTACCCACGGGCCACATTCACCTGCTCCAAGCTTGGCATTTCTTGTGGGCACCATGAAAACTCTGGCACAGCCCAACTTTGCACGGGAGGGTTAACGAAGGTCCCTTTACTTAGGCCATAGGGCAAGCAGTAAGCATAGCACTGTGTACTCTTGGTGAAGCAGCACACAGCAGATCCCTCAGCACACATTCAAAGAGTCAGACATGACTCACCTTCCTATACAAATAATTACTTCATTATACATTGTGTTATGTATTCTCCTAACAATCTTCTCTCATGCCTTTATTGTGTAATTGGTTCATTACTTTAGCCCTGTGCTCACTGTGCAATGGAATGCCAATCATTAACCACCAGCACCATGTGTTCAGTTCAAACTATATATTTTTGAGTGCTATATTCGGTTGTTTTCTGGTCCCTACGTACTGTTTATACAATACCACATATGTTTTGCGGGGCCCTCTGATGAAATGCAGGCATACTGCTTGTTAGGCTATTGTCTAGCTGCTAATCAGTAGCAATCCCCAGATGCCCTTTGGTGGCTGAGTTACAATAATTGGGCTTCCTGGTTTTCAGGTCTTTATAGGCTATGACTTCACCCTTCACTGATGATGGCCCTTGACCTGCTGAGGGAATCTGGTCCCATGAGTGAAAAATAGGGTGAGGTTGAAATAGATTGCTTAATCATTATAATCCTTGGTAAAGGTTTTATGAATTGACTGGCTCTTCACAAGCACACAGTAAGCATTCTAATGAATCAAAACTAAATATTTACAGGAGACAAGTAATTAGATGTGAGTGAATAAAAGAGCTTATTAAACCATCTGGACAGTTCAAAGGATTAGTAATTTGCAGATGAAACACTGAAGGGTTAAGGGCACCAGTTAAAATCTGACCCATGTTAATGGTGATTAGATATTAGTACCATCTGATTGCTACCTGGGAGACTGAGGTGAAATGAGTCAGGGATTGCCTTTGTGTTTATGGCTAATTTTGGAGAAGAGATTTTCAGACTCTTGTAATCTTTTCAATAGGTCCCCTGTAGCAACATGAAACTTCATATTATTTTTGTCTCCATCAGTGGTCAATTAAATTTCATTTGGGATGTGTTAGATGTGGAAAAACTTGTGTTTCTATGACAAATTTTATGTGCATTCTAATAATTAAAAGAGAGATTGAGATTCCAAAATGGATGAATTTGAAGGAAAAGGGAAAAAATCCCATTAAAAAAATCTGAAATCCACGAGGATGATTTATATAGAGCATAAACAGACACAGAAGGTTAAAAAAAGAACAGACCTCTAACTGAAACCTGCTTACAAGAAATCTTTGGTAGCATAAGAAAATGACTTGAAATACTTGAACCCCTAGCAATTAAGAAACCAAGGCCTCAAACACATAAGAAAGTTTGGAGGAGGCAGGCATTACACCATCAAGTTTTATCTGAATTAGAAAGCAATTAAATTAAAGTGGGTGGAGGGTGACTCTCATTTTGCAAAAACTAATGTTTACCACTGCCACAGCTGAGAGCAAATTTCAAAGTCAGTGACAGCTGCATTCAACTACAGCCAGTCTAACAAGCTGCTAATATATCTCCCAGCTAAAAAGCTGCTTATGTGATCTAGTACTGGGCTTAGCAGGAAGTTACCTTAATCAAAAGGCTTGAAATATTTTGGAGTGGTGGTATTCTCTTCTCTTTTTGAAACTTTTACTGATTCAGAAGGGTTGTGATTAAGCAAAGGAGAAAGGTAGTATTGGGATTCTGGAGCCTACTGTGGTTCCTTGACTTGTGAAAAGAGCAATGGATTACAATTTCCAGTTTCTGTTCACGCTGTGAGGCTGTTTAACACATTAAACTCTTGTTTGCTAAATAGATCATGAAGGAAGAGATAAGTACTGAGCTGCTTGGAGCAGAACCTTTGTGCCATATGCAGCAGCATAACACCATGTACACTAAATATGGAGAAACTCAGTATTGGAACTTGATGATCTTTAAGGTCCCTTCCAACTCTAACCATTCTATGAAACTCAGGGTAAATGAAGAATTTAGGTTCCTTAAGGATGGGCTTAGATTCTTTTGCTGGAAATTACCTTGGATCCAGTTTTGGCTTACAGCCTTACCTGCTAGGCACCAGTGGAGGGCATAGAAATAACTGGATGTCCAAAAAGAGTCAGAAAAGCCAGGTGGTTTGGTGAGGAGCTGCTTGAATGAGGCAGTAGGAGTTGCTGGATGAAAACTGGCTTTTCACTCCATCATATAGCAGTAAGCCACCTCCTGTAATTCAGTGCTTTATCCACAGTAGCCTTTCCTTGGAAAAGAAAGCAGCAGTCTGATATGTGACAATTAGCCACCTGAAGGTCTGGGGCCAATTTCTGCCTTATTGGGAAGGTCTTCAAGCTAAGTTTTCCACCTCTCTGATGAATGCCCTAACAAAGAGTCAGTCTGCAGATGCCAGCAGATTAGTGTCTTCTCTTGAGGCTCTTCAGTTGGATAAAGGTTATTTATTTACTCATTGGAGCAGAGATGGCTTCACAGTAGGTCTCCCAGGTGAGTGTTCCACATACCAAACTGCAAGATTTCTTTCCCTCTCTCTGGCCTAATGAATATTTAAGATATGACAGTGATGACAGCCATAGAAAAGCCCAGGAGAAAATTAATTCTGCCTTCATAGCAGGGTTTGAATAGTGTGCCGTAAATAAAGCATTGGGGCCACACACGGAATGTGGAGGATAAAAGAAAATGTTGAATAGCTTACTCATTAAGTGAGCGCCATCCAACATGAGCGCAGAATGAGGGAAAAACTGCATGGAAAAAATGGTATGTCATCAAGTAATTAAAGACCGTGGCACAATGCATATGTATAAGGGACTGAATTAATGTTTTCAGGAAATCTTAATTTTGGCATTTGCTAGTGCTGGAGTGCTTGACTTTGCAATCTGAGCAATATTCTTCTAGTGTATCTTTTTGTGTAGATAAGCCTAACAAAAAGGAACTGAGGGTGCCTCACAAAGCTTTAAAAAGCCTATTCCTTTTTCCTCTACCACAATTGCCTCTGAATGGGAAATTATGGTAGCTGGCTGAGAATCATAATCAAACAGTGAAAACTTAGTGTTGTTGATAATTATTACCATTTCCTCTGTAGGAATTATTTTCCTCATTTTAATTCCAAGCATTCTCTACTTCATAACTTTGCAGACTTACATGTAATGAATGCTACCAACAGGAGGTTTTTACAAAACCTCTACTGCTAAAGCTGAAGTTAAAGAGGGAGGGGGCAAGGGCATTTAAAAGGTGAGGTTTTGAAGACAGAATAGATGGCTAAATAACAAAAAGTAATGAAGATGGCAAATTTTGCCTGCTGCTCTGCTGATGAATTTGCCCATGAGCAGATTGGAATATTTTAAAAACATATTCGTTATTCAAAATCATTTGTCAAGGGTCAAATTCTTTCCTGGTTACTCATATTGAAGCAAAAAAAAACCCTGTCTGTGGAACAAGCTGCTGCTGTGTGTGAATAGATGTGAGGAAATCTGTTCCCAATTAATTTATGGAAATAATTCTCCATTTCGTAAGTAAGTCTTTGTGTCTGTTTGTTATTCAGAATGTGAATGGTTTTGACTGATCTTGTAAGTAATGTGGCATGTTACAATGTATCACAACGCATTGAACTGGGGTTGTAGTACAAATATTTGGCTATATGCTGCTATAATTAAATTTCTGTGATTGTTTTCTGATATTCATAGAAGGCCCTTCTCAACAGTCCTCCCCTTTCCCCCTGGAAACATTTTCCTTAAAATAGTCAGAGAAAGTAAACACAATAAGAGCTGAAGATAATTCATTTAACAATCTACAAGAATATGTATGATTTTTATTTTGGGGGGCGGGGGCAGTATTTGCCTAGTGCTAGCGATTAATGACTGAGGAAAGGATTACATTTAATAAAACACATGAGAAGAGTCAGACAAGAAAGGAACATCGTGTGTATGTTAAGTTCTCTAATGGTTATGTAGTGAAAAGATAATGGACATATAAAAACTATGTCTTGTAGATAGCTAAAGCAAATATTACGGTATATAAAACACTTTTTATATTGATTTGTTGGAAGCCATTTATATTCTGGTAGCTTGCCAAAGAGTCATTTTGGTACAATATTTCTCTTAGTCTGTAGTATGCATCTGTTTCCACTTTAGTACTTTTGGGTCAACCGAGACGCCCAACCAAAATATCATTAAGATTTTTTGCTGTCCTGCAGAACTTCTGAGGGTTCAGGGTCTTTTTGAACAGAGGAACGGCAGTGGCTAAAACTGGTTACTTTTCTTACCTCACTTGCACTGAAATGACTAACTCTGGAGGAGCAGAGATGTGTTTGCAACCTATCCAAAGCACAGAGGCTACAAGGATTCTGTAGATATATTTAGTTTATTATTTGAATTGAGTAGGAGTTTTCTCCTAGTTTTTTGGTTTTGGTTTGTTGGGGTTTTTTTCTAGATTGACTTTGTAAAGGGGACCACCGCTCAGCTGCAACTAGAAGGAGGTTGTATAGAGGAGATCCAGTTTGTATAGTTATAAATCATTTTGGCTTTAGCAGTCATGTTGGTTACATGAGGATGTTTTCTTTGTTGAAGAGCAGAATGGGGTTTTAGTCATTTTGGAATTTCAGGCCAAATTATGCTATGTGATTGAGTTTACCACTAGCCAGAAAAAAAGGCAGTGAAGTCCTCTGCTGCCAGACCTGTCAGGGCAGGTTCAGAGATGTGGGCTTTGGATGCTTTCGACCCATACACCAGGATGGTGACAACAATGAGCCTGCTGACTGCATCTACAGGTGGTTCTTGCAGGCGCTTCATGCCAGGGTGCCCCACACTTAGGAATCAGTACATATTTCTAAAACACAATGTATCCACTTTTAGCCTCTGAAATGTCATATCCTAAGCATCTTTCAGGGATTTTTTTTGCCATAATTGTGTCTTTGTAATGGAGAGCTATTTCTATATATATATTAGCTGACATGTTAAGCTTGGCACAGCTGTAATGTAAGACTGGGCATCCAAAAGTGCCTTTTTTGTTCAGTTTTGGACGCAGCTGGTTTAATTTAGAGAATCCTCTGAATCAAGCTGGTGGCTGTTTTATTTCAGCTGGGCATAAAGATACTGTTTTATCATCCAATAGGGATGTTTATGACTGCGTCCACCTTGCTAGAGACAGAGAGGTCAATCCATGGCCCAAGATTTGCAGCGCACAAAGTGACTCATGCTCACACAGGGTGAGGGTTAGCCCCTCTCTAGCAGATTTATTTTAGGAAAAGCCCAAACCGAGTCAGGCTGTATTGAAAAGCCAGGGTCTTCTGCTCGCTCTTGCTTCCTGATCCTCTAGTGCCAGTGGTATGGATGGGTCTGTTTTAAGACCTAAAATATAAAAGACAATGTTCACCAACACCCATGGATTCTGCTCACAAAGGCTTGAGTCAGACAGCAGGCTGTATTGCTTCTCATCTTTGCATCCCTGCCTTACATAAACAGGATTCAAGAAAAGGGCCTGCTTTTTTTTGTGTTCATGAAGAATATAGATTAGCACTTCAGTATTAAGTCATGAATATGCTCAGTAAATTAATGAATAGCAGTGTGAAATGAAGAATATTCTTCTTTATTGAATGACTGGTTCCTGTAGAAACTGAAACCTTATTTATTCAGTGGGTAGGTGTAGTACAAGCAAAATAAATTAAATTTTCTCCTACAATAATTATAGCCCTATTAAAGAGAGTACCTTTGATGTGAAATGACATCACAGAGTCATGAGGTTGGAAGAGAAGCACTGCAGATCATTTGGTCCGACACCCTGTACTCAAGCAGAGCCACCAAGAGACATTTGCCAAGGACCAGATGGCTTCTGAGGATCTCCAGGGACAGAGACCCCACAGCTTCTCAAGACAACCTGTGCCAGTGCTCAGTCACCCTCACAGTGGAAAAGATGTTTCCTGGTGTTCAGGAGGAACATCCTGTGTTTCATTTTCTGCCTGTTGCCTCAGGTCCTGTCAGTGAGTATCACTAAGAAAAAGCCAGTTCAGTCTTCTTTGCACCCTCTCTTTAAGTGTTTATATATCTTGATAAGATCTCCCTGAACCTTCTAATTTCCTGGTGAAACAGTCCCAGCTCTCTCAGCCTTTCTTAATATGTGAGGTGTCCCAATCCCTTAATCATTCTTGTGCCCCTTTGCTGAACTCTCCTCTCCAGTATGTCCACGTCTGTCTGTCTTGTACTGAGGAGCCCAAAAGTGGACACTTTTTCCAGGTGTGGCCTCACCACTGCTGAATAGAGGGAAGGATCGCCTCCTTTGTAATTTATCTAATAATTTATCTAATGCAGCCCAGGATACCATGCAACTTCTTTGCCTCAAGTGCACATTGCTGCCTCATGTTCAACCTGGTGTCCACCAGGACCTCCAGGTCATTTTCTGCCAAGCTGCCATGAGCCACCACTGGTGCATGGGTTTGTTCTTTCCCAGATGCAGGACTTTGCATTTCTTACTGAACTTCATGAGGTTCCTGTCAGCCCATCTCTCCAGCCTGTTGAGTCTCCTCTGGATGGAAGCGTGACCCTCTGGCATAGTAGTGACTTCTCTGGGTTTAGTGTCATTGGGAAACTCAGCAAGTTTCCCAATGACACTAAACTCTGCCCCATCATCCAGGTCACTAATGAAGAAGTTGAACAGGATAAGACCTAGTATTCACCTCTGGGGTACACAGTTAGTTATTAGCTAGACTGACTAGGCTCTGTGTCACTAGCCATCAACTATCTGGGCCCAGCCATTCAGATGGTTTTCAACCCTCCTCTGTCTGTTTCGCCAGCCCATATTTCACCAGCTTCTCTATGGGGATTTTATGAAAGACACTGCTGAAAGTCTCACTGAAGTCCAGGTAGACGATATCCACTGTCTACTGCTCTCCCCTCATCTACCAGGCCAGTTATTTCGTCATAGAAGGCTATCAGTTTAGTCAAACATTATTTCCCCTTGGTAAATCCACGCTGCCTATTCTTTATGATTTTCTCATCCTTAATGTGCCTGGAAATGGTTTCCAGGAGTAGCTGCTCCATTGCCTTCCCATGAATCCAGGTAAGGCTGACTGGCCTGTAATTCTCTGTGTCCTCCTTCTTGCTCTTCTTGAAGACAGGAGTGACACTTTCTTTTCCTTATTCCTCAGGCACCTCTCACAGTTGCCATGATCTTTCAAAGGTAATTGAGAGCAGCCTTGTAATGACAGTGCCCTCAGCGCTTCTGGGTGCATCGCTTCAAGGTCCATGGATTTATGTCTGTATTCCCTGACTGGATCCTATCTGACCAAGGATAAGTCTTTCTTGTTCCATCCTTTTGTGTTGGTCTCTGGAACCTGGGATTCATGATGGTTGGTCTTGCTAGTAAAGACTGAGGCAAAGAAGGTATTCAGTACCTCAGCTATTTCCATGTCCTGTGTCATGAGGGCCCCTGCTTCATTCATCAGCAGGCCCACATTTTCCACAGTCTCTTTCCTACTTATGTACTTAGAGAAGGCTTTCTTATTGCCTCTGACATCCCTGGCTAGATTCAATTACCATTGGGCTTGGGCTTTGCTAACTGCATCTCTGCATGGTCAGAGGGTGTCTCTGTATTCCTCCCAGGTTACTTCTCCCTACTTCTACCTTATATAAACTTAATTTTTGTGTTTCAGTTTTGCCAGGAGTTCCGTGGTTATCAAATCAGGACTTGTTGAGATGGACCGCTCTTGATACTGGAGGACGTAGTCCTTGAATACCAATCACCTCTCTTGGATCCCTTTTCCTTTCAGGTCCTTGTTCCATGGGAGCCTTTTAAGCAGATTGCTGAATATTCTTTGCTAGTATCCACGTAGGGATTAAAATTTCACCTAAATAGTATCTATTATACCAAATGTCAGGATTTTCAAAAGTTTAAACCCACCTCTGGTAGGACAAAAGTGGAGTATTTTGTGTTGGTTACTGAACCACAGTGCTTCCCAGATTCTCTGACTCTAAAAACTGTTGTCCCCGAAGGAGATACTTATCTGATAAAGTCTGATTTGCTGCATCTGCATCTGTAAACGGAGTAGAGGGGTGATCATCCTTTGGCCCTGTGAATGTAACAGTTCGCACCCATGCAGCTAAAATTATCCTTGAAACCAGGCTGACTGTGCCCAGCTATCTGCTGGGAATGGCCTCAGAGTGGTGATAATTTCTTAATAGCACTGTGAAAGGAAAGCTGCTCTGAGCCAAAAGTGTGCCAGAGAAACTGTTTACAATTTAATATGCTTGGGCCCATGCCCCAGTACTCTTACTGGTATTGATGTATCCATGTAGTCTGAGCAGTTGCTTTCCCCAGGGAAGTGTTTCACGTAATTTGCTGCTACATGAATTTGTCTTTTTGCCTCTGGCTTTATAAAAGCACCTAGAACTTACAACATGGCATAGCAGTTAGCCAGCCTGTCATTTGAAATCTTGGTGTCCCACTGCCCCCAAGTCTGTAAAAGCTGGAAGCTGGTCTGAGAATGGAGCCTGCTGATATTTTTTAATAGATCAAGAACACCTGTACTTAAGTCTTAATTTCTAAAAGAACTGACTCTTTGCTCAAGAAAGGATTTGAAGCCTTTTGTGCATCTTTAATTTTTTGTTAAATTTTATTTTAAATAAAGGCAAGCCAAGCTGCTGTTCCAAAGCAAAATAGTTTTACAAGCAAGCTCTCACAGGAATGAAGAGTTACTCCCCAACGCTTAAGCATTATTCTGTATAATTATGGATATTTTTTTCCTTCCAAAAATATTTTTTTTTGAGAAGATGACATTTCAAAGGCTTTCAATTCTGTGTGTCACTATCAAATAATCTTTTTTGTACTTGGCTGTTTATTATTGGATTGCAACAACGATAAAGCTCTAGGGGTTTTGTCTCCTTTGGTATGTTAATTAGCTATTTTCCCTTTGATCTTTTTCTTACTGAAAAGAGTGAAAAGCTATCTCGGTAGGGAATCTTACTGATGTACATTCATCCCCTCATCTCCATAATCTGAGGATCAGAGGGAGACAACAAATTTCACTGCTGAGTGAGGTTGCTATAGGCCTTAGTTATAATGTACTTGGTTTCTAAATAATCCCACCACCATTTATATTTGGAATATTGAAGAGGAACCTCTGAGAAAAAGAAATGCAAAAATAATTAATTTTAAACTGTGAACTACCTTCATTAATTTAACTTTTTCTTGAAGTTTTAAGTTCATGCATATGCCACAAGCTCTTTCTTGTATGCTTCTACATAATTCTCCTTTTTTTTAATCTTTCTTTTTTACTGTTGGCTTTTGATACGTTCTCAGTTTTCACAGAAATGAAATATAGGCTAGGTACAGAATAAGTATCGAGTGAACTTTTAAAATATTAAATTTTAGAATAGCTTTCCTATGGAGATGATGAAAGTCCTGGAACTTAGGAGAGTTGAAAGTGATGGGGCAGTACTGTGGAGTGGTGGAGAATACACACACAGATCTTATGTGTTATATGTGTGCATTTCTGTCTCTCGAATTTCTTTGTCAAAAACTGTCATCCTTGTGTTGCATTTCTTGATAAACCTGAAATAAAAGCACTTCAGTGAGAGGCAGATTGATCTTCACAGGGCAGTCCAGCAGGGGCAGAAGTGTAGGCAAGGTTATCTAGTAGACACTTTGCAAACAGAGTTTCTTTGAGCCAGTTTATCCATTTCCATAGGACAACACACTAGGCAACCTTGCTGTTGAGAATTTTGTGTCCTGCAGTGTGGGATGTGACCAGATCTTGATGCTCACAGAGGAGACATCCACATTTGATCTGGTCATATAAACTGTATTGGCAGTCCATGAAGGGAAGCTGGCACCTATAGGGCAAAAATGATCCCATTTTAAAGAAGATATTTAATATAGGTTAGGTGAACTGTGCCCTAATAGTATCCACTTCTGTCCGGTAGCCAGTTGATACCTGTATCAAATTGACCGGTGTTTTCTGAAATGAGATGGGGCAAATTTTTCCTCTCCCATGTTGCATTGCACATGGAAGGCTGAAGAGGCTGTTCACATAGTGTAGGTGTACCACTTGCTGAGGGATGTAATACAGTATTGACATTCTGCTGATATGAACCCTGGGGTTGGAAAACATCCCATTAACTTGCAACAAGTTCAAATAGGTTGTTAAAACAGAGGTCACTGATGCAGTCTGAGGGGCCCAAAGGAATCTCATACAGCCATACAGGGCTGACTGGATGCATAACTTATGAAAAACACGTGTCCTTCTGGTGCAGCTGGAGGTCCTGTGGCATCTTTTATGGCATTTAGGCTGCTGAATGTCACTCTGAGTGGGACTTGATGCCACATTTAGATATTGAAATTTGTGGGTCTGCACGAAATCCAGATGTCTAAGCTTCCATTACAGTTGATGAAGATCTAGTCAATGCAGTAGAGTCTAGTAGTCTCATTCTGAGAGAAACACCTACATGTGATCAGCTGATTTTGCATATCTAATATGCTTCTATGCTCTAGACCTGAATTCCATCCCTGCTGTGTAAATGTTCAATTCACTGCTTACATTAGTGTGGTACTTACTGCAGTTTGAGATGCTCTTGATACCCCACCTGGTCACTAGCTCTTTTTCCAGGAGGGTGTAGGTCCTTTGCCATATCTAACAGCCCTACATAGATACTACTGGTATCGTAGGACACCTGAAATGGCACTAGATTCCTGTATGTGTGCAACTGACTTGAGCATTAAATGTCTGCTTCTTTGTGAACTCAGAAGTTCCCCTGAAATATATCTCTTTCTCTTCATTGACTACAAAAGAAGCCTAGTTGAGATGTCTACCATAGACCTCTAGACATGTACAAGTGAATCTTTTTCCTGTGAATATTCTTGTTCCCAACATGGCAGTACACTGTTTGTTTCCCTAGAGCTTCTGTATGCTACAATCTCTGTGTTGGTGCTTCTGACACAGAATCAAAAACGAGTTAAAATTATGTTGGAGTGGCTCTGGAGTGATCTCAATGCTTACGCATTCCTACATGCGTTACAACCAGAGTATGCAGCTTGTTACCGATGCAGGTAGGTGTTGTGACATGGAGACCCAGAGACATTTTTTTTGGCCATAGTGAGATCTGTGGCACTAATTTTTGAAATGTGCTGCTTGCACAACAACATTTCCCTCAAGCTTTCCCTCACTATCTCTCAGACTTAATCTTTTAAAACAGTGTCTGTCAACCAAAAGCAATGAGAAAAAGCAGGCAGGATGATTTAGATCCTATTACAGTCTTATGCAATAAAAATCTCATTCCCACAAGGATCAGCTGTTCTAAGCAAGATTCAGGTGGGATCCCTAATGGCCTGTGTAATTACAGGAGGAAGGATTACTGCTTTCTGCCCTGAGTTAGGCAGCTAAATCTGAGCTAGACACATGACCTTCCTTTCATTGAAACTGAAGAGAGAAATGGAAATCTCCAGAGGACATTCAGCATTTGAGACTGTTCTAATAAATCACTCTCTGGATGTGCTCATTTCTGTCTTCTGACTGCAAAAGGAGTCTCAAATGATGAGCTCATCCAAACTTAGACATTTATAAAGTCAATGAAATAAAAATGGCTTATATAGACCTGAGACCAGTGGAAGATTTGTTCCTGCTCTTCAGGACAAAATACTCTGTCACCATCTACGTGAGTACATAGAGTTGTAAACACAAGACCATTACATTTATGTTTATAAGTCTTTTACTGTTATACTACTTCTCCAATATTCAAACAGTGACCTTCAAATGAAATTCACCAGCGTTTTCAGGAAAAATAAAGGAATTCTGCTTGGCAATCACGTCTATTCTTAAGCCTTGATGACACTCAAATATGCACTGAGTTAATGCTAACTGAGTCAGGAATAGTACAAAACCCTCTGAACATAGTGAGTGGGTTTCTGACAGTCCTGGCTATCTCTTTAAGCACACATTCCTCTTCTTTATTTCTGTCCTTTTCACTCTCAGGTTTAGCTGTTGTTTCATCTCTGCTTTGTCCTTTTCTTGTCTTGCTTTACACCTGTTTTTCTTCTTTGACCATAATCCAGTTGTCAGTCAGTTCCCCAATTCTCCAAGCTGGCAATTGTCTATAGGAGATGCTTAGAGTTCCTTGACCCATGTGTCTCTGCTTTGTACCACCATGGCGGCAGTGAGGTTTGTCAATGCTTTCTCCCAAGAGCTGACCTATATAACAGCTTTATCAATGACCTGGAGGAGGTGATGGATTCCTCAAGTCTGCTGGTGACAGCAAACTGAGGGGCACCAGTCAATACACTCAAGGGCAGAGCTGCTGGACAGATAGATCTAGACAGGCTCGAGGAATGGATTGACAGAAACCTTATGAAAGGAGGATTTTGTAGATAGTAAATGGCACGTGAACTCTGCAGCACAGAAGGGTAAAAGCTTCCTAGGCTGTATGGCCAGGAACACAGCCAGTAAAGTGAAGGACACAGCCATGTCCTTAGTTGGCACTCGTTAGACAACATCCAGATACAGCAACCAGTTTTGGGACCAGAGTAGAGGAAAGTCATTGACAAACTGGAGTGAGTTCAGCAGAGCCACCATGTTGGTCAGGTGCTGAAACACTTGCCCTGTGAGGACAGGCCAAGAGGTAAGAGCATGTTTAACCTGGAGATGAGATGGATGTGGAGGCACTTTGCAGCAGCCCCATCACCTATGAAAACCACTGGGAAGGCAGAGCTTGGCTCTTCATGGTGATGTGTGGGAGTAAGATGAGAGACAACAGGTTTATGGTGAAAGATGAATTCAGACTAGATATAAGGAGAAACTTTCTCCCTCATAAGGACAGTCTAGCAGTGAAAGACATTTATTGGGAGACTGTACAGTTTCCATCTCTGGAAGTTTTCAAGATCTAACTGGATAAAGTTCCAAGCAACCTGCTCTGACACCATAGCTGACCCTACTTGGAAAGGGAGTTGCCTCCCAAACTGGATTATCCTGTGATCCTATGATTTAAACTCAATCTGTGCCCTATAACCCTACTTTAGCTAAACTGTAGTCCCTATATTTTCCTGATCCTGACTTGATTTACTGGCTTGACTTTGGTTTCACTGTTATGGGCTTGATGTGCAATCAGCAAATCTGTGGTTATTCCTGCCAACCCAGCTCTGCCTGACAATCCCAGTTGCTGGAAACCTTCACTCTTCTTTAGTTTGCAAGGACTCACTTGCCTCGCAAAAAGTTCTGAAATTTCAGATATCCCTTTAAGCCACTAAAATTCTCCAAGAATTTTCCTCTTAGGGCCCACATCCTGATATCTAATTGGTCTATCCTAGCCTCTTTCTATCCTAGTTTTGCAGGAGAAGGAAGGATCCTTCTTTCTTCCTGATGAGAAGGTATTCTACACACTCCATTTTTTCATAACTCTATTTTGCAACTGGTTCTTTCATCATCTTGGGAATGGTATCTAGATCAGCCCATGACCACAGTGGGCTGAAGCATAGGTACGAGCCAGTGGCATAAGGGTTGCAGAAGAAGCATGTGTTTTTATCAATAACATCCTCAAAAGTATAGAGAAATCGCAGCACCACTTCTGGATATAGTAAGGCCACTATTATGCCTTTATGTGCTTTGAGGAAAAATAATTAGTTTACCTTGGGGCAGAGATACGGGGAAAGAGACACTCCTGAGAAAACACACAGTGGGAGGAGAGAGCAAGAAGCTAGAGGGCATATAGAATTTGTAAGGAAGGTGTAGCTTTAAGTTGTAGGATAGTTGGGAAGTAATTTGCCTTTTGAGATAAGAGGGGGAAAAGTGGTTTATTTAGTCCTATGGTTTATACAAGCAATGATGTACAGCTACTGGATTTAAATCTATTGTACACCTTGAAGCCATGTTGCAGGATTATCCAGCTTCTCCTGTTACTCCTGGAGGCAGAAGGCCTGTAGCCCCAGTGTTCTTCTCACCTTAGTAAGCATCTGTCTGTGTAAACGCTCAAATATTCCAATATGAAATTTTCTTTGTTGTTGAAGGTCAGCATCCTAGCAAGAGGGCTCATCCTCGAGTGTGCTGTGTCAAACAAGACCAAGAGCATCTACAGTCTGTCGATTGCAGTTGCTTCTGCATCCCTCTAGAAACAGGAGTTGTGAGTTGTGTGGTGGTGGTGGGAAGAAATTTATGAGGGAGATGGAGCCTTTTGATGTGAAAAATATCTTTTGGTATGGCTGTGCTGGATTTGTTCCATGTGGTATTTGGGAAGCTGCTGTAAAATTATTGGTGAAAGTTAACGGTGGGTTTTTTAATCAGAAAAGCTGTTCTAAACTATCATGCATGCAGTGCTCAGTGAATATCTGACCAGCTGCAACTAGTCTTCTGATTAACCCTCCAGTTCTCAGAGCATCATGGAGAAGCTGTACCCATATGTTGTTCTTCGAGCTCCTGACAGCATAGCCTTCTCACAAAATGCATTGCCACAAGCATATCTTGTTCCCTACTTGCTACCTTCCACTGTCTGCTTGCTTGTCCTTGTTAAACATCCATCCTACTTCCCTGCAGAGCCATAGCCTCTGAGTTTTATGTGGGCTTTGAAGGAAAGTGGGCTACTGTTGTTGTTTCTGATGTCCCCCGAGGGTTTGGAGACATTCATTAGGAATTTCTCCTTGCATTGACGTTGTGTAGGAGATAGATGCTTTATTTTAGTGGTGACTTTGAATTGGGTTGGATTGTGTTCTCAAATGTACTGTGGAACAAGGGGTAGGTGGTGTCACAGCTGAAATTTCATGCTGAATTCATCAGGATCAGCTAAACAGGCAAAGCTCACAGATAGAAAGATGATAAAATGATAGACGTGTTTGGCTGGAAAGGTCCTCAAAAGATTGTTTTCTGCCACTCACTCAACCCTCAGTTGCTCAGCTGTTATAAACCCTAGATTTCGCACGCCCCCCATGCAGCAAATTCCAATGTGAAACTACTTTTTCTATTTGAAATACCTTCTTAAATATGAAATTAAATCATCTTTGCTACAAATTAAAAGTTGTTCTTGTTATTTTCTCCTTGGTGAACAAGGAGAACAGTTGATTGCTATAATAACCAGCAGAAAGTGCTGCTTTGGAGCACTTTTTCAATTTTTCACACAATTTTTTCAATAGACCATTGAAAGTGGGCAGTCATTCTCCAGAGGTTTTGATGGTACAGGGTATCTGTACTGGGTTACTGGCACCTTTCTCACTTTCCTTGCCTGAATGACAATGCTGTGTAGTTCCCAGGTCTCCACTGCCCACTTACAATGGCTGGGAAAAAGTATCAACAGAAGAGGAGTTTCCCCAAGACTGCAGTGAGCTTGAATCAACCTTTTTTTGAGGGTCAGAAATGGCAAACGTGTAAAATCAAACTGTCTGGTGTGGCAGATGATGTTTAGAGCGTGGTAGCGTGGGGGACCGGGTTCTGCAGAGAGGAGCTGGTTATGGTTGTCGTATTCACACAGATGCTCTATATCTGGTCCAGTGTCATCACTGTAAACTAAACTGGTAGGGTGGAAAAAGGCAGCTTTGAGCCTTTGTGTGAAGGTGGTAATGCAAACACCTCACCCAGCTGCTCCCCGTCTGCTTCACTTGCACCAAATGCCCTTCCATTTGCTCAGAGGCAAACAGGCAGGAGGAAGCCAAATGCTGCATAAGCTTCATGAGGCTGCTAATTACAATGGCTACCTGGAGTGGATGTGGTAAGCAGAAATACCACAGCTGAGTCCAAACGGACATGTTGGTGTTTGTTTTTACCTTGCAGAGGCAAACTGAACATGAGGGCTTGATAACATCTGATCCAAGCCCCCTGAGCATACCCTGCGTGTGGTACCCTGAGTGATAAGGGTCATGTCAGATGGACCATTTGGATCAAGCAAGTGACCCAAACTGTCCCACAGACCGCATTTTGTTGACTTGTGGATCTATGCATAGATAAGTAACACAGCTGAGCAATTTTCTGTGTATCACGTAACTGCCAGTGACCTTGTATTTCCAACCTACTACAAAAGTTACTTATCCCAGTAATGTGGTAAGTACATTTGTGTAAATACAGAAAACGGTCCTGTTTATATTTAACGCACACATTTAAAGAACAATAAGATTACAAGGTCAGTATTTAGGAATAACCAGAGTTGTTATTAAGCTTATTCATGTAATACTACTCTGTGCCTTTGCATATATCTGATATTTATAGCTGTATTTACCCCTAGTTAGAGTCTTTATTCACATTGGAGAAAAATCTAGCCTTTTCTGTTGCAATGGAATACTGTATCCTAAGCATGCTAGGAGGTCACAGGAGGAATTTTAAAGCTGGCATTTTCTAAATTTACACAGTCATTTCTTCTTATACAAGTTTATTTTCTGCTCATTTGTTTGTGTGTGCCTATGAGATATATATGCAGTTTATTCTGTATATATTCATGTCCACATCCTCTTATTTTTTATTTCTTTCCATTATAAAAAACATAATAAGGACTATATTTCAGTTTTAGGATATCCATGCTACATTGCAGGAAAATCAATTAGCTTTAGCCATCTCAGGTCCTTTTCTGTAAAACAGGGATTTACAACTCAGGTTTCTGCAGACCTTGTCTAGAAAAAAATAATTGTTGACTAGCATCTGGATGTTGCTGTTACTACTATGTACTTTCTGTTACCTGTTGAAGGTGTTAATGGTTATTTTTTTTCCAGATATATTTGAGCTGGGACCATAGAAGCCAGCTCAGTTATAGGGGTTTATCACCCCATGTGTAGCACTGTGTATTTTTGACCGCACTGGATGCAGGGTCTGTGTGAGCTCTGGTATTTCACCTCTGCTGGTGAGCCCTCATGGGAAACAGAAGCACTGGAGACACTTAAGCAGGGCAGTAGCATCTGATGTGCCACTTACGGCTACCGTATCATTTTTGGGAGGGCATTTAGCTGAGACATGGACTTTAGGTACCAGTACTGAGCTCTAACCCCTCTTACAGTGCTGCAGCATCCAGCTAATATTGCCTAGGGGTGCCTGTACTGCAGCAGGTGTATATTGCTGTTCCAAAACAGCAAACAGCAGAGCTGTAGCATGCGTTTTGCACTATTCTCTTAATTAAACGGAGCCATCCCCATGCTGGGCTGGGTCATTTGAGCCCGCTTGTTTTGTGGTCAGCGCATGGAAACCATTTAATGTAGGTCACAATATGCTACAATGCAAATAAAACAAAATCTGGCGTGACTGTACTCTAGCATATGCGTTCTTGCACACTGGCTTAAGTCATGGCTCGGAGACTGTTTATTTGCAAAAAATATTTACTCTCTGAGCATTTGCAAGGGAGATGGCTTTTGTGCTAGTTCAGTGCCGAAGGACACACCAAAACAACAACCGCTCTTCCCTTTCTGACTTTGCAGCCTCCATTTTTATCAGGAGCCCCACTGTAAAGTACCTCCTTTTTTTTTTTTTTTCCCCCTAAAAAAAAATAAATAAAATACCCTTCAGCATCCCCTCTCTGACTATCAAAGAAAAGCCTTTAGTGAGTGCCTTGCAGAAGTCTAGTTGCAGTTTCTTTCCTCTTTATTTTTTTTTTTTTTGTGTGCCCAATGATGAGCATTTTGAAAAGAAACACAGAATCTAAATGCATGAGCAAATCTATTTGGTCACCTTCTTCTTGAAAGAGAGGAAGAGAGAGAAGAGGATAAATGACAGAGACACTATGTGCTCTTTTCCCATCCATGTCTTTTCAGAGCAATGTTTTATTTTCTAGTGGTAAAAGTGCCTTTTTTTTTTTTTTTTTCCACTGCTGCTTTTCCAAAGTTTGCTTCTACAAATGAAAATTAGTTAACCTTGTGGTACCCTTGTGAGATAAGTAATATGACATGGTTCAGTTTGGCCCTGTAGATCTGTTTTTTTATAGACCTGCAAATGTGCCCACCAATAAAATCTTTGAGATTAGGTTCTGCGCCACAGAAAGGTGTGTAGAGTGCATGGTCTGCCCAGGAGACTGATAGTGTAAATTGCATGAGTTTACACCAGTTTCTGAGCAGAGAACCTCTCTGTTTTGTGGAATTTGCACCTGTTGGAGTGTCTTATGGCATTTCTACTTTCTTTGGTTTCTGTATTTATTTGTATTTTTTCCTTTATGTGTTTGAGCAGTAGTGAAAGGTGAGGGAGATCAGGAAGCTGCAGGGCAACCTAAATCCACCTGTGAGATGACTCCAGCTCCTGGCAGATTTCCTGGGAGTCAAATGACTACTGGGTCTCTGATGGTGGAGAGCTGACCATGCCAGTTCTTTGGGGATGGGGAGGACAGCTCTGATGTGTTCTCCCAAAAGAAGAATTTAAAGGAAACTTCGTCTTTCCTCTCCCATCTGTTCCATGTTACTAGTCTTCTTGTGGGAATGGCTAAAGTTGTTCATGACTATGTTACCATGGCAGTAGCTGAATATGGGTGTTGCTTCCTAATGTCCATTATAACATGATCTAGGGTACCTCTTGGAGTCCAGGTAGAGCAAATATAATCCTAACTGTACTGCTGACTTGATACTCAGTTCTGGCTCCACACTGCCATGGCAGCAGTGCTCTACTCCTTAAGAATGGAGTGATAGTGCTTATTTCCCTCTGCAATATATTTAGATTTCTGTGGCAAGCAGCCGCACCTAAATTCAAAGTGTTATTATAAAATCTTAGCACCAGTAATAAAGAAAAGCACTGCACCCAGCTGAAACTGTAAAGAGAATTTAAATAATGTTGCAATTATCTCATTTGTAAATTGAAAAGGACACTGCTGGCAGCAAATTTTATGTAAAGTGTTGTAGGGTTCTTAAATGACCATAAGTAGTCAGGGCATTTGCTCTGAGTGTATTGTGCGAGATGGAATAAATGGCGGAATGATTTGGGCTTTAAAAACTAGGCTGAATAAAATGCTACAAGATACCCTGCACGGGTGGGCTCACTCTGACAGGCAGATGCATTCAGGAACATAACGTGTCTTGTACGGCTCTGATTTATATGACTCTGTGAAGGTGCCTAAGGGCTGGTTTAGACACAAGCTTGCACTGTTTTAATTAAACCTGTTTTCAGTCTAGGATTTTCAGTTCAGAGCGAAAGTTACTGTCATCAAGACAGCTAAAAAATGTCAAGCTTCGCTTTATGCATCTCACTGTAGGTGTCTGAGTGAAGTGGTGCAGCTCTGCAGGTATTGTACATGTGGAAAATAGAGAGGTAGGCTCTTCCAGAGCCCATGTCCTGAATTCCCTCAGGGAGGAGTTTAATTCTCTCCACTGACTCCAAGGCATAAGCAGATGAAGTCTGTAGCTTAAACAACTGGAGTGAGACACCCAGAGCAGATGATGTAGATCCCTCATTTGTGCCATTTTCTTTTTTCCTTTCTTCAATTGTCCTTTCAATGTTTATACCCAAATTAGCACTGGTGGGTGGAAATCAGAACCACAATTGCAGAAGTTATGCGAAAAACATGAAGAACAGCCTGGATAAGAAATGACAAATAATAATGGCTTACTAAAATATCTGTAGAGGAACTCAAGAGAAAGTGGTGAAAAAAAGAGAAAATAGAAGAACAATGAAAAGGTATAGATGATAACTTCAGGAAGATGTGGCTGGAGGTCTTGTGAATGGAATGTTAGAGGGGTTTTTGGCCAGATTTGTTGGCTGAGCCTTGAGTTTTCAGAGAAATCAAAGAGAGCGAGACCGGGAACTTAATGGGATTTTGGCACATAATATTCTTTCAGAAAATGTTACCTTAAATACTCAAGTGAGAAAGTATATTCTATTCATGCGTATATATATACTTATACATGTACATACACCACATGCACACAAATATAAAATGTGTATTCAGTAGGTTTATGTGCATAGTAACTGGGTACGCATATGCATCTATACCTCTCTTCTCTTTATATAATTCCAACCCTAAATTGTCTAGAGTTTCTAGGAAAAAGAAATAAATAGCAGTTACAAAGCTAAAATGCCCCTTGGACTATTAGCACTGAACTCTTAATGGATGGATTCAGCTGACCCTCAATCCCCTCCTCAGTTTGTTCAACCCTCTGAGAAGCTGTGAGTTACCCTCTTTGACTTGGTGGTTTAAATTCTGCTTCCCCAGATGTCCCAAGGCTCTGGGTGTCCATCTCCTGCCTCAGCCTATCTAGGGTTCATTAATTAAGCTGAATAGAATCATAGAATGGTTAGAGTTGGAAAGGACCTTGAAGATCATCGTGTTCCAACCCCCCTGCCATGGGCAGGGACACCTCCCACTAGACCAGATTGCTCAAAGCCCTATCAAGCCTGGCCTGTGCCAGTCCTGCATGCCTGTGTTGGGTCTGGCTGACGTGATCTGAGCCACCTGGTTGGTGGGATGGGCTTCACATAAAACACAGAGCTCAGTGAAATAACATTGAGACTGGAGCACTAATCCCAGACTTGGATTCAATCTTCTGTTTCAGAGATTCACATCTGTGTTGCTTCATAGAAAAAGGTGGTAGTTGGTGCTCCTGGAGAGCTCTTTCTGCTCCTGAACTCAGGACAACAGTACAGGAGTGCTTGTGGCCAAAGTCAGCATTGATGTCCTGCACTCATACTGCTCAGGGCAAGCCCCATCTCTGCTGGCCTTCAGGCACTTCTGGACTCATTGTAGCTCTGATATGAAATATCTAAAATAAAGAGGTGGAGGTAGCTGGAGCCATTTAAAATGGTACTGGAGGACTGATGCAGTCTCACCTGTACTATTACTGAGGTCTTAGCCAGGAGGGTTAAGGGGAGGAGGAAACCATTGTAGCAGAAAACAAGTTGTTTCGCTCTGAAGGAGGATCCCAGGCAAGGCTACAAGTAGGCAGTCAGGGAACTGGAGAGAAATAAAGAAGTAGATCCTCTGGCATTTATAACATTGGTGTCTAAGAGTACAGGACTAGAAAGTGAATAGAAAAGAAAGGCTGAGTTTGCAGCTTTATGGATAGGGCTCTTATTTGTGAGGGTTCAGTTATAGATAATGTATGTTTTTCTATCCTTGTGAATAATGTTTACCATCACCCCTGGTCAAAACAGGTGAGAGTAGAAAACATTCACAGTGGTAATCATCAGTAGACAAAATTTGGGCCTGGCTATTTTATCAGATGAGGTACTGCAGTCTGGGGAGGGGCTGGCTGGGGAAAAAGGGTGTAGAAAAACACAAACACTGTAGAAAACGTGAATAGACAATAATTATTTAGTGTAACGCAAGTGTAGGGGCACCCAGTGAAGCTGGGAAATGTTAAAAAGGTAAGTATTTTCATTATGGAACTCATTGTCACAGGACACTGGGAGAGCCCAGACTTAAATAAAATGGGGGGGAGGGACACGACAGTGATGACAGTTTCATGGGGAAAATATCTATTGCAGCCTCCTGAAGCTGTAATAGAAATATCTATTAAACATGATATAACCTGTATCTGAGGAAGGCCTTAAGCTGCTGACAACAGGAAGCAGGGAAGGTTTGCTATTAACATGTCTTTTTTCCCTCTCTCCTAATGTCTTTCTCAAAGCCTCTGCTATTGGTTGTTGTCAAAAACAGGAATTAGCTTAAACATGGGTTTGGTCTAACTCAGTAATGCTCTTCTTATGTTCTTGTAAAAGAAATCACAGATAATCCTGAGAAGTGTTACTTTTAATGCAGGTAAGGGAATATTTCACGTATTTTTCCTGTTGCCGGGATAGTGCAGCACACTGCCACGCATGAACTGTGCCAATAATCCTGTTTAACTCTCCGTTTTCCACAGAGGATTCAAATTCAAGACAACAGCTCCAGGCACTTAAAATACTGTGTAGGAAGACCAAATAAAGGACAATGATCAGAGAAAACCCCTTCTAAGCTGCTTGGGCTTGATTGAAAAGTTCCTGCTTATGTCCCAGAGCGTCACTGATATTTTAGAACAAACTCCCTTGGTGTCTACTTCTTATGATGGAGGTTATAATTGTTGGCTAATAGCAAATTACATGCCACAGGCAATTTAAAACAATGTGAGTGACACAAAAGGAAGTCTGTTCCTATTCCTTCCTCCTCCAATTCTGGCCATGTGATTCCATGCCTTCCCTGTGCAAGCAGAAGCATTTAAGTGGCCGTGCAGTCTGCTCAATCAACAAGATGATAGCCATATTGCTACCTGAATGCTAATGAGCAGAAATGAGAGGCACCCTATTTGTGAGAGCAATGAGCCTTTATATTGGCTTAGACCACTTGTGAAAGCATGTATACTATCTATCATAAGATCTAATTACTAAGCGTGCTTGGTCCAAGATGAGGTTGTTGGGACAACACTGATTTCAGTTACAAACTTGTGGAGTTAACAGTAATTTTTACAGTACATCCATGCATGTGGAGCATTTGGTCAGGAAGTGGAAGACCAAGGATTTAAAGCAATGTCCAGATTAAGATGGAGGATTGTACAGCTGAGAAGGATATCCTTGCCGTAAGTCAAAAGCATATTCTTAAGAAGATCTCCTATAGCCTTCCTGTTTAAAGCAAGGGTGAAAAATTTACAGGGTCAGAAGAAGCGAGACAGAGTAGATTTCCAGCTTAGGCATTAGGGGTCTCAACAGGGTGTGGAAAAGCCTCTTTCTGTCGCCTGGATGATTTTTTTTTTCCTTCCAGTGCTGATGTAGGGTAGGATGTGGTCGCAGTATCCTGCAACTGTGCCTGGATACACAGTTGTCTCTACTCCCAGGTACAGAATCAGGCTCTTTTCTTTTTGCTTTTCTTTCCTTGGGTTCCATTAATTCACACGCCCAGTTGCACAAAAATTCAGCTTGAACAGATTTGGAGACATCTTTCTACCCAAGTGAGCCTATAGATGGCAGCTCGTGCACCCTCTGGTGCTTCTGGGAGGTGTAAATTAAAAACCATTTTAGTCTGAGGAAGACACTGAACTTGGCTTTACCATTTCCTAGACAAAAGGTTGTGTAAGAGAGAGCTGTTCTGGAGGCCTTCTCTTTAAGGGAAATCCAGAAGCTTAGGTCAGGATCAGGTTTTGAGGCTCTGAATTGCACGTTGACAGCTTTGTCTGAGGTAAGTGCTCTAGCCTAAGCAAGAGGTAATGTTTCAAATACATCCTTCCCTTTGGCTTTGTCTGGCAGCTTGTGTTGTGGGAACCAAACCATCTCTTGTGTTACTCAAAGGGAACATAAGCACTTTGATGCCTCTGATGGGAGTGAGGCACCTGGCCATGCCACAGCTGAACCTTGCACTCCAAAGGTGCCTGACTTGAAAGCACACAAGTATGGTTTTCCAATGTTGGTCTGTTGCTCACACAAGAGGAACAGGAGAATTTTAATTAACCTGGTTCCACATTTTAATTGTTTTTTTAGTGTGTCCCCTTGAGTGCTGAAGGCTACAGCCTGCTCGGGAAAGCCCCATGATTGTCACTCACATAGAAAGATGACTTTGGCTGTATTAGTACATGTGGCAAGTCTTCCCGGTAATTGAATGGGCCTGTGAGTAAGCTTCCAAAAAAGTTTAATTGCATGTAAGGCTACTTACTTACCCAGAAAATGAACATACAGGCAAATAAGTTTAACAAGAGTTATATATTTTTATGTTAGGAATAAAGCCAAGTTCAACAGTGTAGTGAAGATATTCCTGTAACTTACTTATAGGAATTTTAAAAAAAGGGATGTCTATTTGGTGAATATTTATTTTTTTTTTTTTAAGTAATGGTAATTAAAACAGTAAGAAAATAGATGGTGGGAGGACATCATATACCGCCTCCTATTCCTTGGATGAAAATCACAAGCTTCAAATACTATCATCAAAGATAAAAGGCTTGTTGTGTTGGCAACTTTACAGTCGCTTTTCAAGCCTGTCAGATAGTCATGCTGTGGCATCAGCCATTGTTCTTTTGGAGGCCTCCTTCTTCTCTGACTTGATGGGAGAGAATCTGTCATCTTTTAAATGATATTCCATTCCCAAATTAAAAGAAGGGCTAGAATTGGCAGATCCCTCTTTATGTGAGAGAAACCATTTATTATTTATACACCTTTTTTAACCCTGCTGCTGTTACATCTGATTGCAGAAAAACCCAACAAGCTGCTATCCACCATAAAAAAAATATTGAAATTGCTGCTTTGTATTGAATTAAAATTTTGGAAATACAAAGCTCTACCTTGATGTTGGGATCAAGGGAGATGCATTTGAGTTGCTGCAGTCATGAGACAGAACCCATTCTTTTCAAAGTAATTGGCTGCCTGCTGTCAGAAGTCCTGAGGAAAGTTTGGCATGTTTGTGCAGAGCTATGTTGTCTTGCTGTATTTATTTAGAACAGGATGCTGCCTATAGCTGGACCTCTTCAATCAGAAGTAAATGTCTACCCACAATTCCCCTTCTGAATTTTTTCAGTGTGTGTGTTTGCTTATACCTTGCAATGTATTTTTTTCTGGTGTTGTGCCTTTAAGTTGTTTTGGTTGGGAATACAACTAAAAAACTCCTCTACAAACATGGAGCAAACTGAATTCTAAAAGATTTCCACTTCAAAATTTACAACAGGAGCTTTTGAATTCCTTGTTTAGCAGAGTTTTGGAGAAGAAATGTGGCCTCAAAACAGCTCAAATGCCTCGTCTCTGTCTAGAAGCTCAGAAATAAATCTCACACACCATCTGGCAGGGAAAAGTAGCAGACTTAGACTGTGGAGAGGAAACGAGCCATTGCCCAAATGTTTCCCACTTAAGTATAATTCAATGGATATTTGCCCCCTTCTCACCCTGAGAATTCAGGATACCCTGTGAACCTCTTTGACACAGTATGAGATGTGTGTCTATCCAAGATGCAAGCTTTCAAGCAAAGCTATTGATAGCTGATAGTTTAAAAAAATATAGTACAACACACCCCACAGCAAAACAGTTGGCTAGTTCCAATAAAACTTTATATGATGAACAATGCAGACTAGAACTGAAGTCTTGCATGAAATCATGAAGCAATTATAATCAAAAAGAGCTTAAAGAGATATGATATGAAATCCTGGCATTCCCCTGGGATAAAATAGTCCCACAGGGCTCCTCCTGACTCATGAGTCTGTACTGAATTGAAGAAGGAAAATAGGACATATCAGCTGATAAAGCAGATAAAGAAGTAATAAATTCTTAGTATTATAGACCAACCCGCCTCCCGTTGTAAATGTATTTCTCATATTGAAGGGGCATATTTTGCCCTCAACTCCACCCTGAATCATTGGATTTTTGAAATGTAGCCTAGAAGTAAAATGAAAACTAAAGGCTATGTCTGATATTATTAGCTTCCTACTAGCATTCATATTTATTTTTCAGGGTAAGACAAGGAAAATATCAGTATTAACGGGTTTTGTACATATGCAGTTGTTTGGGTTTTTTTTCATATTATGAATTTCTGAATTTTGAGCCCTAGAAATTCAGGAAAAATATATGTATCCAACTTCTGCATATGACAAAATTTTTGACATCAACCAGCTATTCTGTACCTTTCTGTAATTTCATACATCTAAAAATAGTCTATTTAAACAGGCTAGTAATCCAGACGCTTTCTCTATTTAATGAAGAGAAATAGGCATCTCCAAAATATGACAGGTCTCAGACTATGCTAACTAACATGGCTGGGTGAGTCATTCCCTGACATGCTCATCCCAGTGCAGATACTTTCTAGGGATTGGATGGAGACCACTAGGCACTGCAGGCTGCACAACAAACATAATAATTTTGGTTCCAAATTCAGGTCACTACAATGAACCTGGTCCAGATCCAATTAGTGACCTGCTATAGAGGTGAAAGCCTGAATAGCCCATTGGTAATTCCCTGAATTATTTGGTCTCCCAAAGCAATTTTGTTTAGCTTGAAGCCTGTTCTTCCAAACTACTGATTTATATTTTAGCTGTGTGCAAGGAGGATTTTAATCATTAAATGTAATAACAGCATTTGTTCTTAGAGGGTAAAATCAGCTCAATCCATATCCAGTAAAGAAGCCTGAGTAATTGAAATAGAAGCACGCTACTCCATCACTTCAGGCACGCAACAATAACAGCTAATAGTAAAAGATGATATATCTCATCCCCTTAGAGACACTTGAGTAATTTGTAGGCCGACAAAAAGATCATCTGTAGCAGCTATTCAAGGTGGGCAAGATGGTTTCTGTGCTATTGGTATCTCTTGATTTACACGCTGGATTGTATTGCTAATCTCTGTGCTGGAGGTAGCTTGGCACAGGATAGCTGTAACGAGACAAATTACACAAACACACTCACACACTCATGCTTGCGCCTGCACTCACGTGCATACTTTTCTTCTCAGAAAGACCATAATGTCAAATCAGTTTGGACACTATAGAACAGAACATGTCAGAGCAAGGATGTTTATTTAAATACCACTTTTGTGATGGTAAATGTATCAAAGCAAATGTCCTTGTGCTCAAAAAGGAAAAAGCCACAAATCTGGTAACTGCTACCGGCAGAATCTAACTGCTGCTGGCAGAAACTAGCTGCTGCTTCTGCGGTGAAAATAATGAAACCAGTGTATTAAGAGAAATAAATCACTAGCTACCTAGGGTAACAGCCCCTTCTAAATACCAATAAATAGTGGGACACAGCTGAGAGGAGGGACATATTTTGCCTGCTACTGGGACTGATTCACATAGAAATTTTAGGTGATTATTTCAGTTGTGCTGCACTATGTTTGTAAAGAGTCCTGTATACTGCAGGGGCAGAGGCAGACAACCCTGAAGGCTTTAGGGGCATCACAGCTCCAGCAAACTGAGTTGTCTGTTCCTGGGAAAACAGGTTTCTCCCTCAAGAGGTCTTAGTTGGCACCTACATAGAAACTTCCCGCAGAAAAACTGCTTCACCTGGCAACTTAAATGTAGGTACAAGTGAGGCATCCAAGTTAGCTGGATTAGATTACTTTCTATTACAAAATAAAAAATACTGAGGTGGATTCTTGACTTGCTGTAGACCCTTGGCTATTCTGTGGATGTATACCAGCAAAAGTATTTCCTTTTGCCCAGTTAAATTGTGGAAGCTTTGGGAAGATTACTTTTCTAATTTGGAGATGTGCGCCGTGTATGACTGTTACCCATACTCTTATATAGTAGCTTAATTAGTTTTATCTAAGAAGCTACATAAATAGCTTGTTTTCACAGTACCTTGTTATGCCAGCATGGGAAGGGAAGTGTGCTCAGGCTGCATGTGGACAGAGGAAAAAAATTCCTCTGAGAGCGCAGATGTATAGTCAAGAAAAAGTGGCATAAAGAGCGCTTTGTTTGTGAAAAAATAAAATAAAATAAAAAAGCATGTAGTCAATGAATTTAGTTGCCTAATTTAGATGTGAATGAATGCAAAGAAACTGAAAATTGGGAAAATATGTAAAAATACAAAGATGGAGTGCTCTTATACGTTGCATGTGAAAAAGCAAGAGAATGGCATGGAGATAGCAGTCTATCTGGGTGAGTTTCATGTCACATAATTCTAGGGATTGGGTACAACTCCACATTATGGCTTTTAAGATTAGGTTTGTAACTATGCCTTCCACATGTAGGTGAGGATGCTAGAGATTCGTTACAGGCAATGAAAATCTCTTCTGATCAATTGCCCCCGTGAAGGAGGATGCTACCACTTGAAAAGCACAAAGGTATTTTGTTTGGCCTCCATCTCCTCTCCAACAGGCAACAGGTTCTCCACAGGTTCTGTTTTTCATTTGCCATCCCTATCTAAGGATTTCAGGTATCTTAGGGCACCTCAAATTGCCACTGACAATCACTTAATACAGATGACTGAATCCTACTCCAAATGTATTTAATACTGGTAGAACCAAATGTAGTGAAACAATAGGCAGGACTTTCTGCATGAAAGAGTCCATCTACCGCCCCATGACTATGAGAAAAAGATGGAGTGGTATAAAGAGCAATGAAATTAATTAAGAGAGAGAAAATTCTGACAAAACTTTCTGAAGAGGGAATGCTATTAGGATTATGGAACAGTCTTGCTAGGGAAATTGCAACAGCACCTGGCACTTTAAAATTTTGATAGCATAAAGCCATAGCAAAAGTGATTTTCAACCCATTTGCATTGCAGATACTCACTTTACATAAAGGTCTTCCGTTGCCCCCTCTGATAACTGTATTTGTCCAAATTATTTACTGCAAATGAAATATGAGATGAATTCAACTATTTTTCCCTGTTTATAAATCATTTTCAAGCTCATTTTAATTTGTGTGGAAGTATTCATTGCCTATAAGTATTTGCCAACTAGTTTATGAGGACAAATTACAGATGACAACTTGTTCGTGAACACTTATTTCAACTCTTTATTACTCCTGAGTTGTGATTAGTCATCCATATCACATGGTATTGAACTGACTGTTACTTTTTAATCAAGAAAACAATGATTAATGATGGCAATTAACTGATAATGAGAAACAAGAATAATGTGAAGTTCAGGACTCACAAACATTTTTAAATAAACCAGCAAGCATTTGAAGATACACAGGAAACCAGTCTTAGTTTCCTATGAGTATGACCAGCTTAATATGTTCATTGATGAAACTTGCATCTCCTCTAGGTATTATTCTTAAAAAATCATACTGCCCTTGATTTTTTAAGTAAAAGTAAATCCAAAAGTAATTTTGGAGTAGCACTTAAGTAGTTTGTTGTTCTATGCTCTATTTGCTCACTTTCCAGGTGAAAGATTTTATTAACGTATTTCCCTCTGTGGCTTGCAGTACTCTGATGTAGTCTTCTGGGGTCTTTCTGAAGTTTGGTCCTGTGAATATGTGTTAATCTCCAGTTTTGATCCCAGCTGGAGCTATACCAAAAAAGATTAAAAAAAAAAAAAAAGTATCAACAAAAAAAGACAAGAAGCAGCTGTGTGGGTTGCAGACAAATACTTGGTTTTTTAAAATTTACTTGAAATAGCCACTGGGAACCCTGGAAGAGCCTTGTTCTGGGCTATAAGGAGCAGAAGGTGTCACTGCTCAAAGAGTGACTGATGCTTCGTGGTTGTGACAGAAGCAGCTCCAAGCAGTGTCATTTGAGTACCACTGCACTAGCAAATATGTGGTAGAAATTAACTTGCCTTGGCAGCAGAATCGATGAGAGTGCCTTGTGTATCTTTTAAAAGCTCCTTTTCCACTGATTTCAGAAAGAAACAGTACATAAACCCATTGAATATATGAGATTTGTGTTAATGATGTCTCTCTGGATGAAGACAACTTTGACCTTTTCTCAGATTAGTGTGTGTGGAAAGTAGAGCAGGATCTCCAGATAGTAACAATCTCTACAATCTCTGTCTCTATTTACAAACAGAGAATCTCTTTTGATCAGCCAACCTATGATAAAAGTTTCCCTGATTACACTTGGTAGATAACAAAAATCCAGAAGAATGTGGAACCACCAGAGAAGCAGTGGAGCAACTGGCACTGGGGAGGTAGAACAAAAGTCCTCCTTCACTCCCTTAGTGTTCAGTATATTGGGACCAAAACCCTGTGAGCATTGACAGATGAGCTGACTGGATCATGACTCCGTTGCAGCTGGTGGAGTTAAGCTGATTGCACCAACCCAAGTTTGTCTTAGCCAGCTGCAAAGGCAAACTTTTGATTGTTGCCTGGCAGGTTTGAAGAGTGATGGGCAATTTAGGTAACTTCAAGATCAGCAGAGCAAATAAAGCCTGCTTTCCTAAAGATTTGTTCCATGAAGTTGAATTCTCCAGGGTCTAATAATGAGTGAGCATCAACTGAAGCTTCTTCAGCAGCTAAGGCATAATGGCTCCCTCCCAGGTTGATTCTCTGGTGTGTAGTAATGCACGTTGCAGCCTTTCCCCTGCCTTCAAGCAGTCCTTCCAGTCCCTATTTATTGTAAGACTATAATGTTTGGGGATTTCTACTTGACTGTCAGATGTAGTTGCAACAGTTGAATTGATTTGGAAGGGACTGGGACAGGACAAAAGAGCACACACACATCTGAAAAATATAGACAAAATAGCTGTGAAAAGGCAGACTGAAATCATTATCAGTTTACATGCATTTTCATAGGCAGTATATGAACCTGGTTTTATTAGGTAAAAAGTGAGATACATGCACTTTATTTCTGTAGGTATATCGGCATTTCAGTTTGGCTGTGTGATTGGCAGACAGAACAGCCTTACACACAAAAACCACCCTGCCTCCCTAGAAAGAGATAGAATGGGTAGAATAGATGAAATGCTGCAAACTCAAAAATTGAAGGCCAATTGCAGAGTAGGTATTTCAGAACTATCTCTTCTTAAGAGGAGCTAAGGAGAAAAGTACAATGGGCTATGAGTCATGGGTCAGCTGAGCAAGTGTTTATAGCCACCTCCGAGCTTTGCAAAGGATGTGCTCCTGGCTGTATGGTGTCACGGTTCTACCCACCTTATCAAACCAGTTCACTAGCGTGCTGGTGAGACTGGCTGATGGCAAAAGCCTAGGGGAAAATATAAAATGGGGATAAATATGTAACTGCTCTTCCTTAAAGAATTCACTCACGTTCCACCAAGTCAAATTGCCAGGTCTTCTTACACTGAAGATGGTAGTGCTGTGTTCAACAGCTCTTGGTAGTTTCTTCTCCCATGGATTTTGTCTGTCAGATTTTGAAGCTTGCTAAACTTTCAGCACCTGTACTAACATGTGACAGGGGGCTCCTCATTCTACATATGTATAGCGCAAAGAAGTATTTGTCAGTGCACCACCAAAACTTCTTCCTTGGCCCTGGCTTGCTGCCTTGACTTCCCTCAGATCTGCTTCATCACTGCGAACTTGTCTGGTAGTGACTGGGCGCTTGGATGACCCTTGGTTCCCCACACCTTTTCTGTTAGGGTATCAATGGACTGTGTCCCTGTTAGGGGGACTACTGCCCCTTCCTGCCTTGCTGCTGCCCTCTACTCCCTGATCTCCTGCTGTGGAGCAGCCCTGGCTGTGAGCTGGCAGTGTGCCCCTTTGTCTGTTTTAGACCTCTTGTATGCCAGTTCCCCTGGATGATCTTCAGTTGTTTTCTTGGAGAGTGATCAGTCAATTTCTCTTCATCTTCACAGGACTTTACAGATTTAATTTCTCATTGTGCCTCAGTTTCCCCATATATAAATTAGGAATAAAGTCTTTGCTTTCCTCTGTAAAATCATTTATGACCTAAAGATGAAAAACGTTATGTGGGAGCTTTCTAAGCATAGACCTTGAGAAATTTCCCACTGAAGCCAGTGGGAGGTAGACACCTATGCACCTGCAAGGAACTGGCTCCTACTATAGCTATGTTATTGTGATGGGGAGTTAATTTTCCCTAGCTTCAGTAGCCTAAAAAAATAGGCACTTAATATAAATTAGTCAACTGAGATACATGAGTAGTTTCAGCCCACCTTATAATCCCCATGGTGTCCGCAAAGAGAACCTAAATTAATTACTTGGATGGCCAGACCTAACTGGTTGTTTTATGCTAGATGTCAAAAAGTTAATGGCTAATTTACTTATGTTCAGACTGATGGATCCAGTATTAGCCTTTGCTAATAAGTAAAGTATTTGGTTATAAATCATTAGAATAACTAATACTGTCCTGCTGTAGCTTTATAATGCTGTTGGTTTAGCATGTGTCTTTAAAGGCACTTTAGGTAAAAAAAGCTTAAAAGATTAGAGATAAGGTGAAAGTGATGTAATTCAAGGAGTCACCTTCTGCATCTTGTCCAGATATCAATTAGTTCTGATTCTTTCCTAGTTTCCATCAGGTTAAAGAAAAGATGGTTTTGAATTGATAAAGATGATTCGCACCTACTCTGCTGTGCTTTAGTAATCTCAGCTATATTTTAACCTGCCATGAGGGCACTGAATATATGGCATATTTAGCTCTGTGTGAACCTGAATTATCTTCTTGGAATATACTTTATTAAAGAGCTGAGTATTTTTACTGATATCTTTCTTTTTAGCAGGCTGAACCCTCTGGTCCTAACCACAAAAGAATGTAATATTGAAGGTTTGAATAAGAATATGAGGTAATATGACATTGAGACATCCCTCATTTCTATGCTTTTGGTTTAGACTATTAACCCTGGTTCAGTTTCAAGGAATGATTATAAAATTAAAACAAAACCCCACAAACTCTACCCTTCAGATTTGTTTCTCAAATATCAGTTCCTTCTTAATGGTTTCAGGTCCTGGCATTTAAATCTTGAAGCTATGCCACATACATATTGCATGCTGCCAGAAAACCTACAAAATGGGCAGACAGTTGAGAAATGCAAATTGTTCTCTGGTTTTACTGGAATCTGCACCGGGGATAAAGTCAAACAGAAATTGTTTACCTCATAGGGAAAACAAAAGGAGTGGAAGAGCAGAAGTTTTCAAGGTCTTGCAGAAGTTTATGCTCTCATTAAAGCCATCCTTCTCACCGCTCCCTGCATTACATTCAGGGAGTTTGAAAAGCAGTCTCCCTGCGGTTTCGTTTCTTTGCAAAACATGCTAATGATGGTTTCATGATTTGAGCTGAGTGAATATGAAATGTGTAGGGTGAGAGTTGGAGAAGACTCGAGGAGGCCACGAAATCTGTGGTGTATAACTCTGCATATTCACACCTCTTCACCTCCTTCTGCCAGGCTCTGCCCGGGGGTCTTATCCTCGTATTTTATTTATTATTTTTTTCCACGGAGGGAAGGGGAAAGCAGCCGTCGGTCGCACCCGGGCTGGGTTTTTAACCGCTGGTCTCCCCCCGCCGTCCCCTGCATCCACCGCCCGCCCTCCGCTCCCTCCAAAGCAGAGCCCCGGGCTCCCTCTATAGTTCAAACGGGGAATTAGACACCTCCAGGAGTTCGGTTCGTCCCCCAAAAAGGGAGGGCGAGCCGTTCGTGTGTGCGTGTTGAAAGCCAGCAACAGCCTGGGGCGTGTGCGTGGTTCTCGGGGGGTCTCCCCGGACCGTCCGAAGTGGAAAGGCAGCAGGTTTGTCCTCTCCAGGACTCTGATGGGGCGATCCACCCCGGAGACTAAAGCGGGGCTGGCAAGCTGTAGGGTGTATCACCCACATCAGGTCAAACACCTGATGCCTCAGGGGACACATCTGCAGTGTTTGCGCTCGCCTGCCTGTCACTTCACGGCTGTAATGTTGATCTTGCCTCAGCAAATGTCTTTCTTCCAACTCCAGATGTCCTTGGGTAGCACAGGCTGCTTTGTTTGGTGACGGTCGGTCACAGCCCATACAAGAAAATAACAGGATGATTGTGCACCTATGGCAGTCGGCCTGAGGGGGACGTGATGCCCAGAGCAAGTGTGATCCCAGAGAGAATCAAAGAAAGTCCCAGAAGAGCTAACAGAAAACATTGCTACCTTAAGTTTTATTATGAAAAAAGTAAGACCTAGAGATAAGTCGTGCACTGTTGGCCCCTAATTGCTAAAACATCACTGTCAAAAGCGTATCTTGAAATGCTACAGTAGTTGTCAGCCCTGGTGGGCTAAATGAACACTCCTGCCTTTATCAAGTAAAAAAGACATATTGGAAAATCAAATCATTCACAGATGGGAGATTTTCTGTATAGAGCTTATAGGATAAAGAAATATTCATGATTCCTATAAAAAGGATTTGTTTGAAGATAATTTTGCCACTGTTGCTAGGACCAGAGACCGACAAGTGGAGCAGAGCAACTACTTCCCAGTAAGTGCACTGGTGCATAAAATCAAACTGACTCAGAAGCAGCCAGACGAATACAGAGGGGCTGCACGGCTCCTTTTGGCATCACTTCATAAAACTAAGTTTCTGCCACTTTCTAGCTGTGACCAATCTCTTCAGTCCCATTGGTCATCGGGCATTTGTGTTTCAGTACAAGCAGGAAAGTCCTCTCTGAAATAAGAGTAGGCTACAGCTTCTCTGCAGTTTTTGTGCTATTTCCATGGACCTTATTTCCTTGCTACTTTTTAAAGGGAAGGTTAAACAGGGTGAATTTGGCGGTGACCTCAGAAATAGGCCACTGGTACACGCTCTTTGAGCAGGTAAGAGAGCTGCTGGCTTTTAAAACCACCTTTGTATTTCTCCTTTTCTGAGGTTTTAAATAAACGTTCACATTATATGGTATGCTCAGACCAAGTCAAAGGAAGGACCTCGTAACATAGCTTTAATCCTTCCTCCCTGATATCTCTGTAAGTCTCTTCCAACTCCGTCCATAGCTGGCAGTACTGTCACTAACCTGACGTCTTTTTAACCTTGCAAGATTTGCCCAAGAGATTCTTGGTCATCTGTAAGCTGGAGAGGATGAGAAGGACTGGTCATTTGTGCCCCTTTTGTATTAAATACCCTGCTGGTGCAGTCTGCCCTGGGTATGCCAGAAGCAGCTACAAGCAGCTCACAAGAGACCTCTTCTGTCTGATCAACCCCAGGCCATGCTTCTCTCTCCCTTGCCCCATCACTGTCCTGAGTGGTCCTCAACACCCCCTTCAGTGGGGAAGTGCAGAGCTGCACTGTGCTGACCTGGTGCTGCTCCAGGAGCTGGACCAGGAGCACCAGCAGGCCTGTGTGCTGGAACTGGTGGCCAAGAATGGTAGTCTGGCTGCCGTGCACATCTTCATTCTTGACATCAATGACAGCAGCCCAGAGCTCAGTCATGATGGAGCTATCTGAGGATGTGCTGTTTGGCTCCCTGCTGCTTTACCTGGGTGCTGCTGACTCCAAGAAAGGCCCCAGCAATGAGGCTGGGGTACCCAAATGACTGATTCTTCTGTGCTTTGCTTTACCTGTAAACTGAGGAAACCAGATTTTTTCACCCTGTAAGTATGCAGATTATACTGCAGCTAAGTATTATGCAGATGTTTGTGCCGTATATACGTTTACTATTGAACTTTTCTTTAATTCTTGCACTTCAGTGTTTTTTTTTACTCTGAAACTCTTGCTTGTGCCAGACTGATATTTAAATCTATGCAAAGGAACAAGCAAAGATATTTTTCTCCTCTGGGAGAGTCACGTTCTTGTTTCTTTTCATCCTTCATCTCTTCAGCTGGAGGAAAAGTCTACTTCCAGTTTAGGGTAAATATTTCTGTTTCTCCAAATTAACAGTTGGAAATATCCATAGAATCATAGGATAATAGAATAGTTAGAGTTGGAAGAAACCTTAAAGACCATGTACTTCCAACCCCCCTTCCATGGGCAGGGACACCTCCCACTAGACCAGGTTGATCAAAGCCCCATCCAGCCTGGCCTTAAACACCTCCAGGGATGGGGCATCCACAGCTTCCCTGGGCAACCTGTTCCAGTGCCTCACCACCCTCACAGGAAAGAATTTCTTCCTAATATCTAATCTAAATCTCCCCTCTTCCAGTTTAAAACAGTTACCCCTTGTCTTGTCACTGCACTTCCTGATAATAAGTTCTTCTCCATCTCTCCTGTAGGCTCCCTTCAGATACTGGAAGGCTGTATAATGTCTCCCTGGAATATTGTACTTCATATTCTTGTGGTGCCTGGAAAAGAAAGTTTTAATGGTTTCCTTTCATTTTAGTGCTCATTCAGCTCCAGATCAATTGAGTGTGAAGGGCAGTGGGAGAGGAAATAGTAGATTTAATGACAGTCATTTTGATACCTGTGGAGAAAGGCTAAAGAAGCCACCTTCAGAGATGATGGAAAACCAGGTCGCAAAGTATTAAACTTAATGTCTCAGTTTTCGAGTGCCTGACATAAATGGAGGCAACGAACTGAAACAAACCTTATCTTTCTTGTTTCCAAAAGCTTTGGATGAAGAAAGGCAAGATTTGATTGAAAAATAGAGATGTCTGACCCCCCCTGCCCTAAGTCCCCAGTGCCTCTGACTCACCAGTTAAACACCTCTGTGGTGTTATGAAATCACAGAGGAGGCTCAGTCCCATGTTAAACACTGTCAAACTCCAAAATGACTGACTTCTAACTGCTTTGGTTTTGGATGCTTAGTTTGGCACGTGGGGAGAGGCTTGAGAGTGAGCAAGTGCTGAGCACTGCTTTGTTAAGATTTCTTGAAGCTGAGAAGCAGAATATGCAGACATTGAAATTGTCAGGTACTCCTAAAATATTTAATTTATGTCTGTGAAATGCATGTCATATGTGTGTGCACTGTAAAAAAAACCACACCTATGAACAATTAAACTACTAATGGTTGAATCACACTTATTATAGAGGTAAATATTCATTACAGCTTGCTTCATACTGGTGCTTCTAGGATTCTAGCTGAATATCTTGTATCCTAGCATAATTTTAGGATAGAGTTTTTCTCCAAAATGGCACAAAGAAATGTAGACCTACTTATTTGTAAATATAATTAGTTGCTTTTTTAGTAGAGTAAGAATATAAGATCTTCCTGTTGTAAGTGTGATATCACTGATTCAAGCATAAGGTTGCTAAAAAGCAGCTATTATCAAGAATATATTATTTGTGATTTACTAAAACTCATCAGGTTGTTGAATTCTAGAAAAATACCTCATATTAATTTGTAGGACTTAAATATATGTCTTCCTTTCCAGGTGCCATATCCTCTGCACAGGAAAAGACACACAAGGATGCAGAGAACTATCACAGTTCTTAAGCCTGACAGCTGAAAATAAGGAAAACCTTTCCTCTGCATTATGAAAATGATTACACAATTGCATATTCTACAATGCTAATTTGTCAGCACATACCTCAGTTTAGAAAGTCTAGTTTTCATCCCCGGCAGCCAAAGCTGAAAGAATGTTATTATCAAGTGTATTTTCCTTAACCTGAAAGACTGCAGAGTGTATTTGAAAGATTTCTAAATGATGGGTAGACCAACCCAGGAACTGGCCTGTCAAGACAGTACAGGGGATTAAATCACCTTTCACAGAACACTTGACTTCTAAAGTGCCTCTGAAATAGGAAGATCATTCTGAAAGACCAATGAAAAGATATGGTAGACTATCATAAAAATGTACTGGGTACTTTTGCCCATGTTTATGAGAAAGTGTTGCCAACTGAGATGTGTAAATAAAATCTCAGCAATATCAAAGGTTACTTTAAATTATGGAAAAACCAATCAGTGTCGAGACAAATCTCTTTAAAATTATCCCCTATGTGTTGTCAAAGAATCAAACTGAAAACCAGTGTAAGACATGCTGCTAGGAAATAAAAAGTAATTGAACCCAAGCCATATCTTTATACTGAAATTCTTACATATGTCAATAAAAAGATCTAGGTGCACATCTACAGTCAAACATGTCCTGAAGTACTTAGTGTCAGTGTCAGATGGTCTATCTATATTTTTTGCTTTTAAAATTAGTGTCAAATTGTCTTCAGGTCTGCATCTGAAATGGTGCAGGTAGACTTTTATGCCCACGTGGCTGGGTTAGTTCTGTGCTACTGTGTGCATGAAGGCTCCCATATTAGGACTTGTAAGAAAATCATTAAAATAGCTCTGCTGGAGGGATGAGAAATGTAGGTTATTTAGGAAACTATAGTACACAGCTGTGTTTATATACATATATATCTGTATACATATAGATTAATTTTTTTTCAGTTTTTCTTTTATTGACTGTACAGGGTCTGACTGTGATGGAGTTAACATTCTTCACAGCAGCCCTTGTGGTGCTCTGTTTTGGATTTGTGAATGAAAGTGTTGATAATGCAGCAATGTTTTGTCTATTGCTGAACTAAAGGATTTTCTTTTTTGTCACTCTGCCCCCAAAGTGATTAAGCTGGTGATGAGCAAGAAGTTGGGAGGGGACACAGCCAAAACAGCTGATTTGAACTCCCCAAGGAGAATCCCCTAAGTGGTATTTTATATCATATAATATCAGTCCTGACTCAAAATGGTTGCTCTCAGAAAATGCTGAAGAACTAATTTAGCACCTATTTGTGGTCATTCCAGATAAGGTTAACTCAATTTCCAATGAAAAATAAATTTGAGAGCTGTTTAATAGAGAGATTTTAGTAAAAGAAGATTAATTTAAATAGGGTACTGGGCAACAAATTGCTTTTATTAGGCCAGCTGACCCAGGTGAAGGTAATTTGAGGACAGGCTTGGGGATGCCTACAGTCAAGCTAAATAATAAAGGCTAATAGAGCAAAGATTTTCTTTTTGAAAACGCAAACTTTCTCCTGGTAGTTTCCTGGATCATTTTCTATGGAATTGTTTTTCACAGCAGACAGACATAATTAACACATCACAACACCAAAAAAAAAAAAGAGAAAAATATCCCAAATATAATATAAATGATCAATGATTTGGGACCAGTAAGTTACTTCAGTGGATGAGATAGGATGCTCTTTATGTACTACTTGGATAGCTTAAGGCACTCCAGGAGGTAGCTACATTTTTGCTGCATAGTCTTCTAAATGATATTCCTTTTTAGCTTTCAATTACCTTGTATGTACTTACTTAAAACAGGCATTTTAGATTTTATTTTTTTTTTTGAAAATTGAGATGATTCTTGAATTTAAACCATGGAGGCAAATGCTAGCTCTTAACTTCAGATGTGCTTAGAAGGGCGATGCACAGTTTCAGAAATTCTGAGATTCAGCTCCTGAACAAAGCTTCCTCAAACAAACATCAAGGCAGTTTGAAGTCTGCTTTTCAGGGAAAGTGCATACATACCTGAATCTTAGTCTAGAGTCAGAAGTTTGGTCTATTTCCTCTACTAAATTTACTGAGTCACTGTGAAAATTAGATTACCGTTACGTAGGCTGTTTTTTTTTGGTTTTTTTTTTTTTTTTTTTTTTAAAGTTATTTAGGTCTGCTTCCAACTGTGTATATATGAATCCTCTTTGACAGGTTATATGAATGTTACCAACCTGTATGGTACAACAGAGACATGGGCAAGGATAATGTGGCTTGTTTGTTATGTGCATTCTACCACAATATCAATACTAAATAAGATTTGATTGTTACAGGTGTCAGCCTAGTTTATTAAGGGAAGCCAGTTTACCTGAACAAGCCCGTGAAGTATGGCAGTTTAGTTACTGCCTGATTTGCAGTTGCAATGTCCCAGCTGAAACATTGATATGTTGAAAGAAGGGTGGGATGAATAACTAGGATTAAGAGCCACTAGAGTTGTCCCAGGGGAAGCAGCTGTCACTCTGGAACAGAACCCTTGGCTTATTTGAAGCATGTATATAACTTTTACTTTAGGCTGCTGTGATGATTTATCTTGGCTACAATTTAGAGACCAAAGGTAATAAGTAAGGCTGGTAATTTCCATGTACAGCCAATGACAAGAAGTAGGGTCCTCCAGGGGACAATTCAGAGCATGCAAGTTAGATGCTAAAGTAACTGAAAAAGGAGGATGTGGTTACCTTCTTCTGTACCTCATTTTCTTTATCCATTAACAGGTAATAATAGTATTTCTTTACTTCTCTTCCCCCACTCTCTCTTTACAAATGCATTGTTTCTCAGGTACAGTGGCACAAAGGCAATTTAAAATCCTGCATTTCCCAGATGTACTTTCTGTTCTAGAGGCCAACACATCCTGTGAACAATGAATGCCGGGAAGGAATACTGCTCTAGTATGCATATCTTTGTATATCTTGGCATTGCTAACAGGGGGAAGAAAGTAATGTTTTACTGCCTATTATATTAATATATCAACTCTCCTGTTTGACCTTTGATGGCTGAACTCAATTGAATTGATCTCTTCTGAGGAAGAGTTCAGTTCTGAGATTTGTTGACCGTGCATACAAGATGCAAGGACCTGAAAGGAAACCCTGTGGCTCAAATCCATTCCATAAAGCCCATATGATTAAGGCTCAACGTAAAGATGAATGAATCCATTCTTTACCAACATAGCCAGTGCACGCAGGCTTAGAGTTGGCATGCTAGGTACTATGGCAACAATATCATAAAAGCGGGGAATCAACTACTGCCTAGCCTGTCAGCTGGTTTGAATAAAAGACACTAATTGCTAAGTGTCTGTGCCTTCACCAGATGCTCAAGGGCTCATTAACCTCAATAGAATAGCAGACTCATTAGCAGGCTTGTCTATGGTTTAACCATTCAAGGCTGATAGAGATCTGCTTTTGCCCAGGGTAGGTTAAATTAACTCCATACCTTCACATTTAATATTTTATAGAAAGCAAAGGATCTTTGGAAATACATTTCTGTAATTTTCTTCTATTGTAGCCAAACCAGGTTTTAGGAAGTCAAGAAGAGGTTTTACTCTGGCTTAATTAGTGTGTCAAAACTGGCAACAAAGTTAATTTTTTTTTCTAGAAAAATCAGGGATGCAAGTTGTGGTTTGGTAGTTTTGCTCTTTTGTCCAGCTGCCTTGAATATTGGTGAAAAATCCCATGACAGTCTGGAAATGTGTCACAGATGATTGTTCTTCTGCCATTTCTCAGAACTAGGGTTGGGTTCTGGCAATTATTCTAGAGCCAACCCTGAGGCATCCTTTTCTTTGAGATACTTATAAAAAAACCTAAAAATGGAGGTAAGTTTGAAAAGAAATCCAAACCAGTTAGTTTAAAATCATGGTGATAACTTTACTTCACCATTGATTCAACCTCTTCACTTGCCTTTCTCGATTCCTTTCCTCCCAAAGCATGCCAAAGAGGAATCAAGAGGATCTTTCTTGCAAGTAAGAATAACTTTGTGCTGTATGGGCTGAGAAAGAAAATAATGGCTTCTTTGTAGATACAGTCCTGAGTCTGAAGCCTCCCTTAAATGCCTGAACTTGATGCAAGTCTAAGAAGTGAGCCATTCAATGCTCACTTCATTATACATATCTGAGGTTTGTTTTCTTAATTAGAAAATAAATTGAAAAGTTCTTATTAATTTTTGCAATTGACCATTAAAATAGAGATTAAAATAATTTCTTTTCTTTGATATTTAGAAAGAACGGCCTGTGTGACTGTCCCTGAAATGATACTCTGGTTTAGCAGAAAGGACTGCAACTGATCTTAAAGTGACCAACAATCTTTTTCTATCAATTTCAGAGCCTTCATCTTTAATGCTTGGTTGATTTGTGTACCTCTGCTGCTGCACTGGTATGCCAGCAGAGCACTAGCTGCAAAGTCCCCCGGTCCTGTCCTCTGATTTGAGTGGACAATTTCAGTAAAGAAATAACAAGGCAGCAAAAGTCACTGGTTGGAGTTTTGAAAGGGACAAGAAGTAGTAGTTTTTTCAACTTCCACGTTGCTGTGTGGGAGCACCCAGCCGAACCAGTTCAGAGCCCAATAGGTGAGATGCAGGGGGAGCTGACATTTGACTTGGACTCGGCTTCGCTTCCACCTTGCCTTGTCTATGCAGAGAGAGCTGTCTATGCACCTGGGGGGAGCTGCAAAAAAGTCTCAGGCCGGGGTTTTCTCAAGATTACATTACAATAAAAATGAAACTGAATGAAGCCTTAACAAACAGAATGCCCTGAGTCCCATCCCACCACTGTTCCCCTGAATCTGAGTGCTAGACATCACAAAACCAGCATCAGAAATTTAGGAGCCATCCCACCACCGGATGTAAATATTCCAAATAGGGTAATCCACTCAGGCATAATCCTGCCCCACACTGAGTCAGGGAATGTAAACCATAAAGTCTGGGGAGAAAAATTGGAATCCTCCAATGATACAGCTGGCCTGTAGGAGATTCGTGTCCCCCCTGTCCAGGACGATGTACCAGGTAATTTCCCAGGGACTGAGCCACCTTACCTGAGAGAGAGGGTAAGTGATTAAGAAACATACGTATGGTATATGGCATGCTATTAAGGTCGTGATTGCTGTACTCTTTTAAGATATTCATATGTAGCACGCTTGTGGTTTGTGTTGTTACTTTTCGGGACCACTTGTAGGTTGTAATAGTGTATTTTTTGAGTTGTTTTGAAATTGCAATATTGTGTTTGCCATTGTACCCATTGAACCTGCAATGGTAGAGTATTGGACCTGTGAGTAAAGTCCAAGTAAGTTGTTAATTTGAACCTCTCAGTGAAGTCCTTTTCCCTTCTCGCTATGGTTGCTCACAAGCAAAACCATCACTTGTGAAAGGCAGTGAGTTGCTGGTCTCGTTGCAAGTTCTGGATGACACCTGACAATATTTGTCTTTTGAAAAAATCAGTTATATATTTCTTACTGTAGGATATTTGTTTCCTGGTAGGAAAGCTAATGAGGAGGTTCTTGCTCAGTCTTGTGACAATTAAGTATATGTTGGTAAGACTATTTTTCAATGCCATCACCTTCGTTCACTAAGACAGGAGCAACCTCATGTTTTAGGAAATGGCTCCAAAATATTCTCAGAAGTGAAAACCATGACTGTGCTCTAACCATCTAAGGAAATGGCCTCTGTCACGCCACTGATTTTTCTCAGCCCTTTGAATGATGGCTTCAGAGTTTTTTTCTGTGTTGTAATTAGCTAGGGAAAGAGCAAATCACTTTTAAAGTTAGCCCATACATGCACTCGCTATTTGTGATATGCATGGAAATTAATTACAGTTTGAATTTACTCAACACAAAAAGAAGCTAGTGAATCACAATTTGCAGTTCATTGAATAAATGTCAGTTATTGATTTCTGTGGTTGAGTACCAGTGAGGTAATGCCATGTTTGCTACTCATTAGAGGTGGTGCAGTACAATATATCATAAAATGTAATTAGGGGAACATCAATCATTTCAAATATGCAGCTAAGATTAAATATATTGCTATGCACGGAGAAATGAAAGGGCTCATTAACAACATAGTGTAATGTGACAGCAAGAGAGAGCTTGATTTTCAAAAAAAGGAATCTACCACTGTGTTGAAGATCATGACAAGCCTCTTCTTCATATTTTAATTAAGGTTTTAATCTGATTTTGCTTCTGCTGCTAGAACAGATGAACTTTCATGCATGCCATTTTGTCAAAAATATTTATGATAATGTTCGTTAACTGTTGATTAGTAGAACTTCTCATTAAGGCTCTTTTAAGACTGGGCAAATGTCTTTTTGAATGAGGTGTTCAGTTCATCTTTGCCAAGATCTGAAGTGTAGTTGTTTGATCACAACTTACTCCAACAAATCTTCATGATTTTTTGATATCTCACTTGTGAGTCAGGACAATGAGAAGCAGGGAGGAAGGGACAAATCTGAGGTTTACCTTGTGCAGAAGGAACTTCTGTAAGGTGTTAGTGTAAAACAAACAAACAACCCAAAAGAAGAAAAGTTAGCATCCTAACACCCCTCTGCTTCTTTCTTTTGCAATGCAAGTCAAATTTCAGAAAGGGTGGTTCTTGCGGTTCCCTAAAGTACTACTCTAGTCTGTGAGCTGTTAGAAATGGCTGAAAAGTTGAAAGGCTGTAAGAGAAGGCTAATTTTAGCTCCCTTTGCAGAGAAGGGATCCAGTTCTTGTGAATGGTGTGAAAACGATCTTTTTGCTCCCACCTGCAGAGTTGCTCTTCTGTTCTGTCCTAGGCTGCTTTTTCACCTGGGCTGCCAGGCTGAAGCAACAGCTGAGAAAAGAAGTTGCCTAGGAGGGGAAGCACTACAAAATAGCTTTCCTAATTCTGCCACTTGAAAAGCTTTAACATTTTCCTTACCTGAGAGAGAAATGGATTTTATAAGTAATCTAGTTTTAGGAAGTGTGGCTCTGTGAGCAAGGCCCTCATTATGCCATGTGCTGAAAAGATCTTCTCTAGCAGAGACTTATTTTGTTTTTAATTATTCTTAGGTATTCAGACTTTTTTTTTGCCAAAACAAAATGCTTTTTTTGCTGAAGCAAATTGCAGATCCCAGAATGTGTGGACAGCCTTATCAGGTGATAAGGCATAAATAAATGATGCTGGGTCCTACACCAAGGCAGAGCTCAACTTCAATTTTTCAAGAGCATGCTCACTAATTTTTCATGTAGGTGTGCAGGGTGAGGACTTGGGCATTTAGCTCTCATTTTCAGATATTACCACAGAATCTCAAAAGTGGTTTCTGTGACACTGGTAACTTTCACCCTATGTTTGACAGATAAATAATGTGAATCAAAGGAGCTTTTTGAGTTTTGAAAAACCTCCTTATGGTATGCTACTTAGAATAGTCTGAAACAAAAATTCTTCTTTATCTCCAGCTCATGTTCTGTACTGTAGCTCATCCTCTTCCTGATGTCTGTGGCTTTTCTCCTTTCCCATGGTTTCTCAAACAGGTACAGAAATGCCAAAGATCTGTTGATATATAAGGCCCAGACATTGTGGACTTTTGAGTTTAGTCCAAACGTGGAGCTGGACGTGAACACAAATGGTATTTTTGTGCCTACAATCAGATATTTGTTGAGTCAAGGTGTCTCACTTTAGAACCACTGTTTTTAAAATGCCTTCTCAGGTGCATTCTGACTTAGAAGAGTCTAAAGGCATCTGAGTGTTGGATGTCAGCAGGTGAAGAGGACTGCATGGAAGCACTACAGTCTTTATAGGGCTGATGAGTTTTTCTTGTTCCTTCCTTTTGCTTCTGGCCAGAGCTTAATCCTGTGGTGTACTTGGGATGCCTAACAGACGTATTTTAGCTGAAAGTACTGAATGACCATTGGATGCCAGTGAGTTCAGGGACTCCTCTGCTAGGAAGATATTGAAACCACATATTCCACCATCCAGTAAGATCCTTCTAATTAAAATTAAAAAATGAAAATTTAAACATTTGATAAGCATTAAAACACAGGCATTTATTGTTCGATAAGAGGAGATAAGAGAATTATAGTCTAGCCTCAGAGTTAGGGGTCTTGAGAGTGGGTTGATCAGATTTTTGTTTGGAGTACAGGGTACATATGGGACATGACTTGTGAAGGGTTACTTGATGAAGAACACGTCCCAGCATGTTCCTGCAACACAAAGCAGAAGTAAGAAATGACACTGTCAGTTCACAGAGCAGACAGTTTGGTTTGGTAACGCGTTGAGGAACATTGGCTCTTGCTGAGGTCTCCATATACTTTTCTTGTAGCATTGTCCCATTTTAAGGACAATGGATTGAGAAGGAAAGGTAGAGAAATATCCATATCTTGGATGTAAACTAGGATTGAAATAACATCCTAATGACTCTTGTTAGAAGAGTGTGTCTGCCCTGGGACTACCAAAAAAAGTATTTCCCCCTATTTTTATTATAAGCCTGTTTTTTCTTGGTCAGATTGTCTGGAATATTTAATGCTAAGAGAGTAGGAAAAAATCTTCAACAAGAATTTTCAAGTTAAACAAAGTAAGTTTTAATATTAGAAAACGTTGTGCCAGCAGAATAGGAAATTCTGCCAGCTCTGCCTTTAATGTGTCTATAATAGTATTTTACATGCATGTGTAATGTACATTTGTGGTGTATTGGTCAATAATGGTGCAGAAAGAACTAAGTAAATTGATTGGCTATATAAATTCAGACCCAAGACAGTAATTGCATAATTAATGTGTATTGCGCAGCTTTAGCTGAAAACTTACAAACCTCATCTACTTAGCAATATACATTTAAATAATGTTTCAGAATTCCAGGGAGACACTACTGTGTATGAATAAAATAGCATTAATCCATGCCTAGTTGAGTACAAAGCACAGCCAGAATATATGAATTTATTTAATGCAATCCACAAATGTGCCTCAGTGCTTTCTTACAAAGTTAGCCATGTAGAGAACCTTTGTTAGTTCCCTTTTTATCTTTATTTTCAAGTGAAAGGAACAATTAAAGAAAGCATTTAGCTAAATAAAGAAGAAAAGGCAAGGTAAAAAGAAGATTGTGAGTCAGCCAGCCTTTCTGTATCATTCAACAGGCAGCAGACAGAAATTGGCAGCAGGCCATCTTTCTCCATAGGTGAAGGCAAAAGTCTCAGCTCCACTGAACAATGACTTTCCTAATGCATCAAAATTACAGTGACAACTGTGCTAAATAACTTTCTCTTGGAAGCGTGTGGAAGCTTCAAATGTGCTATTACCTCTCACAATTGTTCATTTGGTGAGGTAGTCTACTGGTTGAATGTTGAGCTGCAGTACAGTGAACATGAATGCAGCTGGTCATGGTCTCGAGAGAGAGCTTTAAATACATAGTCTGACTTTTGGAAGGTTTAGTAACTCCTAATGTCTCTCTCTATTGACAAGTAGAAGAATTTTGAAGCATTCGTTTCACTGATAGACACGGAACTAAGAAGGGAGAGATGTCAAAGACACAGGATTTTCCAAAGTGCAGTGTTGACTTTGGTCTTAGGCCAAGAGCCCAGAATTTGCCAATGTCATGAAAGCACATGATCACAGGCTAGTTCAGCTAGGGAGGAACCTGAGGACACCTCTGGTCGGTGAGGCCGGACTGCACTATGTTTAAAGTAAGAGCTGCCTCTGGTTTTAACTGAATTAAAACATTCATACTTGAAAATCACCTTTTCATGCTCTACTCACTTCAACTTTGCAGCTGTACTGCTGTTGCCTATGCAGGCTGCAGGGTTTTGGACCTCCCAAGCATTTCAGGCTTTCCAAAGGCTGAAAGGAAAATTATATCCACAAAGGCATCCTAACAAACATCCTCATAGTAAGTGTGACTTCAGAAAGGGATGAATGCCTTTGGAAGGCCCTTAATTTCACCTTTTACATCAGGGTGAGATGCCAGTTTTCTGGGCTCCGCTGCATACACTGAGTACTTGCCATTGCCTCTAATGGGAGCTTAGATGCTTCTTATATTTACGTGCCTAAATTTAATTTTGATGATCTTGAACCAAATCCAACTCATTCTGATCAATTCAGTTGTTAAAATGTGGATGCCTAGTGCCATTTAATATGTTATGGCATATCCTATTTGTCACCTAGCATCCTGTATTGATGACCGTTGGTCTCCTACAAGTCCTGCATCATATCAGCCAGCTCCATCTGGATGCTGCAGATATGCTAAGCCATCTCAGATGATACCAATTCCTGTGTTCAGGCAACTAAGTCAAGACCTTGATGTCTACAAACAAACTGACTGTCTAGCAATCTCTGTGAGTGTGGTGTGAGTGCAGAAAACTACCAGGCTAATTTCTCTAACTGTGTGGCAAGTGTCAGGGAACATTCTGAAGAAGTATCAGCTTTGGTTTGTGATTTATTTTATGCTTTATCAATGGTAAGAGGTCTCCCGTGCTCATCAGCTGCCACTTTCTCTCGAGGGAGTAGAGAATCTTCAATAAAACAGTACATCAATATTGAAGACAGATTAGATTAATCTGTCATGTCCTCAACTGATGAAACCTAGGTAGATATCTGAGACTAGTTGCCTACTTTTAGATAGCCAAAGTCAGGTGAAGTGAGTCCCATGTGTGATATTAACCTTCAGTAGCAAAAGTGAATGGACACTTTCTTTGTCAGCCTATTTGGCTGGAAAGGAATCAGATTAAGTAATATAAAAAGGAATTATTGACACTAAGGTCAATGGTGTTTGATTATTTAGGGTCTGATAACTGAAGATCTTTTTTGAAGTATGAAAGCTTTTTGAAAGCTGCTGTTCTACTGGGTATTAATTTGAAAATGACATTTACATGATGACTAGATATGAACCTGTGGTATTCATATTTAATTGCTTTTATTCTCATGGAAAAACAGGGCAAAGAGTAGTCAGGCAGCTTAGTTTTAAGATGAGAGAATGCAGGGCTGAATGGAAAAATATTATTTTCCTTGTTGTCAGGTTTTAGAACAGCAAGAGGAGATGAGAGACAAATCAATAAGTCTCACAGCTGTGTTCTACAATCTCCTTCCTATTCTATTAGAATGGCTTTGGCACCAGATATACAAGCCTGAAGTTTGCTAAAAAAAGGCCATGGTGACTGGAAATGGTAATCTGTGTGTTTTCTCCATTTTCAAGGCACCAGTACAAGGGAATATTTCATCTGAGCTGGAACTGAAGATATAAGCTTACAAGCTTACATGATCATGTGTCAAATTTGCTGAGTCCCATGCTGAGATGTGGACAGCTTTCTCTGTTATGTGATGGAACACAGAGCGCCAGGAGTGGAGAGAGTTTAGGCCTTTCTCATCGATATTTTGCAATCTGAGCTCAGTGACAGCCAAGCAATGTTTTACATAGCTTCCTTCTCAGCATGTGGATTTTCTTTTATTTTTTTTTCCTTTAGTTTTATTTTTCCTTCCTGCTTCTCAAAAATCGCCAATAACTTCTTGCTTTATTTAAACTGAGTTTGCTATTAGAAATGTCAGTAATACCAGCCTCAAAAATTAAAAAGTGATTTGTAAGTCAGACTTCAAAACCCCAAAGAATTCATTAAGAAGTCTTCTACTGTTTTCTTATTGTATTCTGTTGCATTCTGTTAGATTATTGTATTGAATTTTTACTTTTTTTATTCTCAGAGAGAGGATGTCATCTAGTTTTCTAAGTTTCTGGACAAACATGGATTTTGGGCTTCAAATTTGAGTTTAGTTATTCACTCACAATCACATTCACTTTTCCCAGTCACGCTGTTTCTTTCCTTACATCATCTGCCCCAACCCCGACTGGGAATAACACATCCACTTTGTTCAACACCTCCATTCTTGCCTGTCTCACCTCCTCACTGGCCCACCAGTGAATTCATTGATCTCCCAGGACTGTACTTCCATTTCAATCCCCACATTTGATGCTGGATATTCTGATCATCCCGTTTGGGATTTGTCCAACCAACTTCTGCAAAATTCTGCAATGCACGTGTTGGTAGCAGATCTAGTTCAGGCCTTATGGCTTTTAAAACAGAGAGATATACAGACTTCATCCCATCTAAAAGTTGATATAGGAAATGGGTCAGATGAATCCTGTCCTGTAAACAAAGTTTTCTTGTAATTGTCTACTAAAACAGCCCAAATGAACAAGTCTGCACTAGAAAAGTCTGAGGACAGGTGATATGGATTCCACCTTTGTAACCTGCAGGGCTTCTTGGTCATTGTTTTTCTCTTCTGGTGTTGGATGTAGAGGGAATGATAACAATAATTATTTTTTTCATAAAGGAGGTGAGAGGAAGAGCCAATAAAGATTTTTCTGATGATGCTTTTGAGGAAAATTGCTTAAAGAGAGTTCTGAATTGACATGGGAATAAAGAACTGGCTGCCTCGAAACCAGAGAGGCAGGTAGAAAATACACATAAGAGTCTTGAGGTTGGGCTTGCTGAGAACAGAGAGCTTCATGCCTTGTCTAGAAGTGCTACATCTCAAAGAATTTATAGAATCAACCCAAAGGAAATAAGAAATGTCCTTGTATTGGAGTGTGATTGATCAAGAAGATAAATGGTTCTGTCATACTGGATGATTGGTTCTTGCTGAGAACTGGTCCATGGACCAGGTGTCTGCAGACAAGAAGCAGACTAACACTGTTCTGACTTGAATGGATTGGTTACTGATCTGCCTAAAAGACATAAGTTCATGAATTTAGGTTTTTAAGATGGTTTTATATGAGATTTTAAACTAATCATAGTGTTTTATTCTGTGTTAATCAGGGACCATAGACAGCTCTTGGTCTAATCAACTGCTCTAGCTGGAGCCTAAGATAGAACAACACAGAAAGCAGTGAAGTGAGATGGTCTGACTTACAAAAAATTAGTTCTGAGGGCTGCAGGAGGAGGAATCTGAGCTGATTTTTCTTTTTTTACTCACTTTGTTTTCTTTCTGATTAGCCACCTAAATGTAGGAGAATTTTATAATTTCCTTTTTCTTTTTTTTTCTGTAACCCTACATGTGTCCTTTATGCAGAGATCCACAAAGATACACACACTGACGTGCAAGTCGTGATACTCTCTTATTACATCTGGCATAACAGATCATGATGAAGTCCAGTGATTAGCAGTATAAATCTTGGCAATCTCAAGAACAGAAGCCCTGGACTCTTATGTTCCTTTCTTCACAGCAGCTCTTAGATAAATAGACATGCTTATATTTAAGAGGCATCACAGAAATATTTACAAGAATTAAAATGACTTATTGGGCAGGCAAGGATGAGAAAGTGCAACTGATCTGTCTCAACCACACTGAAAATGCCAGAGCAGTCATGTGTCGTGGAAAGCCTGTATCAGCTGCTCTTTGAGACCTGTGCATGCAGTTATTTAGGTCTTTGTTTAAAGTAGCTTAGAAACTTACAAACATGGCTCCACACGTGAAACTGGCAGGTACTCTCAACAGCTGGGAGGGAGAAAGTAAAATAGAATCTACCCAAATCCCTAAATTGTGTGAAATTCAAGTGCTGAGGAGAAAATCGGGAGCCTGATGATTAAACGCAGAGAGCTGTCATTGCTGCATTATATTAAAATAAGTTGCTTCTAGCAAACTGCATACTATTTCTTCCTTTAAATCTGTCACTTTTCAGGAGCCTGATACTCCAGCTGGCTGCATCAGTAGCTTAGGAACTATGTAAGTTTTACGGTGAAGAGGGCACTTGTAGAAAGACTTTTCATGAACAGTGGGGGACCCATTAACCACTGAATAGCCATCTCGATGTGCCAGTTTTATTTTCTTGTGGCTTAATGGGACCCAGCACAATCAGAAACTTAAAGTATAAATGGTCCTCAGATGCTTTTTTTAAGTCACAGCAATGCTCTAGGCACAATGGAACTTATTTGTTTATGGATTGCTGTCATTAATAAACAGATCTGAGCCTTATTGCTGCCACAAGCCACAGCGCATTTAATGATGTCCAAAGCAGATAGCTATTTAAGCTGTGAACAGCAGCACAATGGAGATGGCCTGAATGAACGGGAGAAGGAAGAGGGATAGCATGTCAATAGCAAATTCTGTGACACTCAGAATGGGCAGAAGCTTCTCATTATAAAGACTGCTCTTTATACTCTTTGTCTCTCTGAAGCAGACTTTGGTATCCTCCAATAGATCTCCATTAAGTTTGTGGTGGCTTGTGTTTTTTTTTCTTGAAGCTAGAGGCATATTCTCTTCTAGTTGACCTCTGGGATTTTTCTTTACTCCACAAAGGGCAGCTTTAATATATCTTTGTGAGAAGCGATTTTCCTGTCCCATGAAATTTTGTGCCTTAAAAACCCAACAGAACTCTTTTCTTTCCACAATGATTTTTTTTGTGTGTGTTTTTCACATCCCAGCTATGTGACTAGACAATGAAACTATTAGATAATTTTCCCATAAATATATTTTTTTATATAGGTATGTGACACAGTGCATTTCTCTCTCTCCTTTCCCCAGTGAAAGTGTTCTTAAAAATTTTAAAAAATAGTTAGGTTTTTGATGTTTTTTTTTTCTTTAGATCAGAGAAGCTGATTCAGTTGCCAGGCTGATTTAGGGATCACGGGGATTCAGGTTGAAGTCTCTCATCCACTGAATATTCAGTCTCTGTTATGTGTTATGGAGACCAAGACAAGCGCCTGCTGTGCAGACTTTCTCCTTTTCCAGAAATTTCTTGCATCTCATCCTCAGAAACAGTCTGTCCCCAGACATTAGGGTCCTACCTCTATCCTCCGCTCATATTTCCTGTTGAATTGGTGGGCGTGCAAGGAGCACATCCCTCCTTCCAAGTGTGCAGATTTCCTCACAGCCTGGAGCTGGCTGAATGGCTGTGAAAAAACATGCAGGTAAAATTTAGTCAATGTGGAAGTTATTTGCATGCATTTTGAGGGCATTTACATGCTTGATGTGTATTTGTGTTTGTGAGAGTGTTTGTCGCATGGATAGGCATGTCATATTCGTTTAAATAGCTCTTCTTTTGAAGGCAGCTGTGAAATTAAGTGCCCTTAGAGTTCACCAGTCTGGTTAGGGGTGGGCTAGAGGAGGTATGTGCAGGAAAATGGAACCTGAAATGGGAAACAAGGGTAAAAGTAAAGGAAGAAACAGGTTTCTACAGTGTGTAGGGTTGTATGGTAATGAATTAAAGCTTGTGCAACTTCATGATGGGTAAAGGAGCCAAGAGACCAAGGGGCAGGGTGAGAGACTCTGTGAATTTATCTTTTTGTAACAGAAAGGAGTTGAAGGCCCTGATGAAGAAGCTACACCTCCACTTTATGGCCTCCCAGGGAAGAGAGTACACAGATAAGATGTGGAGACACAGGAAGATCTGAACCATAGGCCAACCTCTTTTTTCTAGAAACCCTGGTGAGTCTACTCTCCCCTAATGGGAAAAGGTGGCCATCAAGTCTGAAAAGGGTAAACCAGGAGATGTAATTACTGAGGGTGTGGAGAAAAGGGCCAGGTTCTTCTGTGGCTAGCTTTTCTGACTTCAACAAGCATCCCTGCTCCTTTAAAGATGCTACTTCTTCCATTGCCTAGAAGGGGCCATTGCAGGTCTCTTCTTCCTTCACACTGACATCAGAGAACTTTGTTTTAGGACTTTTGTAAAGCCTGTGAAGGACCATGAGTTGTCTCACAGAACAAATGAAATAAGATTTAGAAGATGTGTGAGGTGCCAACTCACACCTCATGTGAGCTCTAAATGGGGCTCATGGGACCAATTTAAAAATTCTGAATGCTGTTTTTAAGGTCAGTGTTTATACAAACATTTATGTCAATGAAATTCTACAATGTGGCCATTAAATTAAAATGAGATGGATTTTTTTAAAATAGAGTTGTGACCTTTTTTTTCTTGCTTTAAATGAATATACTCTGTAATAGGAGCTTGGGATTCTTCCTTGCACATTTTAAAGAACCCTCAAAACATGCAGGTAAAAATAAAGGTGTCAAAATGCATTCTCTAGTAGTGTGCTTCTCCTGGAAACTATAAGTAGCCCCAGCTCAACACAGTGCCTGAATAGGAGACTGCACTTAAATCCTGGATGAGAAGGCATCAGTTGAGGAGTTATGGATATGTACAAATTGGGAATGAATTGACAAGCTCCACTACTGTTGATGAAAGGAAACAAGAAAAGGAGGGGAGAAAAAAATATCCCAGAAAACACTAAAGGATGGATATCTTACCTTGAAATCAAGAGTATATGTGAATACATATGATACTTCTTCTGCATCTTGAAAAATAATAACAGCTTGTGACTTTTCTTGTTACATATAATCTTATTAACTGTTTGAGAGTGTTTCAGTTATCAAACAAAACAAAATTATATCATTATACAGCACACATATATCAAAATTCTATCATTATACAGCACACATCTTAGCCTGTGTCACATAGCTTGTTGGGAGATGGTAGTGGTGGTTTGTATCTAATTAATGTGTCTGTGCTGTATTTTCTGTAAAATCGTATCCATCTGTGTAGATGATTTCAGTGAGTTTTAACAGGGTCTCTATAAGATGTTATTACTTCTGTCATGCAGAGACAACTATATAATGATTTGCATAATTATAGATGGAGGAAAATGTTAGCCTGCATATTTAAAACTGTTATATACATTTCCACCTCATTAAGGAAAATCACTGGAGCTAGGTACCATACTCAGGTTCGAGATCAGTTGGCAAAGTATATAGATTACCAAATCTAATTTTCTAGTGCTAAGGAGTTCCAGCTGAACAAAAACAATAGAACTGACCTTGCTTGCTGAAAAAGTTACAAAGAAAACTCATTTAAAGAGTGCTTCTGTGAAAAAACACACAGGCTTCTCTGTCATTGTAACTCTAACCTTGGGGATCAGTCACTTTGGATGTGCTAAAGAGATGCTTTCATGAATAAGTGATGATAGGCTTTAATATAATTAGGGATCTTAATAAGCAGAGCGGGAAGATGGTTACAGTACTTACAAAATGAAAGTATAGGGACAGATTCACAGAGAGGACACGTGCACTCAAATCTACAATTTAGATCTTTTCTTCCTTTGCCTAGATCTGGTATTGTGTAAATTTTTGCTCGAGCCTTGACAGCTCTGGATGTCTCAGCACATATTACATGCCATGACCTCAACAAGACCTGCAAGGAGACAGATTCTGCCAATCTCACACTTAGGGTCTAGCCCTGATCTTGTGAATGCCTCAAAATCCTTCTGAAGATAGTCCTATATGTGAAAAAATACATGTACTTCTCGCATACTTATTCAAGTTACATGAGTGAGAATACAACTTGGCCCTGAAATTAATTTGGGTAAGATGCTTGTACTTTCTCCATGTTTACTTGGTAAAAGCACAAGAACAACTCTTAGAGATGGGTCTAAGTTGGTATATAAAAGAGTGCTTCAGAACAAATTTGGGAAATGAACCTCAATTACCTGCATTTATTAGCTTACTCTCTGGTTCTGTTTTAGATTGCTCCAACTGGTTCTCTGCAGGACTGATATCTTGTAAAAGGTTAATCCAAAGCTGTCTGAACTTCATCCTTGACCTTGGGGTCAGAAGCACTTCCTGTTCCTTTTTAGTTTGATATTGCACATGTAATTTAGAGTTCTTAGCAAATTCTGCCAGAGCAAAGATTCTTAAAGACACTGGGAGAAAATTATCCTCATAAAGTGATGCCTCTGTTCCGTTGCCAAGGAATAGAGTCTGACCTATGTGAGTACTTAGCAATGTCTGGACTTACACAGAATTGTCCAAATTCTTCAGGGGGCTTTCCAGTTCTCTCCACAGTTTTAGCACCAGATCAGGAAGATGCAAAAGACACTTAGAAGTAGAGATCTCCAAGATAACTGGAGATAATGGCCTGGTGCACCTAAAGGCTGGGAATCAGCGCTGGACAAAAATGCACACTCAATACATCTCTCTGCGGGTGATTGTCTAGGCTTTCAGTTACATCATATACCATATAAACAAGCAGAAGTCCATTAGTGGCAGCTGGAGGCACTGGCTTTCAGTTTGGGGTCTCCATCATTTGCTTGCTGGACCACACCTGCACTAGGGAGGTGTGAGAAGGAGATTGCAGTTCCCTTCCTCTTCTGAAGATGGCAAAGAAGCTGGCTGAAGATATCTAAGAAAAGCATGTCCAAATCCATCATCCCAGCTGCTGGTACAGCGGAGATCTTTCAGTGCTTCCACTGTGAATTTTGCATTGAGATTTAAAAACATGACAGTGATTCTATATTTTTTTTAAATTATGAATTGTATTTTATAATTCAAGCTTAAAGGACACACACTTTGGCTATGCTATCATTTAAGTGAGAATGCAAAAGACTATTTTAATTAAGAAATGTTTGGAAAAGATTTTCAGGTTTTTTTGGCAGGGAAAGCAGAAGAAATTAATTTTGTACTTTTTCTCACAGTGGAGAAAGTGTCTGGAATTAAAAATTTTGAAGCAGGCTCAGCTGTGTCTCTTCACCTACTGTAGGATTTAGCAAAAATTAAAATTCAACACTCTTAAAGTATTTTGTTGATCACTAGTTCTCATAAATATTTCTATTAGGCTGTCGTGGCCTTTATACAGTCCTACTTACATCAGATGAATTTGATAAAAAATGAGTGTGACAGCAAATATTTTTGAAATTTGCAGGTTTTGTTGCAGGGGTGGAACTGGTATTCAAGTAAGGAGTGCTATGTAAATGGACATTACATAAGCTCTGTGAATCATGGAAAGTATGGATTGTACAGCACCTAACTTATTACACCAGGGAAAAAAAAATCAGTTAAAAATATTTGGTATGCCAAATTTCTTTCAAAACACCCAATTGCATTTACTATCCATTTCGTGCATTTTGCATGTGTCATTCAAGTATTCCCTGATGTGCTAACAGGTTTCTCAGGTAAGAAAGCTAAAAAAGGTGGGTTTTCCAGCAACTATTAACACAGGCAAAGTAGCAGTAGTGCAACGTGTTGACACTGGAAAATAAAAGATTGGGTCACACCAAATTAGTCATAGTCCCTTTTCTTTGCTGGTACTACTTTTCCTGGTAAATTTTGCAGAGGCGTGTGAAAAAACTTCTAAGTCACTGCAAGGCAGAGGTAATTTTGTCACTGATTCAGTGCCATTACATTTTCTCTGCGATACTTATCATTAGATAAAAGCACTGAGTAGTGGCAAACTGATTGATCAAGGTCACTGTAGAAGTATTTTTTGAAATGCAGGCAGCAATGTCCTAAAATGGCAAGCAAGTTCTAGTTCTGTCATTTAGATGCATGAGCAAAGCTTCAATAAACAGAAGGAGCAGCGAACATTTATAAAACTCCTGCCCTGGGTCTGCTGGAGGTAGTCTCATTTGTCAATATGGGGCCCTGAAAACTCAATGCTAAGATGCTTCCAAATGAATTTTGATTCTGCAAGGAGCTACTCACTGCAGGAATGATTTGTCTTTACTATGACTCGCTCAACTTTGTAATGCTTCACCTTTTTATTTTGTAAGCTGGCCCCAAGCAATACTATTGTGGAGGCCATTGCTGATGCTCCCCTATTCATGCAAAACTACTTTGAAGACATGAGAGATGATAATATCAGGTTTTGAAAGAACATTATCTGCATCTTTGGTTGTGTGCCAACCTTCTTTTCATTTCAGAGTATTCAACAGATATGGATGAACTTGATTTTTCTATAATGTCCAGAATAACAATTTTATACCTACTGATTCATAAAATGTCCCCCCCGGGAGCTCTGCAGGGACTTGGATTCACACGTACTGCCTACAATACAGAAAGAGCAGAAAGACAGCCCTCCCCCAAACACTTTTCTATCTAAAAGAGAGAAAAGAGATGGATAAAGTCAAGTGGGAAGTACAAAGGAGCAATGAGATTATCTGGAGGGGATCTTGAAGATGAACTGCAAAGAGGTCTTGCTAAAGTTTGAGTATCATTTCACAGTCACAGTGGAGGCACAGGTGAAGGTGTGACAGCTGCTGCTGAAAATGCAGCAAAACTGTGATGGAAGCTCTGAGACTGAGCATCAGACAGGAAGGTAAGAGAGGAAGTACTGAGGGATGAAAAAAATCTGTTTTACACAGGTTATTCACACTTTCAGATGAGACTCAGGCCCTTCACTGCTTGTTTTTGGTGCAAAGACTTGCATTTTTACCCATCCTGTACTTCATCTTCAGCAATTAGGGGGGCCAATGCCTTGTGGTCAGCTTTCACTGCTGGGCAGTCCACAGGGCCTGGTATGCTCTCTAGGGATGGTGGGTTTAAGATTCCCCATGCTGAGGCTGTTTTCCCTGCAAAATTGTGCAGAGACCTGCTACTGTTGGCATATTGGACTTTAACAAGTGCCAGTCTTAGGGAGTCACTGAAGAGAGGCTGGAAACTATCTGCATTGCCTTGGCTACCTGAAGGGATCTATCAGAAGGGTGTTTTGTAGCACTGTTCACAGCAGCAGGCAAGCATTTTGGAAGGGCTGGAGCTGAAGTCAGATCTCCCAGGGCTAAGCATGTGATACAGGACAAAACTGTAACTCAGGTGTCAAGCTTAGTGGCATGTATTCTGGACCACAACTTTCTGATGGAACATTGAGTGAGCACTTGAAGAATGCAGACCAAAAATCTTTGGGTTTTTTTCCACATTTTTGGTATTACTTACTATTCCATGTACAAACATCCCTCCTCAAACTGTGAAACACTGATGCTGTTCACCTCTCTTATTTCTTGACCAGTGTGTTCCACCGGCTCATTCTGAATAGTTTTGCCCATGGGCTGTGCCTTTGTGAGACCGTATTTTGAATGGCTCTGACACTCGTGTCACGGATCTCAAGAAATGTCTGGCAAATTTCAAATGAGTCTCGATCACTCAGAGTGAAATATTTGCTAGGATGGGACTTGTGAGATGCATGAAAAGAGTCCTCATCCCCCATACAGTGTCTGTTAATCTGCTTGCCTGGTGTGAGCTCAGTGCAGAATTGTTTTCTACTGCCAAGATCGTCTTTGGAAGGTTTTCTTTACTGCCTTGGGGCAGAGCAAACTAATCTCTTCGCATACACAACTTGGATTCTGCAAATGCTGATGGGCTTTATATGGAAGTAGAGGCACATGGCCACATAACCTCTTGCCCCGCATGCCCCCACCCATATTAGTGAGGTGTCGAACTTGTTTAAATGACATATAGTTTTTTACACTTTGCAATGTCTTTCTTCCTGATTACGGAATTAAAGATGCACTTTTGCTTTATGTTTAATGGTAAGATAAAAATATGTTTTTTTAAAATAGATTTTATTTGTAGGCCTCTGACTTTCTCAATGAGCTCTAGGTGTCCCTGCTCATGGCAGGGGGGTTGGAACTCGATGATCTTTAAGGTTCCTTCCAACTCTAATGATTTTATGATTCTATGACAATCGACACGGTGGGTGATTCTTACTGAGAGACTTATCCTATTTTATACCTTCTGGTGCAGATAAACTGGTTCCCAAAACAGAGACTCCAGATTTTCTGTCTAGCATCGAACTGGAGCGTTTGCCTCAAACAAATCATCCCCAGGAACATCAATCCACCATGTACAACACTGAAAGATTTTGGAAGGCAGTGGAACTAACCCAGACTAATGCTAAGAACTTGTTTCAAGCAAAACTAATACAATTGTTTCCTCACAACAATTAAGTCTATGCCCAACTCTATCCAGAAACAGAGTTTGACCCAATAGGTTATGACTGTCTAGAGATTTTTATCTCTAAGCTACTGCCTCTATACTTTCTTGCAGTTGACAGGAGGTAGTAAGCAACTTTATGGCACAATTCACCTTAAAGGAGAAGGTATCTAAATTCTGAAAGAAAAATGCCTCAAAACCCCCATGTACTTTGTTAACTATTAGAAGAAGCCTCAGAAGGTGGGATCAGATCTGTGAGCATCTGGCTCATTCGCAAGCCTAAAGCTAAGGAGACTGAACCCAGTGAAGAAGGGTCCTCTCCTGTCTTGCATGTAGAATTGAGCTCACTCTATCCTTTTGTGCATAGGGAGCCTCTCTTTGTGATTGGAGGCACACTATGAGTAATGTGGATTCTTTACATGCCTCTAAATCAACATGCGTATAGAACATTGTCTTCAAATTGGATTCCATGAGGAAGAATTACCAAAGTACATTTCAAAGACCTGAATCTGCATTTGTCTGTCCTTAAGCGAGATGGCTTAAATGTTAAAAACAATTTTGAAGGTGAGTATCTGGAAATCCCAGTGACTGACTAGCTGGTTCTTCAGGCACTTAGGCATGGGGTCCCAGGGGCAGTCCTTGTCTGCAGTGATGCTGCTTTCCTCTGCTTTTAACAATGCATCTGAAAGCGTAGGACATGTGTGTAAATAAAAATTACTCTAGTCATGTTTACTGAGCTTGAGAAGATGAATTTGTGATTTGGAGGCAATACTCATCAAATGGTGTAAGAAATATGAAATTGAGCAAAACTGGAGATACGCGCTTTATGTCTTTTGTATGTTATTGTGGCATACGGCAAAGCACAGATCATTTGACTTCACAAATTATATTTGCTTCTGCAATAAAAAGCTGGGTCTCCATTCTTTTAAAGTAAGCTTAGAACAATAAATATTTTCTAGCCTTTCAAAATCCCCCCAAAACAAAAGTATAAAATAAGCAAGAATGAAGGGTGTGTTTAACCTGAGAAGCAATTTGCAGGGTGTCTTGGTTTTTTTTTTTGTCGCTGTTAAAGTAAACTACAAATGAAAGTACAGGTTTATATGTCACCTCAGATGATGGCTGCAAAGATTTGTATGGAGTCACAGGACACTAAGCCTATTGAATCCATTCCAAAATGGCTAAGTAGCTTGTTGTGCAGCCAGCAGCAATAGACATTTTGATAAACATTTGACTTTTTGCTTTTGCCTGCGTAGTCTTAGAAAGAGCCACTAGATGGCACTGGTTTTGCATAACTGGAAAGTAAGCAAGAGTTTTCCAGAGGAAAATCGAAATGGCTGGTTCAATTAAATTCTACTTTATAACAGTAGGTGGCAGATTTGGGCTATTTATGGAAAAAACAAAGGCTTTAATGTTCTGTGTTGTTTCTTGCAGAACTATTTTATTTTTTTCTTAAGCCTTCTACATGTAGAATGTAATACAAAAATAAAAATTACAGGCTGAATAAAAAGGACTTTTACTTAAAACCTTTGTTTCATCTTTTCAAATTACAAGCAAAAATATACTACAAAGTAAGGGCCTATTAAAGCCATTAATAAAAACAGAATCAAAACATAAATGAATAAGAATACAGCTCTAAAACCAGTTTCCAGTCAGAGTTTCAATAGTAATAGAAAAAATATTTTCACACAGAAGAATACTTAAGAGGCAAAAATAGAGAATTGTGTCTCAATTTAAAAATATATGACAAGGATATTTTTCACTTTTGTGATGCCTTTGGTCTAAGATCCTAAAAGCACCATTTGTTTGTTTGTTTGTTTTTGTGAGCCCTTTTAAATACATCTCCAGAGATGAGTAAAAAGGGGTGCAAAAAAAAAAAAATAATCACCTCATAGCATTGATTTAATTTTTCAGTGCTTATGTTCTCACTAGTGCAAGAAACCAGGAAAGTAGGCTTGCCTCCCCTGAAATCAATGAAAACCATTTTTCATGGAGCAACAGTTTTCAGGCCAGCTATCCTGGAGATCCTAACAATCGTACCCCAGACATATTTGTCAGGAAGGAGTATGTCTGCATGGTTCAGGTATAGATCCAGCTAGAGAGACTTGGGCTAGCTCCAAAGCTGCAGCAGAGTGGCCACAGTTCATGCAATGCTTTGTCTGGGTAAATGAGATTTCAAAGGGTTGGGTGGTGATGTTGCTCCCAGGACCTGAGCTATTATCTCTGGAAGCAATGCACTGTGAACTAGCCAACAGAGACAGCCTGAGGACAGGAATCAATCTTCTCCCCTCTAATACACTGCTATGGCACCAGTTTCCACATCTGCTTGGAACCCAGAACTTGATATTTTAGTCTCGGAGTGTTTTTAGATTTCTCTTCTGAAGCAGTGTACAGGTCTCACTCTTTAAAGGAAAAAAAAAAAAAAAAAGAAAATATATTTTTTAAGAATCCAGATATACTGGATTTTATATTTTTCATCCAGCTTTCCTCGGGTTGAAACCATGTCACCTTCTTATGCAACAACTCGGCGCAGTCACCCAAGAAGCAACAGTTGATGCTCAGCTCCCACCTTTCCCAGGGGAGACTGCAGTCCACGTCTCACTGCTCCTCAGAGGTACTGCAAACACCTGACTGCGGGGTGCTTCAGCATGGGAGCTCTCTTTTCACTTGTCCTGCTGTTGGTACACAGAAAAGACATCATTTGGGTCAGAGCAGAAACATGAGAGCATCCCCAGAGGGATGTCCCTTCTGGTGCTCTTCTAACTGGGAGCATGCCAGGCTGTGGAGTCAGGCTGCTTCTCGCTCTCTCTTTCTTTCTGCTCCCAGCATGTTCAAAGTTAACTATTTCCTATGCAGTAGAAAACCTTCAGGAAGAGGTTGAAGACTAAAAGCAACCAACCACATGAGCATAAAAGCCAATATTTTTAAAGCCTCCTCTGGGAGGTGTTTGTAGTCTGGAATCCCCTCAGGCAATGGTGGGGACTGAGCGCAGGTCCCCTCTGTGAGCTGGGCCTGCTGTAAATACTGTGCAAATGCAGGGACAGAAGCCTCCTCTTCTGGCTGCCTCTTCAAAGCAAGCTGTGAAAACCACAGTGTTTAATAAAGGCCCTAAATGCGTAGGTGTGTTAGGTGAAAAACGTGAAACTGAAGGGGAGTTAGAGGGGGTTTCTCAATGTTAATTGGGCTTGGGCGGAGATGGAGCTCATCAGTGCTGTCAGAACTGAAGGTTTATCTGTGTGTACCCAGAAGATCTTTAGGTACTGAGGGAGGTTTGATGTAAAAAGGTGTGTGTGGGTACTTTTGGGTCCAGGAGCATCTGAGCAAAAGTTTTGTCTTTGCACACTAAAGCCCATGTTCTGCTTCTCACAGACACCCAACAGCTCTCTTTTGGATTGGTCCTAAATGGTCAACATAAGAACTGCATAGAAATTGATTTATATGCTTAAGCAGAACTGAGCAGACATAGTTCATTCTCTTCTATACCTCTGGAAGCTCATGAAGCTACAGGAGGTTCCAGTGGGGCCCGAGTTGCATCGTCTGGCAGAAGGAGAGCAGAGATTAGACCAGCGTATTACACCTAGAGCAGACAGATTCCCTAAGGGATGTGTGTGTAGGATGGATTGGGGAAACCTGGATGAGAAACATAGAGTGCACAACAACTCCAGGCACATTACATTGATGCCTGCTGCTTGGGCAGGATAAACGCAATTAGTTATACCTGCTGTGCTAATCCTGCAAATCCCATCCCAGCCAATTCACTGAAATTGCATTCTCTAGCTCTCTCATCGCTTGTCGTGTGGACATTCCTGTGCCTAATTCTGGGAGCTTAACCAGGGCGTTGCTCTGCAGACAGTTGCTGGAGGGGATCATAGCAGGAGTCGTGCCCTCACATGTTCTGCTTTTTAAACTTCTAGCAGACACTGTCCCTGCCTCAGAGCTGGCTCTGAGCTCCTGCAATTCCTGTCAAAGCCAGTTCAGTACCCTGATTAAATGCAAGTATGAAATTAGCCAGCATCTTCCACAGATTTAGGTTAAGGAATCAGTTCTTTCAGCTTTAACTGTATGAAATGTAAATGCTCAAGATTATCATCTGAGCATCCTCTCTCTAAAAAACAGACACAGTCACCTCCAAAATTGATAGTGCCTATCCATTCCCCCATTTCAGACCCTGTCTTATGACAATATGAATTTCCAATTCTTCCTCATGCCTATGACAGGGGCTGACAGTGCTGGCTGAGACTGGAAGCCTAATTTTGAGGGTCTCACTGCTAGTTGAGGTGAATTCCATGCTGTCTCAGTGAAGGAACCTGAAAAAAACCCCGACAATCTCTTAGTTGATAGCTCTACTCCAGGGCTATTAGCACTTCTGCGGTGCTGCCTACAGCTTCTTAAATCACAAAAAAAGCAAATAATTTTTGCTCTCTGACCATGCACTGCTGTGAACAGCCCATCTCCATCTTCTCACTGACCTCCTCAAAGCTGCTGGAGTCTGCTTTATGGTTCCCCTGATGCTCCATGCTCGCTTGGCCTCTTCTCACAGGGCAAGTGCTTCAGCCCCAACCATCGTGGTGGCCTTTGCTGGACTCGCTGTACCAGAGCGGGAGTTGGTTAGTGTTTCCCATCTCAGTGAGTATCACTCACACACCCCAACAGGAGTTGCCTCAAGCCTGGACTCCCAGTAACTCTACCCAGGCTGCTGTAAGGGCCACAGATTTCCTCCTTGGTTCCATGGAGGAGCTGTGCAAGAGTAGCTGGCAGGCTAATCATTATAGCAATTATCTCCAAGTCAGTAAGACTTCTGCTTTTCCTCTCCCTGATTTTCAGGCATGGAAAATGAGGCCAGGTGCTCTCCCTGTGCTGTGTGCCCCAGTTGTGAGGAACTATATCTTTGGCCTTGCGCAAGACCAAGCTTTGCGAGTGTTCTAATGTCAGGCTTTCAAAACAGTTCAGTAACAAAAAAAAAAAAAAGGTAGAAAATTACCTTTTGAGCTTTTCAAGGGATACCAATGCCTAATCCATGTCCACTATAACTCAGCCGACTCCCAACTCCATTCTTCACCAAACGGTACACCCTTACACAAGCTGCAGCATTCTTCTGTTGACTCTGGATAGCCTTGGGTCCTCAGAAACTTATTTCTAGTGGGGATCAACATGCATGGTGTTTCTCCTGTGTTTCAGCAAGGCCGATGTTTCTTCCAGCAACTGGTCTCATTAGAGCGAACAGGAGTATTTTCTTCTCTCCTTTTGTATTCAGTACAAAGCAGAGTGGTTCTGACATGACTGTGTTTAAAATGAAGCAAGCTCCAGCATCTGCATTTATGAAAGAAGCTGCAGTTTGTTCTTGCCATTGGATCTATACACAGCCCAAAGACCTGACTGTAGCCAGACTGCAAACTAGATGACTTGCGTGGGTATTGTTTCAATTTAGAGGCTTTCTGGATTTTTCTGGGGATTGTAAAGACAAGGCTCAAGTGTCACACCTGTGTGTGCAGCCTCTCTAGACAAAGTCACACCGTTCTCTTTCCGTTCTGCTCTCGGTGTGTCCTGTCTACACCTTTAGCAACAGATTTCTGCAGTTGGTCTAAGCTATATGGGAGGTATTTCCACTGTGCATGTCTCTGTGTGTCCCATCCTAGCTGGGGAAAAGAGGCAACAGGGAATTCAGCACCTCTGCTTGTCTCAACAAGCCCCTTATCAGCAGAGGAAAAATTCTTCCCCTCCTCTCCTTCATTTGCTGTTAAAGCTGTCCCAGCCTAGGATGTTAACAAGGACAGGATTTCATCTCAGTTTACTTCTTTGACAAATGTGGGATCCCACTACTGCCTTGGCATTAAGCACTTTTTAAAATGTAAATTTCTCAGCTGCAAGGAATCACATTAAAAAAAATATTCAAAAAGCAACTGTCTAAATCAAAGACTAATTGGCTGCCAAATTATGGGTTTATGCAACTCCCTCGTCGCAGCTTGTTTTGCTTTTTTACCAGAGGTAAGTAAAAAAGCATCAGAAAACACACACAAAAATTTTTTGTTTTCCTTTCATAATAAAACATGCGATGTCAACCCATTTACTTTGACAAGCCTTGCTGCCTGCAGCGAGAATCCTGCCACCTGAGGTTGTTTGTCCAGCCTAAGGTTGCTTCCCCAGGGAAATGGAAACCACCCATCTTATCAAATCCTGACTAAGGAGAAACTGAGGCAAGGAACATGGTCACCAGCAAGCCATCAGGTGAGTGAGGAATGGAAGTAGATTCCTCAGAGACCTGGCCACCATATCTTCCCGCAGAGGGCTCAAAGAAGCAGCACTGAGATCATCTTCCTCTAACTGCTGTGGCAGGGGGCATGAAGACTCAAAATCTTCTTGTACCTGGGATTTTTTTGTGTGAATGCCCTTTGGGAGCGGGGCCATCTGAGGATTTGAATACCCAATTGCAAATTCTTGGAAAAAAAGTGCAGCTGTTGGTTAACTTTTATGGCTTAGGTCTCCCTGGTGGCCTCAATCTCACACCGAAGGAACTTGATGGGAGGAAGAAATTGGTTCCTTGACAGATGTTCGCAATCACACAGGTGAAATGCTCTGAACCACGACTCATGAGACACTGAGGTTAGTGTTAGACCTGAGATACATTATTCTGGATCAGTGTCTTTGTTGTTGACCCAGTCCCGATGTGGAATTTGGAGGCAACCTCCCCAGGATGTAACAGGAGTCGGATCACATTTTCCTTTCTTGTTTCTCTCTCTCTGTGACAGTTCCTCATCCTGCCTCAAGCTCTGTTCTTGCCAGCCTCTCAAAAACATTGTATGCAGCAGACTACCTGAATGCAGTGATCTTCTTCTCTGTGTGACCTTGTGAAGACGTTATTCTTCCCCGACTCCGTGCCAGGAGTTTTATCTTAATCCTTTGTTGCAATCTCGATATGTGAATTCACACTTGCAATGAAGAACAAGGATTTGAGGCAAATTACAGTGAAGCAATGGGAGTTTCTAGTGAAGATTTTGCCTTATTTCTTCAGCTTTAATGCTTCGCTTTTCCCTTTAGTTTTCCCAGTTATTCATGTTTAACAGGCTAACAAATCCGTGGCCACTGGGGAACTGTACACCTGACACTGTTCTGCAAACTGATTACTCAGGAATTCCCATAAATAGTGGGATAAGAAATCTGATTGTCCTGCTTCAGCTATTCAGTGCCTTACTGGAGGAGTGGGCGATTAGGGAATAGAGTGTCCCTGTTTAAACAATATAAGGCCTTTGTGAAGCAATGAGGATTTTATCTAGTAAAAGGCTTGTGGTGTGTATGAATGTACACTAACCAGGGTGGGAACTTACCTTGACCTTTGAAATATGCTCTCTGGTAAGCAACAGCTTTGAAAAAGAAGGGTACAAATACCATTCCAAGAGCTTTTCCAACCATACTGCATCTTTGCCATGTCAAAAATAAACTGCAAAATGAAAAGATGAAGAATGAGCCTACCATTTTGTGTCCTCACCTCTTAAAATAAAAGAGTAGTTTTAAAACGCATAAAAATGTTCTGCCATGATGAATTACACATTTATAACCCTATTTAGTGAAGTATTTTACCTATGTAATTTTAAAACTGTCATTTTGACAAAAAATATAGATGAGCAAGTTGGCCTTTCACATTTAATGTTTTCGTTCTTATTTGCAATTCACCATGTTCAGCTTTGATTAAAGAAGGGATATAAATGGAATGCATAATGGTCAGGACTTGAAGAACATATTACTCCGACACTGCAGGATCGGACTTTTTCCTTTGTATATGCAGATTTCACCTGAGAAACTTCTTGAGCCTGGGCCTGCTGGCTTTATTACAATCTGAAATGCATCTTGCCTTCGACTCCAAATTTGCATAGAAAAAGATGCTTGATTTAAAGAGCAAGAGACAAAAGTCAGTGGATAGACATATTTATAAACCTGCACTTCCTTTTTATCAGACTTTCAGCGATTGAATCATCCTGTGCAATCTGACTTTAAGCCTGAGATGAGGTGTGGCTGCTGTAGAAGATATGTTAGTTATGCTAACAATCCACCAATGCTAACTGGTGATTAGAAAAGGTTCCGCTCTGGACACAGCACCTCCTTTTAATAGGGGTTTTTCTCCACAGCAGTTGCTGTGAGGGCTTGGCATAATGTGACTCTGAATTAGCTCAGAGGATATATTTCCTTCTCTGTATGTATCTCTCTGCTTGTCAGAGAGATGTTTTTATGTTTTCAGCTCATTTTCTCTAGGAGCCTCAGTTCTTCCATGTCAAGTTAAAATTTTTGAAAAAAAACCAACAACAAGGCCCCAAACCAACCAACAAATCACTATAAATGCTTTCTTTTGAAATAGTTACTCAAATGTATTAATATCTGCTTTTCATAAAGACATATTAAATACTCTCCCCTCTGTGACTTGCTCTAATTATTATGCGTTGCATTCCAGCTTCATACTCAGAATATTTTGTTGGTTCCCACTCTGTATCAGCATTGCTGACTGAGGACTGTAAATCCAGACGATCATTCTGGAAAGACCTAAGCTCTGTAAATCAAATTAGTGACCGTTAAGGCAGGTACCTCAGGAGTGAAGTGGGCAGCCTTTTAATGGCTAATAACTACATCACACCATTATCGATGAATCCCTTACTACCTTGGGGTACCTACTACTGATCTTTCTGCAGATTTGTTCAGTTCTGNCCCCCCCCCCCCCCTCCAATCCTCCCAAGGGTCAGTGACAACACAGTTTGCTTTAGAATCCAAGCTTACCAGCTTGGATAAAATAATATAAATAAATAATGAAAGAAGATGACAGATGTGAGAAACAAAGGAGATAACAGAATTTAATTACACTATTTGGAGATTGTCCTGACAGAAGGCGTGAAACATCTACATATTTAGGAAGGCCAATTTTAGGAATGAGGGTACTGGTACACTGAAGCATTCATTCTTCTTTTTTAATTTCCTTCTTTGGATGTTGGTTTGCAGCAGACCACTCAGCAGCAACTTTGAGCCAGCAAGAGATCTGACACCTGGCTTCTAGCCTACGTTCCAGGGAATTTCATAAGCAGTTAATGCAAAGCCGAACAGCATCAAGAAGAGATATTGAGCTCATAATTTTAGATAATTTACCCTGTGCTGTTTAGGAACCTTCTTCTTCAGAGGAAGAAGCTGGGGGTTTGGGTCCATTTTCAGAACTCCACATTTTCTGTACTTGGGTTGGTGACAACTGGAGGAAAGAAGTGGCTCTTTCAGGTATTTTTTTATGCCAGTCTAAGTTTGAGAGAGCCTTCCCAGCTGAAACTATTTGTCAAATTAATGTTGAATTCATAAATTGTTTTGGAATGGATGAAATTGCTTTTTGGGGGATATGAATAGTTCATTCATGGGAAGAAAAATGTGCCCAGCTCCAGCGGATTATACCGGCAGAGATGCATCCAAATGTTGCTAGAAATTACTTCCAGGCTGAGGAAGGGTGACGAATCCTGCACTTAACCTCAAACGTGCACTTAAAAGCTTTCCTGAATGCAAAGTATACTGCCGTAACTGGAAGTACTGGGCTAAATTCTGCATTGCTTTAAGTGCTCATGTGTGTCTGTGCAGGCAAAGTGCCAAAAAAATGCAATATGCAACACGTTTGCAGAATTGTTTGCCACATCCCCACCTTTTTCCAGAAGTGTTTGTGCTTATTCGGGTTTCTCTGACAGCAGAGAATCAGATCTAGTTTTCTAAAAGACCACATTTTTTATATCGCTCTGTCTCATTCAGTTTGCCTGCAGAGATTCTTAAACAGAAAGTCTCTGGTGAGGTAAATGAAATCTTTTGCTAACTGTCCCTTTTCACATCAGGGCAGTGAAGGTATTTAAGTCAAATATGACTCTTCCAGGCTGAGTGTGACACATCTGCTGTACCTTTTCTTCCTTCATTGCCACTTATCCCACTTAATGGTGGCTTGATTAGCTGGCTAAGTGGAAATGCTGAACTGTAGCTGAAATTCTCTCCTTCCCTATCAGTTCTTGAAAGGCCAAAATGATAAATGGGATTCAAATCTCAGAGCTTCACTTGCATCACAAAATGTCAAACCAACCGCTTTGTCTGGCTTCGGTGTTTCTTAAAATCTGCTCCCTGCCTTCTCTGACTATGCATATGTGCATGTGACAGCACACGTGTGTCTATTTAAGAACCAGCCCTTGGCTGTCTTGAGTTGTAGGCACATGTGGCAGATTTTAATCTCAGCCTGTTCCTACATGTCAATATCCAGTAATACAAAGACCCGATGCATAAAAGTAAGAAAACAAAATGAAGGAAAATGAAAGGAAAATATTTAGAAACTCCAGAACTAACAAAATAAGAGATATGTAGAAGGGCCAAGAGGACATTAGCTCCACTTGAAGCTCCTGTTGTCCATAGCCAAAAAGCCATTCCCATAACAAAATATCCACCACATCCATTTCTGTAGGAAACTGTTAACCTACAATAAAATATTAAAAGATAACAAAGGATACAATATGGCTCTAGAGAAATGAACAGACATCATGGTCAAACATCCCAAGGTCTTTTTTGATCCCAGAAAGCAAAGCTTTTATCACCACAATAAGAAAGGCAAAGAAGCCCTATATAGTTCCAGTCTGCCAAATTTGGATGGGAGTACCTACCCATCCCTGAATCTGTGGTTGTTTTCAGCCTGAATATATAAGACGACACAGTTGCACAACACCTAAGAGAAATTAGTATTACAAGGAGCACTAGTGTGTCCTGCCCTCTGTCTGTAGCTGCAAAATCTACTGTCCTGAACGTTATAATGCCATTGTATCTTACAATTACAATTTTATCACCTTGTGTGTTGTGCACCTGTGACGTTTTCAGGCTTTTAATTGTACAAAGCTCATTCTGGTGAAAGGATCATGAGCATTTTCAAGCAGTTTATAATGAGGATGTCATTGCTTTTCATAGTGTTAACAAGATTACCATCATGCGTTCATGAATACTTAAGCACATTCAATAAAAAGGATGGGATGTGAAGAGGATGAGCTATTGCAGCTCTGAGATTGTTAATCAAGGTTGTAAATTATCCATATCCTTTAAATTCATGGTGGGGCAGCAACATCAAAGCACTGTTTCTCCAACTGGCTGCAGTCAGAAAACAAACTTTTTTTTTTTTTTTTTTGAGGGGGGTGACATCACCATATTCTATAAACTTTCAAGGGGAAAAAATTATCTCAGAGTCCAAAAGTACATGTGGTCATGAGCTGGTTCTGCATATGCTTGCTTCTGTCAGCTGATTATTCAGTGACTAGAGCTAGAAGGAAGCCTTTATTCCAGGTATTGGATCTGGAGGTGGTGGAGTTGATGCTTTATTGTGTAGGCCATCAGCTTTGTTTCCAGGCAACTCTATTTACTTACTGATTTTTGTCTCGAACATTCTTCTGCCACCTAGTTCATTCTTGTTAGTTCTCTGGACTCTGCTCATTCACACTCCCTTGGAAAGTTCCCGTTGCTGCGCTGCTCCAGGGATGCAGGACTCTGCTCTCACAGTCACTGACGGGGACTTTTTGGGTACATCAACAGACAAAAAAGAGGATCAGGATCTGGCCTAGAAGTGTCGTTGACCAGTTCCTCATGATGTTACTTAGGACTAACCCCCCTAAGTAGAAAATTTGGGTTGGAGTTACGTGTTGCAGTGCAGTGCCGAGGAGTGACTAACAGCTAAATAGTGTGGACAATAAAGTGGACACTCAGACTCAGTCCTCTTTTTCTTTTCAGAGTGGACCTGCTTGGCTCCATACCATGGAAGCAGGTTGTCTGTGAAAGTCTTTGTAGGACTAATGGCTTCTATTGAATTGTTCGACTCTGAGGACTGACACACTACATGAAATTTCACTTGTTCCTTACTTTTTCTGTTAACAAAAGTTGTATCCAAAGATCGTCTGTCACCAGTAAAACTGAAATGCATTGTTCTGTAATGCATTGTTATTGCTGTGTTACTATGTGCTAATTGCCAGAGGCCCAGTTATTAACTGGGGTGCTGGGATCTTGCTGGTATTCAAATGATTGCACAAGTGTTTTGAATATGGAGGGGGAATCTTGAATTCTGGGCTCTGCTGCAAAATCCAGTGTTTTATCTAATAAGAGTACATTAGAGGAAGCAGAGACAAGGAATGCCTATTTAGTGCATGTCTCTAGCCTCTATATGAGAGTTTCACTCTCCTTTTATGTTTTACTCTGTAAAAAATCCCTGGAATCATTCCTATGTTTATGGTGGGTCATCACAGGAAAAGGGAAATACAAGTTGTCCCACTCCTTCTTAATCTAGTGTGACATTTGGTGATTAGGACACTCTTGTAGAAGGTACTAGAAAGAGGTGACTTATGATCTCCTCTAGGTAAGAAGCAAATTAAAACTAGGCTTCTGTGCGACTGCTAAAATGACCAGGTTATTAGATAAAAGATTGCCACAGAACTGGTGATGTTTGTTCAATGCCATCAGAGAGTGTTAGGCATGTCCTGTCTAAATATGCTTAATTTGCTACTGAGCAGGGTTGGAAGGCACATTGACCTTGTTGTGCCCTGATGGACTGCCTTGAATTTAAACCTATGCAAGACTCGATTAATATAAGCTTATTTGTAACCATCTGAGATGAACTTTTTATATGACACTCTGCTTGATGCAGGGGAATATCGTCTCTAAACCACTTACCTGCTCTCACAGTCAGGTTGGTGTCAATGTCAAGTGGCCACATGACAAAGAGCTGCTGAATTTGGTCCCTAAACTGATGCCTTCAATGTCTTGACTGACACTGTAAATAAAAACATTTTACTATAGCAAGTTCCCATTTTGGCTAGTTACCTCTAAGTTTTGATGGCCAGGTGTTGCTCTAAAGAAAACAACTTGTCACACCTGGTGGTACTACAGGAGCTGGATTCTCCTTGCTTGCCTTTCAAGAATAGAGTGAAACAATAGAAGAGGCAATCTTTGCAATTAATGTGATTGAGTTATACAATGTAAACCTTTGACAAATTAAAACAGACTCTGTTACAAGCAGGCTTTGTACATAATTTCTCCTAAAGTTGACATGAAAATACACTCTTAATCAAAAAGCTAGAGAACAAAATTCTTTCATGTTATTATTACACTATGTCTTTTTAATCTTTTTTTATCCTCCCTTTTTTTTTTGTTTTGTTTTCTGTTTTTTTTTTTGCATTGTGCCGAGCCTCTGCTATCATAATTGAACTGAACAGATACTTTTCATTAAAGACCATGCATCTTCTCTGTGTCCTTCAGATCCTCAGATACCTTTGAAATTCCCCGAAGTAACAGTCTGATTTGCTTCATATTCAAAGCTTCCTTCTTGAGAGGACAGCAAAAATATGTACGATTGCTTTAAACCTTAGTAGAGGTAAATGCAATGTTCAATAACTTCATCAAATAAAGCTCGAATTTTATGGTGCAAATGCCAGTCTTCATGGTTCAGTGAACTTTTTCAAATAGTACATAGCCTGCCTATATCAAATTTGTAGAAAGGGATTGATTTTGTTGTTGCTGTTGGAATAAGGCCATTTCAGCCTTGTTGCATGCTTTCCTGAAATAATAATGCTATATTAAAAGATAAATGATAAACAGATTACCGTTTTTAAGGATTATTCAGAATGTTAACAACAAATATGACAGACTTTCTGCTGTAAACTTAAATGGCAAGTCTCAACCTGATTATTAAAGTTCTGTTTTCCACAGTCATGTAGGATTATAGGGCAAGTATTTTTGTCTGCTAGACAGAAATATTATGCTTTCAACTATAACCGTAGACTGTTGTGATTATTTTTTTTTCCCCATCTATTTCCTTAGTTTTGTGGTGGTATTGATAAGATAGCTATGAGAGACTGCAAAATGCTTCCTGTGCATAGCTAATGTTACCAACTGTGATAGCAAGAGAATATGCGATGAAAGCAGACACATTTAGAACATTATCCATTTCCAGACTGATAGTCAGTGACAGGACAAGTGGTAGCTCTTTAATGAATTATTTTGAAACCTGGCTGGTGCAATGAATTCCCCTGGGATTTTTCTATCCATGTTTTCTAAGGCCATTTGTATGTAGCTATTTTTTTCCTGTATTTGTTTGCTTTTATCTGTAGTTGGATGATAAAAGGACTGCCTTTAGCGTCTACAGGCAGCAGCATATTTAAAAACATCTAAAATGCAAATATCCCTAAAATTTGGGTTAGGAAACATGTAGTAGCAGCTCCTTAACTGGTGTCAGTGAACATAACTCCACAAAAGCCACTGGCATAGTGCTAATGTGTCCAAGCTAAGCCCGAATCTGTCCTTAGGTCCTTATCAAAGCAATAGATGATCAAAGCTTCCTTTGTTCCTTCTCCCAAATAATTTGCAATCTAACATTCAGTTCTAATTGGTTTATCCTAATTTCCTTTTTGTCGGTCTCTTTTTGTGGCACTGGCAATTTTAATTGACATCTGTCTTGGGATTTCACAGGCAAAATTTATGCCAATCATAATTAGATATCACTGAGGCCTAGGATCTAGAGAGGAATAGGTTCACCTAGTGAAGATAACAGCAGTATTAGCTAAACTTTTTGGTATTGTCTGAACCCCAGCGACATGGTAGCAGGGAGTCTTTGGTGTGCAGTTATCCAAGCACTACTGAGCAAGTGAAAGCTTATGTGCCTTAGCACAGAAAAGGCCAAAATCAAATAACCCAAATTTAACTCTGTAAGACAACAGAAAAAAAAGTTACATGATAGCAATAATTCGTTCATTCTATGTTTGGATAGAATGGAAAAAAATCCGTAATTTGAGAAAGTTTATACACAGGAGCTTTTACTACCTTTTACTTGGAGGAAGTAACTTCAGGCTACAAACTAAGAGTGCAGTGGGGAATGAATATATACTTTGCAGATAAATATATAGTGGGCATTTTTTCTTCTCCTTATTCTTGATTTGCCTTGAAGTCCCCAAAACCTGTGGCATTGTTAAGCAAATCATCTGAAATAATTGTTTATAATAATGATCAACTCTCATGTTGTTTTCTTTGTCCTCTGGCAGTGCTTTGAATGCAGCTGCCACCCACAGTGTAATCTTTGGGCTAGCAATTTCTTTTTCTGTTTCCTCCAAAGAGCTACAACACTGAAGCCTTGTCCTTGTGAATTTTCACTTTGATTGTACAAGGATTCAGGAAAACAGGGTCAGATGAGAAAGTGGAATTGCACAACAACCACTAGAGAAATCCAGGTCGCTGAACTCATGCTTCGAGATTGGGATAGGTTGTTAAACAGATTAATCCACTGATATGGAAACCTATAGCCCTTAGACTACTTTGAAAAGCATGGTTGTAGGGTATGCTTAGTGTAGCGAGAACATGATTTGTTCAGTGAAGGTGTCCATTAAGTCTTTGTAACCTTATCCTAGTCCTGACAGGTAATTGGTGCTGACCTGCTCAGAAAGTAACCTGAATGTGAAACCAAGTCAGCAGTAGATACGAGATGTCAAGAAATAGGTAGATAAATATTAGGATGTTAGAGAAATCACTTCATTAAAAACACAGTATTCAGGCAAGGTTAGAAGTAAATTACAGATTCAACCTGCCTCTAGGTTTGTTGGGAGCAAGGGCCTGTGTGCTGAAATCTCTTGGGCATGGTTGTCACTAGCTATAAAATAAAATGTACGACCAAGGACTTAAGAGGATAGTTTTTTTGGCTGAACATGAAAGGTAGGAAAAAGAAAGTTAAAAGATGTGAAACCTTATAGAAAAATAATTAAAAAAAAAAGGAGAATAGAATAGGGCAAGAAAAACTGGTAAATATTGGTTAAAACAGTAGGAAACTGAACTTTGACCCATGGTGGAAGGTTGATGAGGTTAAGCTGGCATTGCACATTTGAGTGTTTAACATATTGTTCTGTGCGTCACCATTTAGATTTCATATTCATTTGATAAATAATGCAGTGAGAACAGGAAAAGGTACATATGAACCTTCTCTGACATTGCTTGTAACAGTGGAAAGGAATAAACTTGCAGTGCCTGGAATGTCAGTTGCCACACATACTAACGATTATACAGAAAAAACCTTCAGACAGCAAAATGCAAAATTATCCTCTTACAAGTTACCCTGCTGCTGTACTGGAAAGACTGAAATAAACTTGCATTCCATTTGCACATGCTGCAAAGTGAGAACTGTATCTCTAGTCTATTTATTTTGTGTGGTGACGGAATCGTGCATTTTCAAACCTAAAGCAAATGAAGGATGACCCTCAAACTGAGACAGAATTTGGGTTCCTTATGTGTATATACACACACACAAGCATGAATATGTATATATATTTGTACACATACATATATTGCAAATAGCAACTGAATATCTGTAGCTCATCCAAGTCCCTGGGGTGAATCTCACTGGAGACATGGAGACATAAATCTCATCTACCAGAACGAATTGAGAGCACCTTCCCTGACCCCAAGTGACACTCCTCTTTCCCAGTGCCTTTACTCTTTCCTTTTGGGTGTGCTTTGTAGCATGTTTTCTAGTGAAAGCAGACAGTATTGTGAGAGACCAAAGAATTACCTACACAATCAATGTAGTGGTGAAGCCCTCTTTAAACATAAAAAAAACCCCACCCTTAGGAATAAGAAAGGAGCAAGGTTAAGGTTAGGTCCAGTTTAATCAAAAGTACATTTACCATGTTGCTTTCATAATATATGTTGATAACGGAACTTAGAAATACTTACTGGCTTTTCCTCTTTTGTGAAGTAATGAGGCTGATTGTTACTTTTGACTTTTACTATGACTGGCAGTCTGAGCAATCACATATAGTATATGCCATTTTGTTATTTATTACTTTGTTCACTATTCACTTTACAATTTGGCTTTAGATAGCTATCATTTCAAATTATTCAGTTCAGTGCTGCAATTAGGCATTCCATAGTCAGTCCTAACTAATGCTTTCTCCCGGCACATGGTAATGCTTGCAGAATAATTCCACTTTCCCTACCGAGACAAAGCTGCCGAGAATTGTGCATTCAATTTTGCTCCTGCTCCAGACTGGCTATTTGAGTTACTGCAGCTCCCGAACTTACGCAGTTTCAGCTGCTTACTTACCTGCAATAAAACTGTTAGAACTAAGGGAGCTCTGAGAGCTCTTCTGATTAACAGGCTCGACACCTTGTAGAGTGCATTATTGCTATGGTGAGAGCTATATGGGAATAAGTTACCCTGGTAGCCTTGGTGCCCCACCAATACGAATGAGATAATAAAAAAAGAACTTAGTTAATTGGGTTCATTTCTGCTTGAATAGGATCTGGGACAGCAAGTTGCATTTTTTCTTGTGTGTTAGCTCTATGAAGTGGCACTACCGTGGAAGAAAGAGTAAATTTGTGGTGGATAACTAAAGATTCAGGTTGTTAATAAGGCTTTTACATGAGACAGAATGACTATAAAACAGAAATCCACAATATTCGGATTATGTTAGCTGGTTGCCTGTTTCCAGTCTTGCTACAGTCTTTGTCCCAAATCTGAAGAAAAGAAAAAAAAAAATGTTGTCAGATTCTGTTTTTGTTACAATTTTTTTCCTCAATAATGAAATATCAACATTTTCATGGTTTGTACACTACATGAAATATAGTATTTTGCTGGAATCCTTTGACCTTTTCAAAAACCTGTATTTTGAGTGTCTGGCAATTCTGCTATTTCCCTGCAGGTTAGAGAGGAATACTGTTTTGTGGAGGAGTTGAATTTACAATGGCATTGCGCTGGGCTCTGCGGCAGGTATTCAGAAGCAGACTGGATAGTCTATTGGATATAGGGATGGTGGTGATTTGTAATGATTAGTCCTGCAAAACGCAGTGACCTGGACAGATTTTTTTTTTTCCTGAGTGTCATTGTAATAGGATCTGCTCTGATGAAAAGAAAAAAAAACCTCTTCAGAAAATGTCCAATTACCCAAGATGAAATTCAAGCCAGGCCTCCAGGAATGATACCCAATTCTGTCTTGCACCTGAAGCCATCTCCTTTTTTCCTAACAAAACTGATAAACACCACTTTTCTCTCCAGAGCAAGGGCTCCAGGCTGACAAAAATTCCCTGCATACTGTTTTGTGAAAAATGTCAGGGTTTTGAATACTCTTATCTTTTTGTACCTGAATGAAAACCTGACTCTTCAAATTATTTTATGAGAAAGAAAGAGACCAATCCCTTATCCTCTATAGTGGTATGAAATGGATAGGTAAGAGACATATGTGTAAGGTAGATAGAAGTAGAAGTAAACACTGAGCGATGCTTTTTCTTGGACCAAGTAAGGGTGCTGAACAGGAGCTTAATGCTTTTGGTGGGGTCTCAGCTGGACTCCCCTTGGAGGTTAGGGGTGTTTTTGACAGGCTGATACAATAAACAGAAAGGAAAAGGTGCATCACTTAAATTTTTTTTGCTAATTCTGCCTTCAGTTGGAGTGGTTCTTGGAGCACCACCTCTGGCAGGTCAAAGCACTGCTATTTATTTCTGTTCCTGAAGCCCTGTCACTCCTGCTCTGGTCTAGAGCAAAGTCCCTCATCACGATGGACAGTTCAATATTTTCATCTTCCTTTGCAGCTTCTTGCTTCCACCTTCTTCAGTTCAGCCTAATGACACAACATAATTAGTTTTTCCTATCAGGTATTGCAGGCCCCTTATGCACCTGGCTGAGGTATTTTCATCAGTTTCCCTTGCACTTTTTCCTTTTTCATCCTTCTTCAATTTCTTTTATGTCTTTTTCTAATCTGAAGCAGTCTCTCTTCACATGGCCAGTGTCCTCTTTTAAATTTCTCTGCAAAAGTAGCTTATTTTCCTTTCCAGGTTTGTGCATATCACGTACAGTGTGTCATGCTGCATAAAATCCTGTCTCAAGTCCGTGGACAGTCTTCCTTTGCGTGTGGGCCTTTGACTGAAGTCCCGTGGGGCTTTACTCGCCTTTAGGTAAGGTGTGATGTAAACAACAGCAGAAAAGATATAATGACAGTGTCCTGGAAGTACAAACAATAGGGCTGTTTTTCAAACGTCTGTTAAGTTACAGGAGACAGGAAAAATACTCATATCACCTTTATGCATCTCAGCTCCAGATGTAACGCAGCTTTCAGACCTTTAATATTAGCAGTGGGAACTTGGACACAACCTACTGAGGATGAATATCTTCTTAACTACAGTATGTGATTTAATCTGCCATCACACAATTTTTGAATAATAATTTTCCTGCCTAGTTATTTTCACATTTGACATTCCCTTAAACCTTTCTTATATTGTAAAGAGAATAGCTTTGATTTAGGCAGTTACAGTATAATTTAATATTTGCATCTTCATTACTTGGGTATTTCAGTTGTATAACAGGTCTTGCTTATCCACCTGATCCCTGCTTACCATCCATCAGATAGAGTAAAGCTATTGGTATGAGTGAAAGTTTCACTTATTATTCTATTTATGGAAAAATAGAAGATTTTTGGGATAACATGCTGTCTTACAAAAAATCTCTTTTGATGACAGTATTAGATAAAAGAAAGTGTCTGATCTTAGAGACTTTGTAACAAAAAATTTCCTTGGTTACATGAGATCTTTTGTTAGATTTGATAATATTGTATTGCAGGGAGACAACCTTCTGCATGGATAGGTTTTTTCTAGAACCGAGTGTATGTGTGTGAACTTCAGTTCTAGACTCACCTCATTTTAGGTAAAATCCTTGGATCATATCTGCCAGGAGATATTTATCTGAATTATAATTTCTTTAAAAAAATATTCAGAATTTTAATTTACACACTGCAAAAACATAGCTTGAATCTTGTACAGAAGCAGACCTGCACTATCCCAGTCCTTCACAGAACAAGGACATGTGTTGCAGTAGATATTTATTAAGATTTTATCATGCATTGTTTTTACATGAACTGTGATCAACCTCTTCTTGTATAAAAATGCATTATTAAATGTCGATCATGTAATGAATATTCTGGATTTTCTTTTAGGGATTAATTTCAGATCAGGATACATCGGAGTCTGAATTGAGAAGAGCTGTTTCCCTTTCTGCCCCTGGGAAAAAACAAAGAATGCAGATTTCTCTTGCTAAGTTGTGCTACATCAGAACCCAGTATTCACATGAAAAATATTCCTCTAAGCTCTGCTATTACTGCCTGTCCTCTTTCTAACATTTGTGGAAGCGCTGTAAGAGGAAGAAATGCAATAGGTGTAGTCAATAAAAGAGAAATAAAGTCTGCCATGAGAAATTGCGTAGCAAAGACATGCTTCCAGAGCTTGGGCTGAGATGCTGCCGCATGGAGGAGGGCTCACAAGCTCCATTATTCTAGTAGCTTTCTAAAGCTCATCTGTACAAACCTGTATACTGGTTTTAAAGGGAACAGAAGAAACCCTTCCTTTTGTAACTTCACTGAAGTCTTTTGCAATTACCAGGTAGGTAATTGATCCAATGTCTGCAAGACTTATTGATAATGTTCTGTACACAATTCCATGAATTTTAAACTCTGATTTTTAATTGGAATGGATATATATGCAGGTTTTAGCCTTGATTCTATTATGGCATTTCTGCAGACAAGCTCTGATGTCTTGAAGCCACACCTTGGCACAAACGTGTTTTTGGTTTACTGACTATTTCACAGATTTAAGTTATTTTTTTCCCCTGGAAGCTCATTCTAAGGTCTTTATACTCTTAAAACTCCTGTTACCCTTAATGTGGAATTTCCTAGTGCCACAAATGACTGCATCTCTAAGATACTATCTACAATGTGCTTAATTGTTAGAGTCAAATTGCTGCAAGACTTGAAATACAACTGTAGTTAAATGCCTCCCTCCCCCTTTTATTTTTTATTTTGAAACCTTATTTTCTGAGAAATACTTGAACAGTGCAGGTCTGATCACATGTGAGGGACAGCTGAGGCTGGAGGGATGAGATAATAGAGAACAACCACAACAGAAAATTCCCCTCCAGAACCTACTCTGCCTGTTCAATTTCTATTCTGTCCAGAGGAGCTATAAAACTGGAGAAAGGTGAGTAATAGATTTTAGAGTCATCAGAAATATAAATTATAGCTAGACATTTCTTATCAGCATCCCATGCAGTTAATGATAAACAGCCAATGAGATGTATGCACTTCTAGCATTTTTATAATGAATCTATTGCTTCTATGACAGCTTACTGTCAAACATTATGCTTTGGAATTTATAACTTTTGATACCATTTTAATAGATGGTCTAGATATGCTAAAATCCATTATTTTTCTTCTTAGGAGCATGACATTTTCACCTAATAAACCTAATGAACATCCCTAATGAAGTCCATATGGCTCTGCAAACACATGCACATACACACGAAAAGGTTTTTCCTTCTTCCTTCTTTCTCGGTCTGTCTCTCCCTTTCTTTCTTTCTCTCTCTTATCCCTTCCTTTTAAATGACTGTCAATCAAGAAAGCGCAAACAATTTTCTTAGAGACTAACAGCTCAGAAACTCAGAGGAAATGAAAAAGAAATAATTAATGCAAACAAGATTATTTAAAATCTGTAATTGCGTAAAAAAGGATTTCTGTACTCACCGCCTGATTTAGTATTGATCTTCCCACTATTTCTTTGTATGTTTACAATATTATATGCCAGATGTCCTCAAAAGCATTGAAGAGATGACTGCTCTACAAGCTTGGTTCTTCTTTGTGTCATTCTGGCACTATTTGCCCAGGAAAGAAAGATCAGACCAGATTCAAGAGGCAGAAAAATGCAGTCTTGGATCCCTGTTACCAGGAAAACGAGTTTCGCCTTTGAAATCATGCTCGAACATTAACTTGTCACTCATCAGCATTTGATTCAGATTGTATGTAGAGGAAATATTTGCATTAAAACCCTTCTTCCCTTTGTACCCAGCCTAGCCCTAAGGAGGCCATGAGTTTAGATGACAAGAAATGCATCAACTTTCATCAGGTTGAACACAATTTTCTTTCTGTGACAAAGGTCTGGTTCTCCCTGTGCTACTTTTACGCCAGTTTAACTCTACGGGTTTTATTAGCTGCCAAGGTGATGAGCTGTTCATGAAACACTTTTCCTTTCATCGTCTGCCAGGCTCCTTGCCCTCAGACTTCTCCACAGTCATGGCTTTCAAAGGTGGTTCAGTCTCCTTTTCCTGGATTTATTCCTGGCCTGTTTCTTCCTCACAAGCTCTTCTTTTTTTTTTTTTCATTACCATGGGAGGGACGAAGCCTCCCTTGTAGCCAATAAGTTTTGGAAAGACTAGACAACATATTCAAGTCATGTCTGGAGGTGAGCTGCTTATTGCAAGATAAACAACACCGAAGATCAAAATGTATGAAAATGGCAGGATAGGTGTTTTTTTTTTTATTTTCATACTTTATAATCTGAATACTAATCCCTTCATTTAGAACACTATCACATGCTCGCTCATTTTTATAAATACAGGGAAGGTATTTTTACATACTGTCTTATAATAGAAGTCTATGCAGTTGATGGTAAGTCCGGTTTAACTAAATCCATGTTGAGGTTGAATAAGCCCGTCTTCCTTTTTGTCTTCTACTAGAAGAGCCCACAATTCTGTAACATCTTGTAATGTTGGCAGGCTTCATGTAGGTTTGTTACCTAGAGTCTAGGAATGGATGCCTAATTGCATAATCAGACAAAGAGTTACAGAGGAACCGGTAGCTAATATAGCTAATATCTAGCCCCTCAGCTATGCATGAAGGTTGTATATAAATGTGGGGGTGGTATGCGTGGCTATGCTGCTTACTGAAGTCAGGACAAGAGCAAATGAAAACGTGAAGGAAGAGCTCCACGAGAAATAGGTACAGAGCAGTATAACGGACAGGCTGAATGGTGAAGGTGGTGATGTCGCAGCTTTAGAGGCAGGAGAGAGGGTTGGGAAGGAGAATTTATAATGGGTGCTATGGACTCTATAATCAGATTTTCAAATGTTATAGGGCATTTGGAGCAGGGATGTGAACAACTAATAAGAGCTGTGATCAAAGTAGGATGGAGAGTCCACTGGGATAGCAGGGTTGTGAGACAGCCTAATTTTCCAGGAGATAAAGCAGTTGCTAGCTCTCTGAGAGACTAGTATAGGCAAGATAGTTGTGAATGGATATATTGAAGAGGAAGCTGGTAGTGAAGTCTCAAGTATGGATAAGAGAGAGAGCACAAAAAAAGAGAGAAGATAAAATGGAAAATACTATGGTAGCTGTTCTGGACAGGGATGGGGAAGTAAATGAAAGACAGGAGGATGTGCTACATAACTCCACATTACGGGAAGAGAACGAACCTCACTACAGCCCTGTGTAAAGGTGGTTTTTTTTTCCTTAAATTCACTCACAGGGACAACTACATGCTGAACTCTGTAATTTTGTCTTTTGCTATATTCTCTTGAAGCAAATTATTTTAAAGTCTTCTTTCTGGTGAGTATCTGAACAGTTCATAACAAATCATCCCTTCCAGGAGATCATTCATTATTAGACATATTGATGGCATGTTTGAATCTCTAAAGTGGTAATTCATGCTATTAGCTGAGTTGTCTTGATGACCTTCACTACACTAGTATTTTACTCATTCTTTCATATTCTTGTACTTCACACATACCGGAGAATAATTCATATCCTTGGTAACCTTTGCAAATGATTTCCCCAGAGGTTTTTCTTCATCAATACCAGAGAAAACTAACCCATTGTCATCATCCTCTAAAAAGTAATTAGCCATGAATAATTGCTCCTTCCTGACATATTTCTAACTTTGCACTGAATTGATTTTTTTTTTTTTAAGTAGATCTATTAATTGTGGAAGCATTAGACTGCCTTCACACTTTTATTCTCCCATTCCTTATTCTGTGCTTTTGTTACAAGTGCTCTGGATTACATTTTGCTTGTCTTGTTTAATGTTGCTTGTGCAGTGTCCTAGCTTTACGATACTTTGAATTCCAGACTAGTAGAATAGATTTTTCTATGTAGTGTTATTAGATTCGATTTTGGAATACTTTTCCTCAGTGAGTTATTTTTTGTGGAAGTCTTATGCCACTTTCATAGGAGACTTTTTTTCTCTTAATTGCCCATCAGGATGCCCAGTTTGTTTCTGCCAAGCAATATCCAGGGATGAAATATTTATCTGTGCTGTGGTCCCCTATCATTTTGTAACTGAGTCTTGCTTGATGTATTGCTATCTTGTACAGTATCTTGATGCTTGCTATCTTGTACAGTTTGTGCTTTGTGGGGTCTTCTGGCATTAGCTAAGGTACTATTAAAGTCTTGTGGCCATGACCTACCTGTGATATGTCTCACCCAAAAACCCTTAAAAAAAGGTGTCTCAAAAATTAAAGAGAGGGAGAGAAACATGCAGTCATATTCATTCTCAAGGTATTCCCCTGAAGGGAGAACCCCTTTTCATCAGTTATGACCAAGTTTCTTTGTTTTCCATGGAGGTCTTTTTATAAAGATAGGTTGTGTTGGAAATGTTTCTTCAATGGCCTGTGAGGGAGAATTGTGTTTTCCTTCAACATAAGGGAACCCTTCAACCATACAGCTACACAGGAAGAGAAACTCTTGTTGTTTAAACTGACGCAGCTCCATTGACTTTAATGGAGCCATTGTATTTTAATAACAAGAGATGACACAGGCAATATAGTGTCTTATGATCCACATGTCTACTCCAGTGCTTCTGCATATGAGTAGAAAATAACCCTTTTTTTCCCTACTGGCCTGTCTGAAACTTTCCTGTTACTGCCTGAGACCGGCTGTACCCCCACTTCTCCTTCACCACCTTCAGTGGTGCTCAAAGTATGCTTCAGAAAGTTTTGCATCCATTTTAATAATTTTAATAGCTTTTTCTTTTAATTTCTAATGAAAAATGCCCTTGGACATGTCTACACATTTATTATTTGGTCTTCTGTATTTGTGGGCCTCTTTCTCTGCAGTATATCTTCTCCCTCACCCATTGTATTTGTAAAGGTCTTTTTTTTTTTTTCTTATATATATTTTTCTGATGAATTCTGCTATTTTACTCCTCTGGTTTTTCATTCTACACAATCATCTGACTAAATGACTATATTTTTGTTGATTTGCTTTCCCATCTCTTATATAATAGATTTCTTTTAACCTCATATAGTTGTTTGGTCTTTCTGGCAGTTTATTCTCTACGTGCCTTCTTTTTCCCCATGTAAATCTAGAGGATTTTCATCACAGTGGAGTTTTTCCTGCTAGCTTCTTGTTTTTTTAAATCTCCTTTGTGTTTTTGTAAGCCTATGTGCCAAGTCTTCCTTGATTTCCATTAAAGTTCTGCCTTTAGGACTGAACTCTTGTTTGCTTAAGTCCTCCAAGTGCGCCTTTCCAGAACTGAAAACCTTTACACTGCTTTATCATATGAACCCATTCTTTACTCGGATGGATACAAGCATCCAGTAGTCACTGTTTTTGGATTTGTCTCTTTTTTTTTTTTTTAATCTTTTTGCTTTCCTTTTCTTTTATCTGCTCTTCTCTATCTGTAAACATCACCGTGAACTGAGAACATGTTAGCTGCTGACTTTGGTAGTTGCTTCATGAATCCTAAAGTTAACATCAAAAGGATTTAGAGATTTGTTTCTGTACATATATCAGTGGAAATTCCCCCAGAACTTTAGCAATCTATTTTAGCCTGTTAGCCCAGGACTATTTTATATTTTTCCTTTTGCATCTTTTGAGTGTGCTTTACTTTTCTGCCTTTGAATCTATTTACACTGTAGAACTAGAGCTTTTTAGGGTAGTGAATATTTTCCTGGACCATAACACCACATGGCTTATCCTTGTTTTTCTGTCTCAGCCTTGGAATGTAGTACTTAGCTAGAAATGATGACTGCTTAGAAAAGAGATTAAAGGACTGCCAGTGAAATACCCAGAGACGAGGAATCTGTGTTCTTATACAGTGAAATCCTAGCTATAGTTACAGATTCTGGTTATATAGTTGCCATCCTAGCAGGATTTCTTCATATTCACTAATGAAAATTTACCATGTTTATTTACATATCTATATCTGAGTTAAGACCAGCTGAAAATGGAGAAGATGCAGATTATATAAATTATATCTATGTGTACACTAAGGAATGGAACTTGTCTCAAAGAATTTTAAAAAAATAAATATGCTTTTCACTTTTTTTTTTTTTTTTTACTTATCCTTATAAAAGTATACTGACTATTAATTATGGACTCAAATACTACAGCATCCTCTTCATTGATTTATAACCCTTGGCACAGCTCAATCTACAAGGCATCAACAAACAGCATGTAAATTTTCTCCTGCATTCATGATCCTTTCGTGCCATGACAGACTCTGAGAGACTCCTTATTATTACTTTTGATCTCTGTAGGTCTCAATATTGTGAAATCCTTCTGTAAACTCAGCTGCATGCACATTTCATCTGTACGGAAAACACTTAGATTGACTTTACAATTTTTCCACCTTCAAAATTCTTTGTTCCCATCCATAAGAAGTTAAATTTCTCAGGGGAAGAGGGATTGAAGCCTCAGTGGAATAGGAAATTGTGAGGAAAATCCCCTATTTACTACTGGGTATCAAAAATATTCATAGACATCTCACTGGGAGTGTTAGTTAACCTCAAATGCTTCTGTGCTGCCTTATATATAATCTGATATTTTTCATTTAGAATCCAAGTGCATCTAATTATTTTTACAGAAATGTAAAATAAGTGTGCATATAAATTATAGATTAGGAATGAGGATACCCTGGTAAGTAATTCCATATAGCTCAGTTACTTTTTTTTTTGTTTTTCTATTACATTATTGGTTTAAGTTTGGAGAGGTATAATCCATTTTTAAACTTCTTCTAGAATTGCTTGCATTATTCCTTATTTGCTCTTTCTGAAGCCTCCATATATGAAAGGTTATTTATTGTGGCACTAGCACTTGCTGAAGCTTAATAGGAAAAATTCTTGTAAGCGTCACCATGGTATCTGTCACAGTTGCAAGTAATAATTTTGTTTCCAAAATCTGTCTACTCCTTCCTTTTTTTTCAGAGAAGATGCCCTGCTGATATGAAAATTGCCTGTGCTCCACTCAAACAGATGGAGAAGAAGTACCTAGGATCAAGGTTTCTCACAGATGAGCCTGGTGAAATTCCTTATCCAGGTGAATTTTCACATTATTCAGGTGAAATTACTTATGTCAGCGATTAATATAGTCCCAGATTGTTCTAGAAGACATTTCAGAAGTTAACAATATGAGTCTTGCTGTAGCTAGAAATGTTGCTGACTCTTCCATGTCACTTCTGGGTCACAGTGTTGTCAGCTCCTGCTTTTAATGGAGTCTCATGATTTTTTTTTTTCTTTTTTTTTTTTTTTTTTTAAAGTCCCAGATTCTGGGGGCATACATCATATTTCATTTTTAAAAGCACGAGTTTATAGTTCTCATGGTACCTCAGAAACCCTTGATAACTTGACCTCAGCGCACCCTATGGTCTCGGAAACTCCGAGTTAGAAAGAAAACAACCATTCATAAGGTCTAAAATTTCAGGGGGGTTGTGGCAAGTATTATTCCTTGGAAACTGTAGCGGAGAGAATTTGCGACTTTTGAATGCCTGCGGTTAGCAGTGCAGAGTCATTAATAGGAAAGAATAGTTTCCCTTCGTTTGCAGTAAAGCATGCCTCTGACTAGTTTGTGCTCAGAACTGAGCAAAGCCCCTGCTACGTGTTCTCACTTGCAGCTTTTCTACAGAGAGGCTGCTTTGGCCACTGTGGGCATGAGCGAATGACAGACTGAGGTTCAAAACGCAGATATCCTCCAGGTTGTCTCGGTAACTACGGGCAACCCATGTGTGACTTCATCTCTGCCACAACAAAATGGGGCTGATATTATTTTGCCCTTTGCAAGGCTGTTTTGAGCATTAATGCTCAAAGCCTGTTCAGGCACTGTGAATGGGAGGGGGGAAGGGAGGAAGGCAGAGGCAGGCTGAAATTGGTGGGGAAATTATGTGCTGAGGCAGAATGAAATATTTTTACTTACCTTTGGTAAAATTGTGGATAAAATTATCCTTTTTTGATACTTCCAGCTACATGGAAATATATTTATATGTGTATTTTATATATTTATATATGCCTATATATATTTATAAAAAAATTCTTTGTAGTTAGCTGAATCTCTCATCCCTTTTTCTCCAATCCACGCCCTGCACAGTATATAGAAGGTCAGCGCAAACTCTACTCATGCCCTGAGATGACCAAAATCCAGATGACTGGTGGGGCATGCTGCAGCATGCTGATGATGAGGACCCGCTGGAGGCTCCTCTGGAGGTGTGCATCCCACCTGCAGCTCCAGCACAGCTCCCACGATGCTGGGAAGGTAACTGATGGGCAGCAGTGCCATAGCTGGGGTAAGGATTGGTGGTTAACCCAGTCCCCAGCTGTAGGAGTAGTTAACTCAGGGAAGATAGAAAGGAACATAAAGGAAAGAGGGTTTAGAAAAATAACTAAGGCATTTTGCATGCCTACTTTACCTGGATTACTGCCAAACGCTGACAGAGCTACTAAATAGCCTTCCTGTTCACTGTCAGCCCTAATGGCTATGCTTATGGCAACAGCATCTGTCTGTCTCCCCTACCTGCCTGTGAAATGCCTACCCCTCTTCTGCAGAAAGAGTCATATTTTATTGCAGAAATGTTTTGTCGACTCCTCTTCCTGCATTTGTAAATTCCCTACATGTTTGTTGAGAGGTGTCTTGTCTGAGGTCGTTTCTTGGCTTTCCTCTTGGTTTCCCAGTTTCCATATTGATTTTACACAAGTTTTTTTCCAGTAAGCCATAGAGTAACAGGGTGACAACGTGGTATTTGGGAATTAACCTCAGAGCTGCCTCACTGCTGCCACAACCTGTTTCAGTGTTACAAACAATCTTTGGGTTTCTGGTAAATACTCACTTTATTTTTTATGGCATCTGGTGAGAAAAGGCCTGCTTTAACAATTAAGGCATTATTTTATGGTAAGTAAAATAACAATCTACAAAATAAAGGCAAGATTGCTAAAAGCATTGAAACATTTTTTGCACTTTTCTAAAATGCGCAATTCCTTTTCTTATACCATGAAATATTTGGACAAGGGTTTTACCACAGCAATTCCCACTCAGTAATTTTGTGAGGCTATGATATACTGCAGGAATCAGAAATAGGTATGACAGGGGAAATCCTAGTCCTGTTAGAGTGTTGCTGTGGACTTAATTTAAGCCAGGGCTTTTGCCTGAAGTTTCTGCACAGCAGAAAGGCTGCTATAGGCAGAGAGGAGAGGATTCTGATGTAGCCTCCTTTCAACCAAGGCTGGAAGTCAGCTCATCTAACTTAAGCTGCCTGGAAGTCCGGTATCTAGTCTAAACCAGTTTGCCAGGCTACCCTTATAATTAACGGGAGAAGATAAGCTCCAGAGGGCAATTCATGCTGCTTGTCTGAGACACCTGCTTTAGCACTGGATCAATCAGTCTCTTCGATGTTTTTCTTTCTTCTCTTGCTACAGGTGGATGCCAGACACCTAGCTCAGACCTGATGTTTCCAGTTAGGAAGGTGAATACGACACTTGTTATCTGCATGGTGACGTGGAGTGTGAGTACAAACTCCTGGAGGATCCCTCCTCTCTTGCTCCTTTGTGAATAAAAGGGAATCGATGTTTGGAAGTGAATTTGCCCCTTGCTGTTTGTCCTTAACCGTGCAGCAGCAATGGCAGGCTTGGTGTGGAGTAGGACACAAATTAAAGTAGACTACAGACATAAAACACGGATGCAACAGCCTGTAACCAGCAGTGCCTCTTGCGGTGGTTATCACACTCCACTCACGCACTGTGACTATTAAAACGTGGGGGATTCAGCCCACAGACCAGCCTGCTGACCCCTCGGCAGATGCTAGTCCAGGAGGAGACGTAAATGTAATGTCCATAGAAAGGGTGATGTGCATTATGTACAGCCCGGGCGAAATCAGGGGCGTGCGGCTGTAACTGTGGGGCAGACCTGCCCGTGGGATGCACAGACGCACAGAAATGGTGTGTCTGTAAGGCGACTGGCTCTTTTCTTCTGTAAGCCACGCAGTCCTCATGCATCACTCCATTGTGTGACAGTGACATTTTGTGGGCATTCATTGCTCCACACCTTGCTATTTATAGCAGAAGAACTAAAGGAGAAGAGGACTCGCAAAAACTGTCTAAAACCTTGTAAATGGTAAGGGGGCAGAGGCAGAGTCTGAGAATGGCAGGGAGAGAGAGACACAAGTTCTTGAGTTTGACAGGCTAAAGCAAAGTTAAAAAACAGCCAAGCCTCTAAATAGTGTTTGTCTAACTATTTTCAAAGACAGCATTTTTAGCTTTATGTTGCTTTAGTCAGTGATGTGTTTTAGCAGAGAAACAACAGGAATTGCGTTGAGCTCATCTCAAACACACATAAAATATTTTAGCATCTTTTCTTTTATCTCCTCTTTCAGATACAGCTCAGGAGAAATATGTTCCAAGTGACAGCAGCTTTGACAACCTGTACTTTTTGTTCTACCTTTTGTTCTTCTTCCTGTGAAGAGCAACGTGATGAAGATTGCCGAAGAACATTGATACTGCCCCTATTTATCTTAAAAAAACCCACCCAGAAAAAAACAACAAAAAAACCCCAACCAAACCACAAACCTGTATACTTCCCAGAGGGTCAGACAGAGCCTTTAACTGCAACATCAAGTGAAGGGCTCTGCATCTCTGAAGCAGCCTGGAGCAGGACGTATCCTTGCCAATATGTATCAAAACCAAACAGTAGAGCACTGAATAGAATTCCTCACTCTAGTGTTAACAAAACTCCTCACAATAATCTCAGAAGTCTATAGGGCACCCTGGATATGCCATAGTCTGAGTTTTCTGAGTGTGCTTTCTCCCCTTGTGGCAGTGCTATGATGAACAGAGAGGCAGATTCTGAAAATGCAGGCAAAGTTTCTTAACCTTGGAGTTATTGATTTCTTGAATTGGAACATCACCTTTTCATTTTAAGAAATTCAAACTTTGGATTTTTGCCTTAATTGCACCTGTCTTGACCTAGGTCCAAAGCCAGCAAGCACTTATGAATGTATTTTAACTTTGCTCATGTGACCAGTGATAAGCCCAAACACAACTAGTTTTTGAGAGGCTTTTCCACAGCTCTTATCTCTGGTAGTAGAGGCTCTCACAAGAATAATGAATTTTCTTCACAGAATCCCGGAGAGATAAAGCAATGTTATTATCCCATTGTACAGCTGGGAGAAATGATGACACAGAAATTAAGTGCTTTTCTTAAAGTCCTATTTTCAGTTTAAAAAGAGGGTACAACTCCAAAAAATTTCATTGCATTAATTTAATTGATCTCCCTGTCCCAAAGACTTTTTCTGTGTATTCACACACAAAGTAAGTGGTGCTCCTAAGTACTAGTGATTGTTTATGATGACAGAGCTGGAAAATAAATAAAAACTCTTTTATAATGTCATCCCTTGTGTCTGTACGTGCCTTTGTGTGTGTTTGAATGCATGTACTGGAGCTTAGAGCTACTAAACTAAAGTTTGGATCCTCTAGGCCACCCAGAAGGGCAGAAGTTTCCAAGAACACCGAACGCAGTAGAAATTAGCAGAGATCGTGGAGAATTCTGCAGTGAAGGAACACACTGTATATTTTCAAAGCAAGGTCATTGCTCATTAATATTGCTATGGAGAGCTTAGCTACACACTGAGTTCTTCACAAGCTCTACTTATCAAACTGCTTGATACTTCAAATCATTACCTGCTTGTAGAGCAGCATGACTAGTCATGCACTTACAGAGGTGGGAGAGCTGTTTGAGATTGTGAGGACCTGCCCTCTGCATGATGTTGTTTTTCTTCTTGGAAACAACATGACACTCTTTGAGACTTGTATCCCACTGACTGCAAAAGCTTAGGAATGAGCTGTCTGGAGCGGCTGGAGCAGAATTCAGTTGATTTTGATGACTGACAACTGGAAAACAGGATGAGGGGCACACCGCTCACCAAGCATCTGCTGTGTAAAACCACCCACTATTATCAAACCTGAAGTTCTCTCCAGATTATGAAGCAAATCTGTGGAAACGTATCTTCTTACCTGAAAGAAAGGTCAGTCCCAAATTTCAAAACTCTGCTACCCTTATAGGCAGGAAAGAGATAATAAAACATGGAGATGCAGGTGGAAATTAAGAGGCACATGAACAGCACACAAAAAGCCGAAGACATAACGGTCGCTGGTTTACTGGAAACAGAGTAATGAAGAGACACATAGAGGCACTAGAATTGGGGAATATGGAGGAGGTGAATCAGGAGAAGGGAAGAGAATGGGGAACCTTGGTGCAGAAGAGTGGATATGGAAGCACAAAACAGCCATTACTCACTAGAAAAAACAGAATTACAGATCCTTGATATACAGGAAGCAGGACTGCCACAAGTCCTTAAAACAAAGGGTGTGGGGAAAATAACACACAGAAGCTTTCAGGAGAGGTGAAGGAATTAAAACCTGCTAGTGAGTGAAGTAAACCTAGGTTGCAGAAGGAACAACGTGTTTACCAGTCTAAGAAGTACATATGGGTGTGCCTGTTCAATTTCTAATCTGCCCGAGTTCCCATGCTGCCTTCAGGAGGATGAGACAACAACTTTTTCAGTTGAACCTCCTCTTTTAGATGACTGTGAACACTGAACACGTCTGAATCTCTATGCCTTCACTGGGGGGAGCCTTTAAGGTGGCTCTGCAAAGCAAATTTGATATTAGGTGCTGGGAACAGCTCTTACGAACAGAAACTACAATATTTCTTTTTTCAGTGCCCAAGATGATCATCGTGTAGTACCATAGTTAGGTGGAGAAGTGAGCATGACAGTTAAAATTGAATAGACAGTCAGAATCTGAAGACGGTAAAATTTTATTCTGGGAGAAATCTATAGGATCAAAAGATATGTTATCAATATTGCAAGATACTTGTTTATTCACCAACAAAACTCCACTGGAACAAATTGCATAAGTCCTCACTCCCTATTCAGCCAAATATAACACTTGAGGTTTCCCAGCTATAAGGATTTAATTTTATTACCCTCTTTCAGATGCAAAATCTCTGCAGAACAGATGAGGGCCCCTGATAGGTCACTAGTTTGCAAAATCTATTCAAGTATATTTTTTCCCTTGGGCTGAAACCTCACTTATGGAAACTGTGTGAAGGTGAGAAAGCAGATAAAGGCAGTATGGACAGCTCAGGAAGGCCAAGGAGGATGGTGGGCTTTTTCAGTGTTTTGAACTTAATTTAAAACATGGCTCCCAGGTAGAAGAGAAAAAAGATGACACAGACCATTAATTTGTGATGGACATGCTTCTTCAGATCTTTTTGAAGTACTAGAGAAGATACGTGTAAAAGCAATAGTTAAGAGTTTTTTAGTGCTTTGTACCAGAGATCATCAAAGGGCTTTGAAGGAGTAGACCTTGTAGATTCCCTGCAATATGTGCATGAGCTGTTGTTTCTATTTTACAGAAGATTAAAATGAGTCCTGGAAAGATTCATAGAACTGAGGTAAAATGAATGGGGAGCCCATGACAGATACCACCCCATTCCCAGGCCTATGCTTCAGTTGCACCGCTGTCTTTGTGCCTGCCTGCAGCAAAACAGGGGTTTAAAATAATAGACAAGTTACTATCTATGTATTAAAATACTCTTTTAAAATACATTTAATTGTATGTTAATGAGAAGATTCTACTTTGAATGCTTTCATCTAGTTCATAGAAAATAGACAAAAAGGGAATGATATTTATAGGCATGTTCTTGACATCATTGTGTAGCAAGAAAGTTTGTTTTCTGTGTGCTACCGTTGCTGTAATCTTCTAAATACCCACTACAGCAGCCTGCTTTGGTAGCCCCCAAATTCTCATTTCTTTCTGTCTTTCTTGCTGCTACTGCATATTTCATGGAGCCTATGATTTGCCTAGATTTTAATAAAACTAGGTGGCACGTGGATTGAGGCACTCTGGGCCAAGAGACTAGACTTTCATGTGCTTAGAGCTGGGCTGATTTTTGGCCTGAACACCACTTTGACCACTTTTCAACAGAAGAAATAATCAGAAGGACATGCAGCTGCTGCATAAAGGCCAGGGGAAATTAAAATCTTTCCCATAAGGAAACAAATGAACAAAATACATATGCAGCTTGATTAGAATTTGCATTGTAACATCATTAATTACTAAAAAGCCACAGGTGGGATTTACATGAGACATGAAAATATGATTATGAAGAGGGAAATGATGATTCTCTGTCAATAGCACAGTCCTTACAAAGGGACATCAAACTGGTAAATGGCTAAGGGTGTCAGATCAATATTTTAGCAGATGAAATAGTTCATAAGAAAGAAGTACAAAAGAACAGAATGTTTGTAATACTTCATGTTTTTCATGCCTTCTTAAATATATTTTAACTCCTTTTTATTTCAACAGGAAACTGAGCAACCACTTAGCAGGTTATTAGCCTTCTGTAGACAATAACTAATCCTGACAGTTTATAATTTTACAGTTAGGGAAATGAAAGGGAGAGATACTGAAGGTAAGACAATGAGTTTGTAGCAGAACAGAGATTAGAAAACCCTGTATTTGATTGACAGCATAGGGATGCTCTGGGCTCTCTGTAATTGCTATTTGTCTCATGCTAACCTACTCACTGTGTGGTAATGCTGTATGGATGCTTCTGCCTGGAAGCTTTACCGTAGGACTCCAGCACTGGCATATTCTAGGCTCTAAAAAGTGAATCGAAAATTTACAGAAGTGTCTGCAGCTTTCACATTCTTTTTTTTTTAATTGTGCTTAATAAATTGAAGTAATCAGGGAAAATCACCAGGCATAGATCCAACCCATTATGTTTACAATTATTTAACAGCACAAAATTTCAAACTAATTTTTCTGGACACGAGGTTACATAGGTAGAACTAGTTTGGCTAACCATTATAAATGTTGAGATGCTGTCAACCAGCAACTAATCTGTACTTTTGTGCTAATCTTTTCTTGCTACAAATTGCAAAAGTAATGGAGCAATACTTTGAAGATTTTTCTAGGCTTCTGAACACAAAGATCAGTCCCCTTTCAAAGAATTCAATAGTGGAATTGATAAATGAATTATGCCTTCCTTCAAATGCTGCAAAACAAGTATTGATGCCTGTGTTGCTGGCAAAATGAGTAATATTCAGAAAAAAAAGCCTTGCCCACCTTGAGGATATGTTGAAAGTCTCCTCAAAGCACAGGTTTGACAGAGAAAATAATTCTGAATTGGTGATAAAAAGCACAAGAAAAATTCTGAAGATTGGGCTGTGGCCGCCAGGCCAGAGAAACATGATTATCCAGTTTCCTCATACTCCCATCCCTCACTTGCTCATGACATATGAAGTGCAAAACCAGGAATTTGTGGATAGGGCAATTTGGGTAGCTGACTCAGTGAACACGCCGCTGTGCTTTCTATTCCTGTTGGATGGCTCATATTAACTTTGTGATGGAAAGCAGCTTAGTCTGGAACAGCTATAGATATATCTATGCAATTGATTTGGAACACAAATTCTTATACGGGATGAATCAAGAGCAGGAACAGAAAGCAAAATGAAACTCATCAGCAGTAGCATATGACTGTGCAGGAATGCAAGTCCTTACATGTAAACAGCAGCATGGATGAGAAAGCAACCTCTGAAGGCTAAATAAGCAGCCAGTATGAGCCTCCATCTATCTGCAGTACACTGAATCCTTTTCTCTCCTTTCTCTTCAGAGGAGTACAGGCTTTTTTTCCACCTTATTTCATATTTTCTATGAGAAGAGGCTACCCACTGTGCTCAAAACAAAACAGTAAAAAGTAAAACAAACAATCCGAAAAAAACCCCAACAACTTTTGTTGTATGATTGTTTTCTATCCCAAGTAAAGCAATAAAAATATTGATTGGTGGAGGGAAGCCTAAGAATCGAAATGATTCGTCTCAGTAGCACTCCCTAGAAGAATGAGCTCCTCAGCTGCCGTAAATTGGCCTACTTCTGCGGACTTAGATTTTAGCACAATCGTCGCATGCGTCTGGAACGTCAGAAGAACTATGAAGCATTAGATATCAGATGGTAAAAAGAAATAGAAACTAACAAGGTTTGCCTTCCTACTCAAGCCCTTCAGTCAGTCTCTGCCTTGCTTCTTCTAGCCTAAATAAAACCAAAGGACTTCACTTTATTCCTGCTACCACAACTCAGCAATTGCTTATAGCCGTGGAATGATTTTGCCCATGAAGCTCCCCTCTGTCATCACCTGAATTTGGATCAATCACCCCTGCGCAGCACAAGCCTCACCATGTTATTATCAACAGCAATTGGTTTTCTCTGCCTGGTATGGGGCTATGCCTTAGTAAGGGGTAGCATCTCCACATTCCTCACAGGGGAGACCAGGGGGTGCTCTGGAAGCCCTGTCAAATGTGTGGGCAAAATGCAAAATGTCATCTCTTCAGAAGAAAATGTAGACACACAGAGATTCATTTGGCTGAGCAATTAGAGCAACCACGGCCCTGCTGCCACGCTCAGGTCAGCAGAGGCAGGTGAGGAGGGCTGAGTGGGACCCTGCCTTAGACAGAACCACTCATTACTGCAGAAGTGCAGCCACTCATTTAAAATCCTCCTCCTCAGGTAAACTTGTCCTTTCTGGTTTTTGTGTCTCATAACGTTTTTCACTTGCACTGTTTTCCCTTCTGCCTTTGTATATATCCTCCAGTCATTTTTTATGCTCTTTCTGTGTTGCAAGTCCTCTGTTTTCTGTTGCTGCTCTAGCATTCTGAATCCAAACTCAGTAAGCTTTGCCTGTGGTCTAATCATTGTGCCAGCTATGTCTTTCTATTAGAATTTGCCCTCTGTCTTTTCATCTGTTTCAGTAATTGACCTCTTTATTTGTTAGTTTAACATTTTCATTCCTTGCTCTAGTTATTGTCATTATTCTACTTATATAGACTCACTAATGTTTAACTCCATAATCATTACACGGAGAGAAAAGCTGCAAGCAATTTGGAACAGTAACTCCCTTTAAAAAGAGAAAATGCTTTAGAACAATTTCCCCCCCTCTCCAAAGAACTGTTTTTCAAAGCTAATCAACTAATACACCAGCTTAAATTACTCTAGAGAGTCAACACATGGCCCTCTGTCCAGTAAAAAGGGCTGAAACTGTACCCCATAAATGCCTGAAGGAGAATGAGGTTTTCCACATCTTCAGCTTTCAGAACAGAGACAGGAGCCAAAATATTTACTGTTGATAGTCATTAAAATTCCCCTTGAAGGTTGTGCTAGAGAAGTTGTTTTAACATAGGCCAAATCTCCAAATAGGTTTCCCGTTAATGCTACTCATGCAGTTTTAATTAGAGAAGTTTAGTTTTCCTCCTAAACTGCAGTGAAATAAACATGTCGTATTTCAATTCAGAGGCAGCAGTTTGGCTCATAAATCTATGCTCTAATGACCTAGATGGGCCGTTTCAGCCATCCTCAACCTCAAGGCAGAATCAGCTATGAGTAAACACTTCTGTGTTTCATGTATGCCTTTTAAAAAGCCTGGGCATGAGACTCCCCATAAACTCCATCAAATCCTTAACATTCGGAAGGCTTTCCTAATGTCTGGTCTAAATCTTCCTTGAAATAATTTAAACTTGGAACCTCTTGTTCCACCCATCATGAACACAGAGATCAATTTATCACTTTTCCTTTTTGTAGCAAACTTTTACATGTTTGAAAATGGTGGCCCTTTAGTTCTTAAGGCAAAATGTACCTAATTATTTCCACTTTTCCTGATGGATTGTGTTTTTTAGATGTCTGGTCATTTTTATTTTCCTCTGAAGTCTTTCATGTCAGCCAACAGTCGTCCAGAACTATGAATATCCAGCGATTGATACTACATAGAATATGGATTTTACCTCATAGTTTTTACATACAACTAGGCTATCCATATGTTCCGGTATGATGCTTTCTGTGGGTCTGTTTTTCTTATTTTGTTTTGTTTTGTTTGTTTGTCTGTTTGTTTTAAATTGGCTGGATAAAATTATTCCCTTACAGCAGCTCTAGCAAAAATGTGGGTCATTAACTTAGATACAGAAGAAGCTGCAAAACATTAGAAAACATGTATTTTAATGCTTGCCCTCCATTCCCCTTCCCTCCCCCCCGTGCAGATGCTGAAAAGTCTCTGACTACCAAAAGGCTTTGAGAGCTTATACGCTGTTTAATACAACTGAGTTGTTGAGAAAGTTTCCCTTTCAAGAAGCAAGTAGCAGTGCTGATCCCTCTAAAACTTGCTTTCCATGTGCAAGATTACTGCTTCCCTCCCTCTGCCTCTTACAGAAAACTGGGCTGATGCTTTCTTAGCATTCCTAAAACCCTTTCACGAAGATGTGGGTACTTTTGGAAGGCGGTAAAGCCTTACAAAATGCTCAAGCTTCATTAAAAATGTGCTTTATCTCCAAAGCTTGTGAGCTAATACAGTGTAAAGAAGGACAGTGAAGGGTGATATTGATCAGCGGTATTTTTCTTTGCATATGTCTTTCTTGTCCTCAAGCCACTTACTGAGTTATCTCGACCCTGATCTTTCTGGCGCTCTGTGCAGTGAACTCTAACTGAAGTCAATGGGAGAGCCGCATGCAAACTTCCAGGTTCAAGCCCTCTCTCGCAAGCAATCTCTCCTACACTTGCAGATTCTGTGATACCATGAAAGCTTTACTGTGCAGTCGCTTTCCCCTTGTAAACAGGATCAAAGACAGCGTGTCATTTCTTTTTTTATTTTATTTTATTTTATTTTGGTCTGCTGTCTGGTTGCTGTCATCTCCCTCTATTCTGGCTCATTCTGTATTGTACCATGAACATTGTACCTCACAGCACTTCACAGTTTGGTTCCACCTTTTCTGTGTGGTACATGACACATTCGAGTACTTTTCCCCATCAGTATGGCATTTTGTATGATATATGCTACTCTGCTAAGCTAATTGTGATAAGTCATGCTGCTAGATCCAGTACAAATGTCCCCCTTTTCAAGGTTTCTCTTATGCTTACATATCCTTTGCTTTCTAAGCATGTAAGTTCTGTTTTCCTGATTGATCTATTTGTATGACAATTTGATAATGTAAACTCTGTTGCCAGTTTCCTAGGACATAAAAATACAGGCTTTTCTGGGTGATACCTCAGAACAGTCTTGAATATCTATCACATGGGTGATGTAAAGTTCTAAACGTTGTAGATGCCCTAAATGTCTCAGCATTGCAACTTCGAGTATTCAAACAATGTTTTTTCCCCTTAGCCCTTATTTGTAACCCTTTAGCTAAGGGTTACAAATTAAAAAAAGCTAAAGCTAAAGCAGCTGGGGAGAAGGCAAACTTTTGAGGGACTTCTCTCAAATACCAAATGACACTATGCAAGGTCATTCCTGCACTTCTCAGCAACTCCAAGAAAGCAATCACAATACAGTCAAAAAGGAATCTTCAAAGCCATTTTCCTTGCTTCTTTCACATCTGGATTTAGAATCTTGCCTTTCAGAGAGGAGGCAAAGCCTATTAGATGAAACACTGGTTCCCAAAAATTAAATTACAATGGGGGTACATGAGTCTAAGTTGTCAGAAGCGGGTACAAGGTGTTACTCTGAATATTTACTGAACACTATACAATTCTGTGTGTGTGTGTGGGGAAAAGATGGGTTTGTGTACGTAAACTGGGAGAATTGAGCAGAACTGGTGGAAGGATTTTTCCTTCATACACAGCATTGTTAGGGGTAATATAAAAAGATGTCCTTAGCTCCAGGAGACTGTGGAAAATCTAATAGGAATGACAGCAGAACTTACTCTCTTCTATTTATGGAAAAAGTGGTTGAGAGGAAATCACTGGATTTATTTACTTTTCACTGGATTTCATTCCTTCTCTACAGAAAGGAGTTCTAATAGCTGGGTGGGAGTGGTAGAGAAAGGCTCAGTCTTGTTGACCCAGACCTAATGAAGCATTGCATCTGAATAGGGAAGTTAGAGGAGCCCATCCATAAATAACAAAATGTAACTTTGTAACAATGAGTTTTGAATGAAATTAGAGCTATTTCTAACTACCCACAGGGAATCAAGACTACCGGAGTAGTTCCACAGATTGCTAGCACTTCAGGAGAACATCAAGCTAGACAAATATCAACAAATTCCCCAGTCATTCCATCTCTTCTGCGGCCGTAGACAGAAGAAGCTGGTCATTCCCACTAACACTGACAACGCTCTATTAAGGCAGAGATGAGAAGGAAACAGATTTTTGTCTTCAAGGTCAGAAAAACTTTCCCCCAGGGCAGAACTGGACACTGCTCCTTTGTGGTACAGAAGAACCTCATGGCTTGGTCCTTGCCTGCTATGCCAGGTTCAGTTGCTCAGAGGCAAAGGTGGCTTTTCCCCCATTCAGAGCATCAGGGATTCTGGGTTTTTACTGCTACTCAGGAGTACTGCACCTCTTTGTTATCGAGCATTGCAAAGGTCCTGGGCATTTGTGGTTGCTCTGTTTCAGCTGATCTCTGTCTGAAGCACTTAACAGTTAGGTCTCAAGGGGGCTGAAATGTTTTAATTTGAGTAAAGTTACTGGATTTACTGACAGAGGAGAAATCTAGTGGCTTGTGATACAGAAGAGGTGACCTTCAGCTCTGATTTTAAGTCCTGTTATGAATTCCTATGCATAGATATTGCTGAGGGAAGGTTTTGGCACAATATGCATTTAATTTAGGAGTCTTGTTTATTCCAATTGTGCAGAGGTGTTCTAGCATGTACGAAGAGTTAAATCTGGAGAAAGTCATTTTAACAAAAGATCAAGATGAAAAGCCAAGTTACATTATAAAGATATTTAAGCAAATGTACCATATTTAATCTACTCTCATCTTAAAGCAACTTCCAATTTTCACTTTCACTTACATTTCTAATGCAGTGGTATTTATTACCTATTGCCTACCTTACCAAATGAGCAACAATCTCTAGAGATACCTTCTCTCTGATTAGAAAACTCTTGCTGAAAATAATAGATTTATGAAATATACATGAAGAAACTTTTATTAAAATTACATTAATAGCGAAATTCTGCACACAATTACACTTGGCCATTGTGAAATCAATGAATTGCACCAGGATAATAGAGAACAGAATTTTCCCTGACCGAATAATTTTAGCTGATTAGAAACAATGAAATGAGATATTAATATTGACACTCCCTGTTTGAAATACCCTCGTTCCATGGACCTGGGATTGATGATTTAGGGCTCTGCATGGAAGAACAAAGCCACTCTGCCAGCCAGCCCTGACAGCTAGACTATATATACTCAGACAAATGGTCTCATATATAACTCCACTTCTAGGAGGTAAAAAGGAGGGGAATCTTATTCTCCCCTGCTTCGCACCAGGTCACAATTAATATTCCCCCACAGTGGCTGGTAATATGTACCTGAGTAAGCTTTAAACTCGCTAGTTCAGGTGTTGAGAGCAATGGAGCTCCAGCAGCATAGAGTTCAACAGAGGCTAAGCACCCAAATATTTACTCAGCCTGCTGTCACTAGCTAGTGTTGGTACCTCCTTTAGGTTAGCTGCAATAGAAGACTGGCTGCACTCCAGCCAGTGGGTTTATTACCTTCAGCACAGAGCCTGCTTTATTAGCCTGGGTAGAGCACTGGGCTAATGTAATATATATGATACTCTATAGATAGGGAAGTAAAGTGGCTTTAATTCTTCTGGTCTGCAAGCTAGCTCATGGCTCTGAATTTTGTTTTATAGTCCAAGGGAAATATATTCCTCATCTGAGGCAATGTCTGGCCCTGTCTGGGGCTAATGGCTGTGCTCAACTGTTTGGATGTTTACAGAATCACGGAATCACGGAATTGTCAGAGTTGGAAGGGACCTCTAGAGATCATCTAGTCCAACTCCTCTGCTAAAACAGGATCCAGGTCCTGGACTGCATCCAGGTGGGTGTTGAAGGTCTCCAGAGAAGAGGACTCCACAATCTCCCTGGGCAGCCTTTTCCAGGGCTCTGGCACCCTCACCAAAGATTTTTTCCTCATATTTGAATGAAATTTTCTATGTTCCAGCTTGTTCCTTTTGTCCCTAATCCTGTCACTGGGAACTACTGAAAAGAGTTCAGCTCCATCCTCCTTCAACCTTCAGATACTTATAATTAATAAGGTCTCCCCTCAGCCTTCCCTTCTTCAGGCTCAAGATTCCCAGCTCTCTCAGCCTTTTCTCACAAGGGAGGTGCTCCTATCCCTTAATCATTTTTGCTGCCCTACACTGGACTCTCCAGTAGTTCCCTGTCTTGAACTGGAGAGCCCAGAACTGGGTGCAGTATTCCTATTGTGGCCTCACCAGTTTGGTTAGGGCCTTGTTGCCAGTGTTCAGACTTTCAGGCAGAGGAGCAAAATGGTTCCCACAAGAGATGGAAACTCAGACAAGGACTCAGAAAGCAAGGACTGTTTGAGAACGTATCATTCCTAAAGGAGCCGTAGTGACTGACAAGTCCTGTGCCCCATCCCCATGCCATGTGGCGCAAAGGTGGGCTCAGCCCTCTGTTCCCTTTCTACTTTGAACTGGAGGGTTATGTTGCAGGAGGGTTTCTGAAGCGTGCGAGCACTTCTGGTCTCTTACAGCTGACAACCCAGCGTCTTTTTTAAGATGCCTAAGGGTTTTGCACAGATGCTTTAGGTGGACAACCTACTATCTCAAACAATCTGACTTCAGCAAGCTTTTCTCTGCCTGACTTGTACCATAGCATCCCTGTACGCTCCTGTACCAGTGCTAGTGACTAGGTGCAGAACAGAAACCACTCTAATTAAAAGGAGCTGTAAAGACAATGTTTCAAAAGCCGTGTTGCCCACAGCTTCAGAGGTGTTAAATGTCTGCTTCCAAATTTCCTACTGAAGGATAAATTCGACAATAAAGAAGGGCTAAAACCTAAAAAAAATAATAATAAAAAAATGCTAAGAAAAAGAAAAGGGTTTGAGTACATTGACAGGCTGGAACAACCTACACAGAAATAAACTAATTACACTTCAAACAATGCAAGCTGTTCTTCCTGACTAAGGTATTAGGGACATGGAGAGTGGACGGAACTGTAATTAGATACTCCCCTACTCTCCTTCTCTTTTATTTTATGCTCCCTTCCCAGGCACTTGTTTGCTGGGGTGGAGGAAAAAGCTATGTCTTTACTGGAGGAATTTGATTGTTCACCAGGTTAAATTAGCTCCTGCCACAGGCCCCAAGTAAGAGCACTTGTACTGCTAAGATGGGATGGGGAAGCAGGAGGAGATGCAATATCCAGAGCTTGACTTGGGATCAGCTGAGCTGAGGAGTTCAGATCCCCTAAGTGAGACCCCTACCAGGGGTGCCACTGCAGATACCCACAAACAGAACACTTGCCTCCATGACGTCTGACAGAGAGGACTCCGGGCATGTGACACAGAATGGCAGGAAAGGGCTGGGGAACAGGACCCCCGGATCGCTCTCATTGTGTATGCTGAAAGGAGCAGCTGGATTAAGATGCCTCCTTCACTCTGCAACTCTTCTTATCCATACTGAAATCACAGAGGCAATAATATGTTGGATGTCTGAGGACTTCAGAATGGATGCCCTATTATTTCTTTCTTTTGTTTTGTTATAATACGTGTGACCTTCAACTGCTTTCACACACTTTTCACTCTGTAGAGAAAATACCATGCTGAATGGCTTAACTGTGATTTCAATACAAAACCGACCAACAAAAAGAGCGTTTGGGACAAAAGCAACAATGCGGACAACGACATTCAGAAGTGTTAGAAGTAAATCTAACTGCACACAAAGCAGAGTTCAGCTAAGTGTCACTGCCAAAACCCATCTTCTATTCTCTGTGAAATGAAGTTGGAAAAGAGCTAAATTGAGTACTGAAATTCACTGGGTGCATAAAAAAGCACTGGGAGAAAAGGGATGTACCTGCTCTGGAGGACTGCAGGCACCTGTTTTGCATCTATGCATATCTGACAGATGGGATGGAGAAGGACTAGTCTTTCCGCTGTGTTAAAGCGTACAGTGATTTGCCTATGCAGAGGATCTGCTTCATGGCCTGTGCTTGATTCTCCCAGGCAACACTTTAGGAAGTAATCAGATAGTCCTTCATATCTGATTTTGAGTGTACAACTGGAGGGAAACGCTGTAATTCCTCCTTTTGCAAACACATATTGATAAAATAACCATCTATTTTCATTTGCTTCCATATTGTCACCTGCTCTTCTGTCTCAGCTTTATTGCTGTTTGGCTTAGATTTAGTTCTACACATCACAGATGGAAAAAAAATGTGCTGAAGGAATAGGGGGAGACCCCTGTTTTTCTGAACAAGGTTATGCTGCGACACACAAGTTACTTTCAGATGCAAGGGGTAATGCATAAGCCGATGCTTCATTTGCATGCTAAGGAAGGTCTGAAAGGCTGCTCGTTCTCCGCTTGGATCACAGTAATACGCATGAGTGAGAAAGGAGGATAATAACCAGTAGAAGGAGTTGCTTTTATTAACATGTAAAAATGCTTTTGCGTGTTTTCTTTTAGCTGAAAAATTTGGAGGCAAATATTTGCTTCCTTTGCTTATGCGTAAGAAAGTATGCCTTTTGTCTGTGTTTCAAATATTAAAAATAGGAAGGAAAAGGTTTAATCTCTGTTTTTTTCTTTTTTTTTTTTTAATTAGATAAAAGCCAAAAGTGTCCACATGGGTATGATAAGAGACATAAAATGCTCCCACAGAAAATACCATTTTCTTGCCAGCTGCAGTGAACCTTGATATTTACCACAAATTGAAGCAGAGGCTTGTGTTTAGAATTTAGCCTTATGTTGGGTTGTATGGCCTTTGCTCAGGCTTGCTTTTGAGAACATCAACCTCATTGACCTCTGGTGTGTACGCTATCGAGCATCGGTACAGCAGCACCCTGTGGGACGCTTCAGGTGAGGTGTTTGGCAGTCAGCCAGTCACACCACCCTGCCCACCTTGTGCAAATAAACACCTAAAGGAACTGGTCTTTGACTGATGAGGGATTTTGTTCATTTCTTTTTTTTTTTTGGCTTTTATAAGCTACAGGAATTCAGGAAGGATTTCTGGAGAGCAACCACTAACATATCCCCGATGTGGGACACGGGAGAACAGTAGTCACTATTCTGGTCAGCTTCACCAATGCGTATTTTCCTTTCCCAAATCCAGGAAACATGCAACAAAGGAGGCATTGTACTTTATGCAGAAAACATGGGATCAAGGAGCAGACGGGAGAAGCAGGAAGCACTCCAAAAATAAGTGCTCAAGAATCAGAAGGAATTAGAATACCTTGTTCATCTATAGTTTGCAGTAGGAAATGAATATTTATGTCTCAAATGTTATGTTAAAACATTCTTCCTTAATATGTATTTATATACAACCTTCCACAAAAAGTCTGCCTTCAAAAGCAGCAGGCACTGACATCCTGTCTTGCCAAAAACACAACAGCTCATCAGATGCTCAGAAAGAATTTATACGAGACTTTGTGAAGTGCCTAACAAATAGCAGGAATTCTACTGAAGAAAGCATCAGCATTTCAAGATGAAGAAGTAAATCTGTTCAGTGCTTTAGGAGTTTGAAGCGACTTTAGGAGTTTAAAGTGACTTCTTTAAAAAATGTAGACTCCCAGCCTAATGTTTCCTCTGGACCCCTCTGGGTGACATATGACTTGTTTATAACATTTCTAAATATAGATCCAGGTAACTCAGATTAAATCTCATTCAAAACCCCTTTGATTTCTAAGTAAAAATAATAAATAACTTACTGTTTTTTGTTGTAGTTCTTTGTGTGTCTAGAAAGCCTCTGAAAAATTCCTTATTAAAGTGAATATACTAATCATTTTTATATAATCTGCGTATATAATTTTTTTTCCAAATCAAAACCAGGAATTTTTTGAACAATTTACTCTTTTCTGCATTATTATTCATAGGCCTACCTTATTAATTTAGGAAAAAAACAGCACCTGTGTGAAGATCCCTTACATTTGGGTTTTTGTATTACCTACAACTGTAGGTAACATCCCTTGCTTTTTACCCGATTCTCTTTTTGTTTCCTTAATCAGTTTCCCAAACTTTCTAGCTTCTAAATTTATAGCCATTTCTGTCATGTTGCCCTTTTTTTTCCATTACATTTCCCCCCCCCCCCCCCCCCAACTGGCGCACACACAGAGATCACAAATATATTTTAGCTTTTGTAGGTGCTTCTGTTCTCTCTGCTAAAGTCAAGTTGTTTTATAACTAATGTCATCTAATTTTTCAGCTGTGGGATGGTAGCTTTTTGGCCATCAAATAAAATATTTAATCAGTTCTCCCAAATTATTCATACCTTTCTCCAGTTCTATCAATTTATAGCTGTTTTCAGCTTTATGAATCTGTCTCTTTTAAATCACCAACCATATTTATTACTGATTTGAGCTTTTTTTCTGTCTGCACATAATGAATGTAATTAAGTCATGATAACTTGCTCCTAAAAAATCTTTGTTTTTAGTTCTTAGATCAGTGCCCTTTTATCTGCCAAGATGAAATCAAATTTATCTTTCCATGACACTATTTTTTCAGTTAGGAAATTGTCAGTACTTTTTTTCAGAAATTCCAAGGTAGTTCTTGTGCTGACAGGTCTCTGATATATATCACTCATGTGGAGATGTCAACTTCTCAGCTTTTTTTCCTTTGTATAGGACAGACAGGGTTTTAAGGAGCTGTTGATGATGTTCTGAAGTGCGATATGATGATGAGAGCTGCTGGTGGCTTGTGCTCCAGCTCGCACTATATCGGCTAGAAAATTGATCCATAAACCTTCAAGATCACTTGCACAGGGCTTTGTCAGTGGTTCAGACATGAGTATTTTGTGCAATTTGAGCAGGTATATAAAATGGTACCCTTGTCCTTTGTGCTACAGACCCCCATCTATCATATAGTTCCTTCATGATGGGTCCCTGCTGCCTTCAGTCTGCAACAGAGATGCTTTCCAGATGTGTTTTGTTTGTTGTTTTGTTTTTTGTTTTTTTTTTTTTTTTTTCCAAATATCCCTCTTGTGCATTATGTGAAGTCCTGTCTTTCTTTCCATTCTTCCTTCATCTGCTTGGTTCCAAAACACACCAGCCAAATGATTTATATATAAATTCTCATTGCAGAGTCTCATTCCCTCAGTAATTTGGGAGGGATTAGCTACTTGATGATTTCAAGAGCTGATTCTGATCAAAGACCTGCTAGTCACTGCCAGATGGGTCTCACAGAAGCACAGACAAGCTGATCAGTAGGCCTGATAGGAGATGGAGAGACTGTCCCCACAGCCTTCCCAAAGGACAAAACTAGAATAGATAATGCACACACCCACATGCATGCAAATGCTCTCTCAACTCACCTCCTGCAACTGCGCTACCTCTGAGCACAGGGTCTGCAGCTAACTCTTCAGAAACTCCCATGTTAGCTGCTCTGTTTGCCGGGCTCAGCTGTTTCATTCAGATGTTTGATTCTGAGTAAAGTTATTTCAATGGCTGAGCAGAAGGAACTAGGCGCACAATGCCCTTCTGGATTATCCCAAGTTATGAACTGTGAGTGATGGTGCAAACAGTAATATACATGTATCATGCCCAAGTGAAAGATGGTCCCAGGGATCGCAGCAGAGAGGCAGAGGATAAACAATCACCAGAAGTAACCTTGCTGGCAGAAAGAAACATCTGATTTCTACTAAAGCCAAAAGTACAAAAGAACGTTTTCAAGTTTTCTGAAAGACAGACGGAAATGTCTTAGGGAACTTGACGCAAAGCAATTATGGATGCTCAAACACAACAAAGATTTTGAACATGAAAAGAGAATACTAAAAGGATTTTTATACTTGACAGTTCATTTCATTGTATTCTCTTTTTATATTAAATTATTAAAGAGAGATATATCAATGTGTGTATTTTCAGTCCCTTTTTGCCACTTTAGCTTATTGGAAAAGTTTAACGTTTCCCAACAAAATCTCTTCATAACATTTCACAAATGTTACAATTTCCCAAGTTTTTCCCTCAGTAAATTATTAGTGGTAGTAGCCTCTGATGGGCTACTCTTCCTCTTTCAACTGAAACTTCCTTCTTAATTTAATAGAGTACTGACAGTGGGATACAGATAAGAGAAGCTGATAATCATCGTTGAAATATCTTTGAACCCTCATCTGTATTATAGCACTGAATGCAACACTGCCATGATTTTCAGAAGCTTTATGTCTCCAAGAGCTTTAATTGTGCATTAGAATAAAACAGACATCTACTTCCAGTACTGATGTTTCTTTCCTGTTGCCGAAGGTAGTTAGAGATGTGCTGGAGCTTTGGGGGTTACAAATCAATTTTTACACTGCCTAATGATTACCAGGTTTTTAAGTTCTTATGGATCACTTCATGTAATACAATATGTGGATCACAGGCATCTGTTCTGAGTTGTTCACATGGGCCACTGCTACAATGTACTGTCAGGGACCCCTTGAGAGAAAGCAAGTCATCCCACCTCAAGAGAAGTGTCTAAGTTAAGAATGCTAACATTTACGTGGAAATCTCTCTCCATTGAATGTAGAAGCAGCTTGGAGACTCGCTCAGCCAAGAGCTAAACATTTGGATTGCTAAAATTAGGTGAGATAAATCCCACTGCAGGAGCTCAGGCTTGCTACACAGTCAATGAACAGGCAGGAGACAAGAGCCTGAGTTAGGAGTCGGTGTCGCTCCCTTGGCTGTGTAGGGACTTTACAAGTCTCACTTAAGCATCTACATGAGACAGTGAAATTTAAATGCCCAGAGAGGGATACCTATGTGATCAAAGTACTTATTCAGCCCTACCAGGACTCACAAAGAGGCTTAGAACTGTGCTGAAGTTATCCAATTCTCCAGGAATTTGGGTTTGCAACGTGCTTACAAGACAGGTTTGCTATATATATGCACAGAGCCACATCAGAGTTAAAATCAACTCAAGTTGTCATGTGATACTATTGGGGGAACTATTATCTGCTCTTCCCCACTCTATGAGTTATTATCTTCTGCCTAAATGCAGATTATATGCAGGAACCAGAACTTTTATTTGACTCAGAGGTGCTGTGTACTTTTCTGGCACTACGATAATATGCGAGGACTTGCATGCAGCCAAAATATGTTGATACTGCTAACCAATACATTAAATTCTCTGTAGGAAGTCTGCATGTAACTCTTCTCACAGGCACTCCCATCCCTGCCACATGGATCTTCACTGTTATCATGGCTCTAAATAAGACTGAAAAAGACACTGTTTTAAATTTACATTTTCTTCTTCTATCATCCTGGCCAGCTGCAGCTTCTGTTTACTGCTTCACAAATCCTTGGAGTACTGGAGGAGCTGCTGAACTATCAGCAAAAGCTGGAAAAGCTGGACATTACTGTAGTTTACAACTTGATGTGTGTTCCCTGTGGGTGGCTGCTCACCGAAGAAATTTTTGGGTGGGATGTGTACTATTTGCAGAAACCATATCATCAGGGGAAAAAAGGAAGTTTACAAGATGGGAGTTAAGATCTCTGACTGCCTTTCCAAATATGTTTTGTAGCTTCCCTTGGAATTAATTGCATGACCAAACTGAGCAGGATGGTCTTTCTTTTCTGAAGTAAACAAGTTTTAAATGACTACCAGCTATGGCTGCTACCATTTCAGAGACTTCGTTTCTCCGGGCTGAACAGTTCTGCCTGTCAGCCTTTCTTTGTGTCAGAGGTCCTTCAGGCCCTGAATCATCTTTGACCCTTTGCTGGGTTTTCTCCAGTATGTCCATGTCTGTTCTGTACTGGGCAGCCCAGGACTGGACCCAACAGTCTAGATGTGTGTCACCAATGCTAAGTAGAGGGGGAGGATCACGCCTGTTGACTTTCTGGTAGCACTTCCTCATGTAGTCCAAGTTGACACTGTCCTACTTTATCGCAAGGGCACACTGCTAACTAATGATCTACCTGTTGTGCACCTACATCCTTCTCTTTAGAACTGTTTTCCAGTGATTTGTGCCCCAGTGTGTATTGGTACATGGGGCTGTTCCATCTCAGCTGCAGAGCTTGACAATTGTCTTTGCTGAACTTCACAAGGTCTTTACTGGCACATTTCTCCAGCTTTTTGAGGTTCCTCTGACTGTCAGCACCCCCATCTGGTCCATCAACTAGTTTTGTACCCTCTGCAGTCTTGAGAGTGTGCTTTGTCCTAGTGTCCAGGTCATTAATAAAGATGTTACACAGTTTCGGAACCAGTATTGACCTCGGGACACTGCTGTTTACTGTCTCCAGATGGACTTTGTGCCAGTCATCACAGCACTTTGAAGGAGGTAGTTCAACCAGGTTTCAGTCTCCCTTCCCTTCCCTTCCCTTCCCTT
>VZRU01017031.1:66346-80130 GCA_013398155.1 Pedionomus torquatus | reverse complement strand
GAGGACAGGCTGAGGGAGCTGGGGCTGTTCAGCCTGGAGAAGAGGAGGCTCCGGGGAGACCTAATCACAGCCTTTCAGTACCTAAAGGGGCTACAGGAAGGCTGGGCGGGGGGGGCTGTTCCCAAAGTCCTGCTGCGATAGGACGAGGGGTAGTAGACTTAAGTTGGAGAAGGGTATATTTAAGTTGAATATTAGAAAAAATTTCTTTACACTGAGGGTCCTTGAGCACTGGAACAGGTTGCCCAGGGAGGTGGTTGAAGCCCCTTCCCTGGAGATATTCAAGGTGAGGCTGGATGAAGCCCTGGGCAACCTGGGCTAGTTGGGGGTGTCCCTGCGACTGCAGGGAGGTGGGACTAGATGACCTTTGGAGGTCCCTTCTGGCCTGGAGGATTCTATGATTCTATAAACCCAGTCTACATCTTCTGCCTCTCTTGGGGAGGACTAATGGGCTTGTCTAGTGATGCCAGTGACTCGCACATGCTGCTGCAGTATGGGGAGAGTGGGGAAGACGTGATGTTCTCCCTCGTACGGGCTGAGGATTTAATTACTGCAGCTAAGGCAGCTTGTGTCTCTTCCTAGCCTGGCGCCAGTCCAGTCCAGGGAGTGGTCCTTCCTCTCTGGTGGCCTGGAGCCAGTGCTCCAGGAGCCCTTCCAATTCTGCTGTGATGTGGTTGGGTCATGCGCTGGGAGAACATCTCTTCCCTGCAGCTGGGTGGGGATGTCAGGGAAGGAGGACAAAGGCGCTGGAGAAGAAAAGAGAGGATCAGGGTGCCCCAGGCTGTGTTAGGTCCCTTTGAGAGGCAGTAGAGCAGAGAGACTCTTGAGCAGGACCGGGGCTGAGGTTGGGATGTGGCTGCTTTGGGCAATCCCATCAGGGTCACCGAGGCTTTCAAGCACGCGGCTGAGGAAAGCGTGCAGGGGTGAAGTGGTGGCACCTACTTCCCACCTGGGCAGCTCCAAAGCCATGTGATCAGAGGTGGAGAGCAATACGTATGCCCATTATCTGGAGGATGCTGTTCTCCACTTCATGCAGAAATGACTCATGAGCAGGTCAGGTAAGTCCTAGTGCCAAGCTGGTGAGGAAGGTCAGACAGTCTGTGCGTGGCAGGGTGAGACAGTGTGAGACACAAACAGCGACGGACTGAAGGAGATAAGGAAGATGAAGGATAAACAGAGTCTCTGGAGGGCACCACATGCCACCCACGCTGGTCTGATGAGTGATGCTGATGCAAAGGGCCGCGCAGCGCATAACCCACACCTGTATTGTAATCTCCCACGCCCTGGGGGCTACCTGTGTATCCATCTGGCTAGTGGGCTGATTCACTGGCACATCCCAGTCCATTCAGGAAAAGGAAGAAAAACTCTGTGAGAAGTTCTCAGAGTCAGACTGAATTTAGCTGCTGAACATGACCATCAGATAACTTTGAGCTGTGGCTGGCCGGGATGTGTTTGGAAAAGCCAGCTGGAGCGGTTCTTCCACAGGTGGGAGAACAAGTTGCGTTTGTCCCACCTGGCTATTCCAAAAATTGTGAGGTGCGTGGGAGGAAGGAGGGGTGTAGGAACATCATTGGTGACTCCTTCTGCTGGGGATCCAGTATCAGGGCCATGGGACCAGTAAAACGAAGGGAGTGAAGTCAGAGAGCGAAACCCTCAGCTTGTGGGCAATGCCTCCTCTCCATGCACTGGACATGACCTGTGGACAGTGTCCACCCACCTCTTTGCAGTCTGTCACCCCTGAGAGCTCCCTTATGACACGACCCATCACAGGAGGAGGTATCAGACCTGCTTTCCATGCCAGGGCTGGGGGTGCTGCCTGAAGGCGCGACAACACCGCTTACCTGAAGGAAGAGGCCAGAACCTCCCAGCTTGCTCCCCTAGGATTGCTCTCAGAGGAAGGAGCTGATTTAGCCCCAGGCGGTTCCTCTTGCCCCAGCTCAACCTACACTTTGCAAGGCTAAATAAGCCAGCAAAGGCTGTACATTCCCACCTATGGTCCCAGACCTTCTTTCTCACCTATGGGTGGCCCCAAAAGCCCGTAAAGCTGAGAAATACGCAAGCTGTTTCACGTCAGCTCAACTCCCTGAACTTCCCGTGCATTTTATTCCTCCTGCAGAAGAGCCCGTCTCCTGCCAGTGGAAGAGCACGGCCCCAGCAACACGGCAGAGCATCTCCTCTCCAAGACCTGGCTTTGCCACGTTCCTCCCCTTGCCACGCACGCACCCCACTCTGCTGCCTCCCAGGGGGAGATGTGCAGACAGGGGTGTCTGTCACCACAACAAGGTCACTACGAGCTGCAGACGGAGGAAAGAGGTGTTTTCTCTCTTCCAGTTTTCAGCAAAGATGAGAGAGAGCTGGCAGATAAATTCCCATCGAAGCATGGAGCGCTGGGGGGATGAGCAGAAAGGGGAAAACTCCACCACCTCTGCTGCCCTCCGAGTCTTCTGCTCGACAAATTGGAGGGATACAGGTTTGGTGGGTGGACTTTTCGGTGGCTAAGGAACTGGCTGGATGGTCACCTCCAGAGGGTGGTGCTCAGTGGCCTGAGGTCCCGTTGGAGAGCAGCCACAAGTGGTGTCCCTCAAGGATCTGTGCTGGGACCAGCAGAAGGAAGGTGGAAGGAAGCCTATATGGAGTTTTTTACTTCTGAAGGGAGCACTTGGAGTGTCTTGTCCTCCCCCAAACACAGGCACAGCTCTGTAGATCCTGTGCAGCTCATATCCTGGCAGCAAGCTCCGTCAGCAGTCACACAAGTATACCCCTGGCGAAAAGGACCAGAGATGGCATCGGAGGCCTGCAAGCCTCCCCTTCTGGAGGCCAGCAGAGCCTCTACCAGAGTGAAAAGCTCTGCTGACTTTTTGCTGTGTTGGATTCCAGCGGGAGGTGGGAGGCTGAGCGAGGGACAGGGTGTTGGATGCTGTGCTCGCTGACACACGGGCACAGGCACCACTTCCCCCGGGGCAGCATCATCCGAGCAGCATCCAAGCAGGGCGCTAAAAGCTGGGCCAGCTGCTGAAAATGAAGTGCCTGATGTTTTTCCAAACACACACACACACACCCCTTGCTCCCCTCATTCTTGCAGGTGGTCTCTGGCTCGCCTTTCCACCCGGCAGCTCTCGCAGCCTCATTTCTTGCAGTCACACCTATTTCTCATCCTGGCTCTCCTCCCTCTTCCTCCTCCGGATCTGGATCTGCTGGGAGGAACTGCTCCTTCCTGGGACCCCTGAAAGGCCGGTGTCTTTTGGCTGCTGAGTGATGCTTTCTTCCCATTCCTCTATGTGTGCAGAGTTTGGGGTGACAAGTGACAGCACCCACCAACCTGCCTGATGCACAAGCGGAGCCCAGAGCGGGGCTGGGAGGGTTGCAATTGCCATCCCACTGCTTTGCACATTGTGTTCAAGCTGGACTCAGGGCAGGCAGCTCCTGGAGACTTCTGGCACCGACCGAGTCCCTCCTGGCAGCTCTCCTCCCCGCTCCGGGGCCGCGCTGTTTGCTTATCTAGTGCCCTGATTTAACACAGACGCAGGAACTCACACTCTCTCTCCCAGTCTCCTTCAAATTACTTTATTGCTTCCTGTCAACTAGCCGAGCGTATCCTGTTAATATACAATCCCCAACGACCAGTTTTTCACAGCCTAATCCCCCTTAGTCCGATAACGCGGCTCAGCTCCCCGTCGTGTCAGTTAGGCACCCAAGGACGCGGGATCCCAGCACTGCGCAGGTATTTTCTATCCAAGTGGGCTGCTGACATTATTTTTAAGGATAAACCCCACGAGATGCTGGCTTTCTGCCAGTTTTGTGTCGTTTCCAGGGCTCCATCCACTGGTGACCTCTCTTGGCCAATGCCAATGTCATCTCCCATCCTGGGATGGCAGTGAGGGTCCTGCTCCTGGAGCTTTTCTCTCAGCTCCTGTACCCTTCTTGCCCCTGCCCTGTTGGAGGTGAGCACCCTTATCCACCTGGGACAGCTCTTTCCTGCCTCAAAAGCCAACTTCTGTGTCCCAGAGAAGGGCAGCTCATCCATCAGATACACTGAAATCCTCAAAGAGGTGGTGGGAACCCACATGGGGGCTCTGGTGCAGCCTCCTGCTCGCAGCTGGGCTGTCACCATCACTAGGTCAGGGCGGGCATGGCTGCATCTGGCCAAATCCTGGAAGCCCTCCAGGGGGTTTCCTGCAACCCCAGGTTTTCTTACACTGCTGCATCCCTCCAGTGAGCCTTGGAGCTGACAATGGCCTATCATCCACCCTGATGACTGTGGTGCTCTCAACATCACTCCAGGATGTGCAGTCAGCAGGATATCTGCCAAGAGTTGTTGCTTTGAGGGGACCAGCTGTGTTTCTCCTGCATGTTTCTGATTCTTCAACCACCGTGCTTGAGGTCCCATCCTAAGACACCCCCGTGTCCTGACACTGTATTTGTAGGAATGTTTGCACTGCTCTGCCCCATCTGGTCATCTTCAGTCTTATCGTGGTCTTTCTTGCTAACTCTGATGTCCAGCTGATGTGCCAGCTGAACCCATGTCCACGGTGTAAGACTAAGAATCACAGAATTTACGTGGTTGGAAGGAACCTCTGAGATCATCGAGTCCACCTATACACACACACCCCTCAAAACGCAAACAAACCACAAAAAACTGAACCCCACAAAAAAAAGTCACCCAACCCAACAATCTCAGCCACTAGAGCACGTCCTGAAGTGCCACCTCTACATGGTTCTTGAAAACCTCCAGGGATGGTGACTCTACCACCTCCCTGGGCAGGCCCTTCCAGTGCCTGACCACCCTCTCAGGGAAGTCATTCTTCCTAATATCTCATCTAAACCTCCCCTGCCACAACTTCAGACCATTTCCTCTGGTCCTGTCCTTATTCCCTTGGGAGAAGAAGCCAACACCCACCTCTCTGCCCCCTCCTTTCAGGTAGTTCTAGAGAGCAAGGTCTCCCCTCAGCCTCCTCTTCTCCCAACTCAACATGCCCAGGAGGTCCCTTTCGGAAGGTACCCATGAGATTTTTTTGATTCCATGATCTGGAAGTGTTCTGAAAACCAGGTCACTGCAAGGCCCAGCGTGTGGCATTTGCATTCCCCTCGCCTGCGCATCCCCCCTGCCCTTCCTTGTGCCAGGTGGTGGTGGCACAGGTCCTGCTGTTTCTGGGCTGCCTGCTCTGCAAAGGCAGCGCCGCTGGTCGTGGAGGGGACAGATGGAGATCGCTGTTGAGGGACAGAGCATGTTGCTATTGAGCGCGGGTGCAGCTGGGCTTCTGGGTCGCTCCAAAGGGAAATGAAGTGGACAGATGACAGATTTAGCTTCAAAAATCATCATCAGGGCTTCAGGGCCCTGAAGACTCTTCCTCTTGGCACTACTCTCATGGGTGGTACCCAAATGATGTACATAGTTCAAGCCCAAACGGCATCTCTTCTCCCTTGGGGAGCAGATACATGTGCTAATCCCCCCCTGCCAAAATCCACTGTAGCTTCTGTGGTCATTTCTTCAGCAAGTTTTGGTATTTTAGGACTCTGGAGGGTGTTCCCAGCAGGTTCCTTGTTGATTTTTGCAAGCTAAAAGCCACTGTTTTCCCTTGTTCCAAGCATGCCCCTTGTCATCAGACTCCTCTGCTGGCCTGAGGAGAGGGAACATATGTAGCCACATAATGCAGCTGTAGCATGACATACAGCCATATTTTTGTGGTTTCCCAATTTCCCAATTTTTAATTGATCCTGCCCCTAGGACAGTTTCTTTGTCTAAAGATGCTCCTCAAAGTTGAGGACAGTCTGGGTGTTGGTTGTTGGTTTTTACTAGCAGCTGGGTCTGCCCTCAAGTACTTGTGATTCTCTCTACACTTAACACCTCATTAGCTGAAACATCCACTTAGAGAGCAGAGTTTGGCTGGTCTGAAAAGAGGGAAAATCCTGTTTGACTCAAAACCAACACAGATCACTTATCTCAGAGACATCTGGAAATCGACTCCAAATTAAAAACCACTTGTGAAGAAGGATGTGTCCTCCCAGGTAAATCAGGGACTGATTTATTTCCTCTCTAGCATGCCTGCTGAGCAACGTGTTCAGCACACAGCTGGAGTGACACATCCCTGCCTCCCGCATCCCAGGGCTGGAGGCTTCTGATTGCTGTCCCTCCGAGGGATGGAGGTGCCTTTCGTGCCGCCTGCTGCCCCCCTCCTCCTGCTCCCTTACTCCAGCAACTTGCACCAACTCCTCTGCCAAAGTCCCCAGTCCAGCACTGAGGCAGCAGCTCCGGCTCTGGGCGACCTCAGGACTCCAAACAGAACAAAAGCTATCTCAAGAAAGAGCAAAGAGGTAAAACCCAATTAAAAGACCACTCTGATAGCACATCCCCTGAGTAAAGGGGCTATGGCAGCCTTTGTCTCAGGAGCTGGGCTTGGCATGACCAGGGCTGGCAGCTGATCAGCAAGGATGGGCTGAAGGTCCCCATCCATACACGGGTGCTCATGCCAGGGACCCTCCAGAGGTAGCCCATGGGGCAAACTTCCAGCATCCTCAACAGCTACCATGGACTCAGGAAGGATTTTAATGGCAGAAAGGAGACAGGCTGGGGGCTGTGTGAACCCAGAAAGATCTGTATTGAAGACTGACCGACTCAGACAGACTGAGAGAGCTCGGGCTGTTCAGCCTGGAAAAGAAAAGGCTGAGGGGAGACCTTCTAGCAGCCTTCCAGGATCTGAAGGGAGCTCCAGGAGAGCTGGAGAGGGACTCTTGGTCAGGAAGTGGAGTGATAGGACAGGGGGTATGGTTTTAAACTGGAAGAGGTGAGATTTAGATTGGATATTAGGAAAAAATTCTTTCCTGTGAGGGTGGTGAGGCACTGGAACAGGCTGCCCAGGGAGGCTGTGGCTGCCCCATCCCTGGAAGTATTTAAGGCCAGGCTGGATGGGGCTTGGAGCAACCTGGTGTGGTGGGAGGTGTCCCTGCCCAGGGCAGGGGGGTTGGAACACGATGATCTTCAAGGTCCTTTCCAACTCTAAGCATTCCATGATTCTATGATTCTATGACAGTGGCCCAAAGAGCAGAGGGCCAGGCTGTTGCAGGGGCAGCTGTGCTCCATCCGTCTTGGCTAATTGGGCAGCATTTCCTCCCATTCCCGGCCAGACCCATCTCCTGCCAACAGACAGACACAGAGCAGGTCTCTGGACCTGCCCCATGGCCGGTACTCCTCCAGCCCCACAGAGATGCCTCCTCTCCCTCTGAACAGCCCCACACTGACCCCTTCCTCCTCTCCTACCCCCCATTCCTGCTCACGGTCTCAGTTTGAGCCCCTACTTCCCCTCGCTGAAAGATGTCCTCTGTCCCACCACCCCCCGCCAAGCACTTGAGCATCGTTAAGGTTGCCCTGTCCCATCCCACCACCCTCTTGCGCTTCTCCCTGCACCCACCCTGTCCTCGTCACCTGGCTGTGCCCAGGCAGGGGAGGGTAACTCAGAGCTGGAGCTTATTACTGGGCTGAACCCTCAAAAAAAACAAAAGGTAAGTCAGTCAATGCTACCATGACGGGTACCACGACGGGCTTGTGCGTTCAGCATCCCGCCTCGCAGGGCTTGTTCCAGCCCAGTCACATTTCAGCTGAAACCTTAACAGAGCGGGGCCCAAACAGAAAAATGCGAAATGCCCGTCAAGCAGCATGCGGCACCGTCCCCACCGACTCCTGACCTTTTATCTCCAGCCCTTGGAGCAGTTTTGTCTGCCCACGACTCCGCTTTCTCCGTCCCACCGCACCTCCCTCAGCTCGCTCCTCTTTGGGGAGAGCCAGACAGCCTGTCTCTTTTCCACCCTTCTGCTGTGGAAGGAAGGAGATGCAGTTTCCTCCTTCAGCTCTGCCTTTTTTTTTTTTTTTTTTACAAGCAATCACCTCTTAGAAGGAAAGAGCAATTTCACGATGCGCTATTGCCTTTGATCCTCTATTTGCCTCCTCATAAAACTACACCATCTCAGGGCACCAGAGGATTTTGCTCCTGAGTGCCTTGAACGTAACACGTAACGTTGCATTTTCTTCCGTCGTGTCCGTACGCACTTGCAAAACTCCTATTTTTAACACAAATGATGACAAAAAGCAGGTAGTTTTCTCCCCAGTTTCCTATTAAATGTCATTTCGGCACTCTCAGTTTCAAGGATGCCACCCTGTAATTCCATAGCATTAAGCAGGGAACCGAGTTGGACCTTTCAGCTGTTCTAGCTTCCCTTGAACAACTTTAAAACCATTTTCCAGAAGAATTCTGGACCGTGGATGCCCCACCATAAGACAGCTCGGGGTGACATCCTTTTTTTTTACGAATCTTAACAAATGACAGCAATTAAACCGTGCACACTTTTATGCCCGCGTGTAATACCTGGCAGGTTTTCATCAGAGGTTACCTACCGGGCAGTTGTAATCTCTGGCATTGCTACTTCTGGCTGACTGTAAAATTATCAAGGACCAAAATGAATTTTTTTTTTTCCAGAATACAAACCCCACCTTCCGCCAGTCCTGCCTCATGGTTGCAAAGTCTTCTGGATAACATTGACATACATAAAATGACATTCTGGTGATTGTTCCACCTACTCTTTGTTGTTTATCTAAGCCCCCACCCCCCTTTTTTTTTCTTTATGTGTTTTTTTTTTAAAATAAAAACTACCAACTTAAATTCTTGACTACTGCTTTTCTCTGCATTCAGGGAAATTCCTTGTTATTTACATGCTGTGTTTTAAATTTTCCTTCTCTTTATCTGCTTTTGTTTCGCTTTCTGCCTCCGTAAGGTCCTCCTTATCTACGATAGCAAATTTTTTAAGATGACCTGACTTGTTTGCAGTCCCAAAGGAAAACTTCAGAAACTTTACTTTCAGAAACTTTTACCTTCAGAAACTTTACTTTTCCAAAAGCTTCTTATAGCTCTACAGCCAGTTAACATTCAGCCGCGATCAGATAATTTCTGCAGTGTCTAATCTAAGCTTTACCTGCCTGAGTTCAGCTCTGACTGTCATCATAAGCTGGGCTCAAACTACCTGTTTGAAGGAAATATCCAAAATTTTCTGCCCAGTTCTACCGTTCTAACTCTATTTTAAATGCCTCAAAAGTGTTTCTTCTCTTTAATTTGTTCCCATAGCTACCATTCAAAAGTTTCATTCATTTTAGGAGTGCAATACTCTTGGAATCTTTAATGCAATCTACCGGTTGACTTTTTCTTCCTAATTTAGCTGAAGGCTCTAAAATCTTAAACGTTCAGACATCGCAACAGAAACAGGGCTACCTTCCATTCCTCGCTCCTCTCTGCAGCCACCCTTGTCTCCTCGAAGAGATTAAATCCTTCCCTGAAGCTCTTCTGGGGCTCTGCTGTATTCCTGGGGGTCCCAGCACGGGATGATGCTCAGCTGACCCACGCCATCATCTTCCTCCTTCCCTCTCCGTTTCACCCCCACTCCTGGTACCAGGTAATGTCAGAGTTCACAGCATGAATCATGAACCTTCCACTTGGCTGAGATGAGCTCAGAAATGCTGGAGGAAAGAGCTGAAGGGGAGAGGGAGCCTCCAGTTCCCCCCCGTTTAGCTCCCCCCGGGGAAGGACCCTGCAACAAGCCGAACAGGTTGAGTGAGGACGGCTCCCCAGTGTCACGTTTCAGCACGAGCCATTGGGGCCAGGTGCCCTCCCAAAGCGTAAAGGGATGTAAAAAACTTATCTTGATTTAACTCTGCCCGGAGAAACCTCACCTCCATGTCTCCGGTGGGGTGGGGAGGGCAGTGGGTTGCTGGGGAGGGCAGTGGGTTGCAGCCAATGCCTGCTTGGATGCTGGCTGGAGACCAGTACAACTGATAAAGATACCAGTATGGTCTGGAAGGGGGAGGTGGGATGGCAGAAGAGGTCTGAGGTCCCAAAAAAATGTCTCTTTACCATCCAGACCAAGGACTCTGGGGATCTTGAGCTGTAAGTGCTGGGCAGCACCCAAGGCTCAGCCCTACTAACTCCCACCCTTCCTCCTGAAGGACCAGACCTTCCCCACCAGACTGCAGAGGGCTTTGGGAGACTGGGAAAGGCAAGGAAGGATGGAAGGGGGGGCTGTTCGCAGTGACAGGCTGCAATCACATCTAACCACGGGGTCTCTTGCTGTTCACACACCCTTCACAGAGGTTAGAAAAACCTGCTATTGGGAACAGTTCCTCTGTCCCTGCTGAGCTCGGGAACATTAAGTAGGTGATAATAAGCGGTCCCTGAGCAGGAGGGCCTGCTCTCCTTTGGAAAGTGCTGCTCAAGACAATTTATCATTCAGACAAAGAGGGGAAAAAGGGTTAAACACTGCCCAGCCTCCCCAGCCAGCGGTGGCTTTGGTTATCTGCAGCATGGCTGCGGGGCTACATGGTGCCTGTACATGTTCGGGGATCAAGAGTTAAGTGTTTAAATGATAAGTGATATCTTAAAAACATAAGTTTAGCAATGAATCTTTGCCGACAATACTATACTATTAGTTAATAGGCAGAATTAACTCACTGGCCTGGGGCCAAGCCCGTCACAGCCAGAGCCAGAACAGCTGAAGCTGCTTTTCACTTGGGTTTTGCTTTTATGGGATTCTGCTGCTGCGGGGAGACTCTGATTTCTGTAAAAATATGCTCGTGTTTTCCTCCTCCCAACCTGCCCCTGGAAGCTCGAGGTTCCTCAGAGCCCGAGGGATTCCGCCAGGAGCTGAAAAGCTTTCCTTTCACACATGGAGACGTGAGCAAGGGTGTGGATTTCCCGTAGGACATCACTCTGCAGCCCCCGACCAGCTGCCTGCCGGCTCACCATGGGTCATTATTCTTCTAGGTGCCACCAAGGGACTCGCTCCCTGTCCCTCCCATCCCACATTAACTGCCCTCTCCCTCAACTGGGGGGTTGAGCTTGACCAAGTATCTCCAGGGGATGGAGCTTCCCTGGACCCCAAGAAGCAGCAGCCTCTCCTGGACCCTTCTGGGGCTCCTTGGGTGATGTTCTCTCTCCCTCCTGGCCCTGGGATGGCTGCGCTGAGCCTTGAGTCTGTGGGTGACAACTTCACAGATGCCACTTCATTCCTGCTGCTCCCCATCATGTCTGTCTCGACACCTGGCTGCTGCCCGTTGCATCTCTTTAACCTCGCAGGGAGCGAGAGGACACCACCTCCTCCAGGTGTGATGAGCCAAGGGCTTCATGTGCAAATGAAACCTGTTCTTCCTGCACCGGGAACTGAAAAAGCTACATTAAATGTGTCACCACCAAATCCATTTTAATGTCCCCTAGATGTCATCTTTCTTGGCTCTGCCTGCCTGGGAACCGTCTTTTGATGCCAACGAACGTGTAGGTGCAACTGAAGTGGTGGCCGGCCCCTTTCTGTAACCCCAGTGCTGCTGCTTTGCCCAGACGAGGCCTTCTCCAACGCACTTTGCAGCAGGGTTTAAGCGTCACCTTGCGACGGTGCTGCCCAAGGGTTCGATATGGGCAGCAACTACCAGTATAACCAACGCCTCCCAAGGTGGGACCAGCTGCCCGATGATGGTCAGGTCCACATGACATAGTGCTGCGGTCACTTGTCACCAGATGGCAGCAAGGAGAACATCAGTGTGAGCGTCCTGGCTGGACCTGCAGCACTCCCTGGTCCACCACCATCCTCCACAGAGGCCACTAGTTCTGGAGCAGAATGAGAGGAGGGTGCAGAAAAGGACATTGGAGAAGGTCCAGCATCACTCACCATGGTGTGGTGCTTTGTGGCACTTGCTAGTCTGCATGGAGCTGCTGGCTTGGTGACCAGAGGAGCTTGTGGGCTTCAGGACAGCAGGTGGAGGCTGGTAGCACCCCCTACACTGGCAACAGCAGGCTTATGAAGGTAGGTCTGGGACATTGGCAGGCCTTCCTGTGGATGCTGTAGGGGTGTGACAGTCGGAGAAAGCCCTTTCTGGGAGGTGGGACCAGGGGTCACAGTTCATGACTGACTCCGAAGAGCATCTTCAAGGGACAAACTGGACTCCGAGAAGTACATAAGATCTTCCAAGTCACTGTGGCAGTCAGGCAACAAGTCTGTGTGGTCCAAGGTTCCCCCCTTCAGCAGCAATAGCCTAAGGGGATGCTCAAAAGGATGTGAAGAAGAGAGAAGGTCTCAAACGACAGTTCCCTTGGCACAAAATCCCCCCTGTGTCTGGCAGCGCCGCTCTCGAGATAGGCAAGAAAATCCTGAGGGTCTGGGTGGACTCTGGCAAACAGACGGGGATGCTGCTTGCTCTTGGACTCCGGATTCTCCACTTTGGAGAACTGGGTGGATCATCTGGGCCATACCTGGGTAGGGCATTGCAGGACACATCAATAGCTCTGTTGGGGATCCAGAAAGATTTAAACAACGGTTTCAAGAGCTTGGAAATGGTGAGTTTTCTAACACCTGATGGTAAATGCTGGGTTCTGCAGAGCAGGGGGGAGTAAGGAGCCATCACAGGGCCTGGGAACTGGGGAAGAACCTGGACGGTAGGTAACTGTTAGGGGTGTTTGTGCTCCTTGCCCTGCAGAGGAACACATCTGGAGGCACGAGCACCAAGACTGTCCCTGGACTTTCTGCGTCCTTCTCTAATGAACTGAACAATCTCCACGCAAGAGTCAGCCCTAAGGAGGCACGGAAGACCAAAGCTTCTCCACCCACTGTGGAGCTGGGCCACAGGATTCTCTCTGGAGGCTGCTGCAGTGAATGTGGGGGCAACCTGTATGGCCAGTATATGACCAGTAACATCTGTAGTGATAGGAACTCTCCAAGGGCATCAGAGCCTGGAGCACGCTGAGTTGGGGAAGCTCGTTTGGCTCACGTGTAGGGCCAACACCAACAAGAAGCCTTGACTCCCTCCAAACACACCTGTGGTTGGCAAGCAGTGAGTCACTTTTGATGGGTCAAGGCATGGAATCCAAGATGTTCAAGCTGCTGTCGCAGCAGAGGGACAAGGAAACGTGTTTTGTCAGTGTCTTAGCCACTTTGCTGAGTTGAAGGGCAGGTGTCCATCCTGGCAGTCCAGCGGCTCTTCTGTGAACCTTGCAGAGCTCATATAGAGCTCCATGTGCAGGGTGTGACCTTCCCTGGGAAGATGCTCCAGGACACACATGTGCTTCTGTAGGATACATTTGATCCAGAGACAAGGGCAGAGCTGTGGGAAGGGAGCAGAGGGGTACTGGGGGGTACAAAGTGGACGCCAGCAGGTGAGGAGGAGACGTCAGGGTAGCGGCAGAGGGGACCTGCTGAAGCAAACAGTCCTGGTAACGGTCACGCATGTCCTGAAGAAGACTTGGCTCGTGAGGTACCCCAGGGGAAGGTCTGGCTCCCAGGCGTGTGAAGAAGTTGGGGGTGGTGGGATGGAGCTGGGGTCACAGAAACACAGAATTTTCGCGGTTGGGTGGGACCTCTGAGATCATTGAGTCCAACCACCTCAGCTTGCACCTTCTGGGAAAGCCCTGCTTGACCCCATCTGGTGGGAATGGGGCTTGGAGCCAACTCCCAACTGCTCCACACGGGAAAGGAGGGACCTCCAGCTCCCGCCCCAACCGGGGCCGACTCCAGGGGACCAGGGGGAGGTCAGGGCTTCCCGGACCCCGCCAGCAACAACGCACGGATTTTGCCAACTCCTTTTTTTTTTTTTTTTCTTTTTTTTTCTGTATTTTTGGGTTGGTTTTGTTTTTGTTTTTGTTTTTTTTTTTTGTCCCGCTGGACATATCCCCTTCTCCTGCCGGCCCTTGCCCGCATCCCGCACCCCTCCCATCGCGGTGGGCAGCGACGGGGGCCGGGTGGGATGCTCAGCCCGGGGTTGGGGG
>VZRU01017030.1:687243-709013 GCA_013398155.1 Pedionomus torquatus | reverse complement strand
GGAGGGGAGGGAGGGCAGGAGGGAGAGGGGAGGCCGCTCGCAACGCCCCGCGGACTGCGGCCGCCCGGGCTGGGCTGGGCTGGGCTGCGCCCACCCACCCGCTAGGCCGGGGGTCCCTCTTGGGGCCTTCCTAACCCCCGCCTCGGCCCTCAGTCACCCCCGCTGGCTCGTCTCCCTGGCAATTACGCTTTTTCATTAAAAAAAAGGCCTCATTAAGGCCGGCGGGCTGAGGGGCTGGGGGAGCAGCGCCTTCCTTCTCCAGAGCCATCGCTGCTGGGCCCTATTGGGCCAAACTCCAGGCGCAAGGGCAAACCCTGGCTACGCACGCTTCAGTGGTCTAAAAACGTGACAGAAGACGCGGGGAGTTCATCGTAGTTACGTCCCTGCCGTGAGATGTCACCTCAGCACACGTCACAGGGGATCAAACTTGTTGGGCCTCCGTGCTGGAAAATGGCAGCCAAACCGGTGGCGGTTGTCGTCGTGGAAGGTGTAAGGGGATTGGCATTGTGCTGGGGCTACTGTCATCTGTAAATCAGCCCCATAACTTCATCTCATCCTTCCTCAAAAGCCTGGTGAAGTGAGAGGAAAGCAGCGCAGTCTCCAAGGGTCAGCGACCATCAGTGAAGTTCAGTGTTCTCTGAAGGCCCACCAGGTCTGGAGCTCCAGATGGGGAAACAGCTCCAGTTGGAACAACAGAAGACCCTCAGCTGGGTTTTGCCGTAACAAATATCTGTATAATACGTTTTTTTTCACACTGGCCTTTTTATCAGCTGATAAAAAATGCCAACAGTCATACACACCCATGAAGATGAAATACACAGTATGATTAACTGGCAGTCCACATGTTTGATCAGAGTTGCTCAACTATGTAGAAATTCACTGGTGCAAAGCGAGAGGGGATAGTGACTCTCACCCCGTGCAGGCGAAAAGGCAGAGCAGAAGGGTTGCGTGGCTTTCTGTCGGTGAGACTGGAGAAGGGGATCTACCACCTCAGGCAACGGCCTTTCGAAGTAGGAAGTTATCCCACTAGCTCTTGGTGAATGAAGAAATGCACAGAGAATCTAATTATAAAAGCATTTTATGCAGAAACCCTCCAAGAAACTTCCGGAGAAAGTACTAAAAGTTTAAGTGAGCTTGTAAGATAGGATTAAACTGAGAAGATGGGAATGAGGAAAAAGTTCCCGTGCTGGGATGCACCCTTGGTATGGCATGAGCCCTGGACAAGGATCCGGGGTGCTGCTGGTCCTTGTCTAACAAAGCCTTTGTTGAAAGAGTCACCACAGTGCCTCTGTGGCAGGAGCCCACACCGGAGTGGTGGCAAACAGGCAGTTTTACAGTACAAGTAAGGTATTTCCTGCTGGCTCTCTGCTGAACTTGTGAAAATGGGGATTGAAGCCGGGGGTGGGGGATGCCTGATGACAGCCATAAAAATAAATGGCTATTGCCGGGGTAGGTGGACGAGATCAGATAGCACTTCCTATGGGGTTTGGAGACACGTCAGCCAAGTTCATCCTGATCATACATTAACTGGTAATAGTCTTGTGGAGTGAAAAGGGAGAAGACAAGGAGTTAAAGGGATGTTCACTCCTTGGACTTTGGCACCGCTTGGTAGGGAAATGAACTAAAGAACTACTGCCAGAGATAGGATGGGTGTGGATATTTCACTTATTTACTTATGTTACTGCGTTTTCCTCAGCCAGTAATGAAGTCTTTCCTTGTTTTAATCACAGACCAAGTGTTTGCAAACAAGGAAGGATACTTAGCAAAGGCACTTACTTTCCCTATATTTCTGGTTTTAAAGCCAAACCCTTGTTTCTGTCAGCACCAGTTGACAGAAGTTGCACATCATGACAGTTCTTTTCGGCGTGCTTTCAGCTCCAGTGAGGCTCTGAGAGGCAAATGACACATTTTTCTATTAAAACCATGCTATGTAAGCTGCAGCTGAACACAAAACCCAGAAATTATTTGTTCTTTACTCATCTGATAGCCTGTCCAAAAATATTTAGGTGGTCCCTACAAGAACTGGTGATGTGCCCACTGGGCTGGACTCAGCCGTCCTGTCAAAGAAGCTGTGAGGAACAGGTAATACTAACAGTGACCAGCGTTGTTTTTATTTGCTGGGAGTTATCTTATGTACCAGATGAGTAATTCTCACAATACTCCCACGGGATGGAAAAATATTTTCTCTGTTTTATGAGACTGCAAGAGAGACTTTGCTCCAGAGTATTTAGAAAACCAACAAAGGAACTTAGTGTAACATTCAGAAATTCCTTCCTTCTTGTATGTTCTGTCACTAAGATAGAGCATGTCCTAAAAATACACCCATCTTGTACAAACATATCCCAGTATCTTTTATAATTATCATTATGTTTATTTCACCCCATTCTTATTTTAATAATATCACAATAATATTTGCTTCTTATTGCTAAGCTTTGCAAATGTTTATAGTACCTAAAAAGTAACTAATGATAATAAGGAATTTATGTCTTACAATAAATTAAGCAAGCCGATAGCAACACAGGGAATAGTGGGGAATGCAGAGGATACAGTTGAAACAATATAGTTTATGTATTAACAACGTGTATGTTGAGTGTTGCAATATTTAATGTTAGTCTAATAGAGTAAACAGCCTTTTCCCTCCAGGGACATGAGATTTGTTGGTTTGGGTGAAATATTACAGATAGCTGCTTTTGGCGCACAAACCATTCCTAAAGTCATGGAATCAAAGAATCATTTAGGTTGGAAATGACCCTTAAGATCATCAAGTCCAACTGTTAACCCAGCACTGCCAGGCACACCACTAAACCACGTCCCCAGGCACCACATCTACACATCTTTTAAATCTTTTCAAGGTTGGCGACTCAACCACTTCCCTGGGCAGCCTCTTCCAATGCTTGACAACCCTTTCTGTGAAGTAATTTTTCTAATATCCATCCTAAACCTCCCCTTGTGCAACTTGAGTCCATTTCCTCTTGTCCTATCACTTATTGCTTGGGAACAGAGCCGGACACCCAAGTTGAGGGCAATGCCATACATTTCTGCTGCAGAAGAATAAATGCTTGCAACTGTAAAGGGAAACCCTTGTAAAGGGGTCCTATGGCTGTTATCTGAACTACAGTAATAACTTAGGTTATTATAAGAGATTGCAGGTAACTACAGACAGAGCATATAGTGGTTGTGCTCTAGGATGACACTAAAGACTTGCATGTGTTAAGTGGGCAAAACTTGTTCTAGTGTCTGTAGCGTTGCAGTTTCCACATATATCTTACCACTGGGGCAAACATAATCCCAGCAGACAGAGAGGTTTCTTCACTGAAACTAGTGACTATCTCAGAACTTAATTAGTTTCGACACTTATAATAATGCGTTTAGTAACATCCTTTAATGTTTTTAAAGACTTGTAAATCTATTATTCTATTTCCTCTTTATCTTCACAAAACCTGTTTCTGGTGTGAGGTCTACTGACAAGTCCAAGTACAAGCAGTAAATGATACCTGGCAAAATTGAAGCTTATTATTTACCTAATGCCAAAAGAATCATCGTGAATGTGTATGTGTGTATAAATATTGTAAATATGGAATTATCTTTTTCTTCCCTCATGCTTCTTTTATTGGTCTTTGGAGTATTTTTTTATAGTCTTAATAATTTTTTGTAAATGGCTGAACTGACTAATTTTACCTCAGAGACGAAATGCATCAAACTGATCTCACTTCACTGGTTCTGTATTGGCCTCAGTCCCCTGGTCTTGGTCTTCATTTGAAACTAATGAGAATGGAGCCACCACCACCTGGATACAATTTTCTGTGAAGACACAAAGTTCTCTTGACCCTGCTGAAGCATTCAGGGGTGCTGTGCTTTGAATGGAAACAAGATAGTCTGTTAAGGAAGAGGAGAGGAAGCAATGAAATTACATTTATAACTGCATGAAATTGCTATTATTTTGAACTATGGTGCAAACTAGGAGTTGGTCAAAGTCACATCTCATGCCAGCCTCCAAACAGGATCCTGTTTGCACTCTGACAATGATGTTTCATTCCTCGATACATTCGTTTTTCCTGTAAAAGTGGTACCAAGTCTGCCAAAGCTTCTAGGGATGCTGTAAAGCTTTACTAGGGTTTGTGTAGTGATCTGAGATTCTTTTTACTTTCATTTCTTCTGTAAATCTAGGACTGTTCTTTTATTTTCCTTAATGTCATGTTTTTGTAGTGTAGAATGTCTTCAACTTTTCAAGGTTTTAGTCCCTCCATGGTCCAGTTTTCTCCCATGGATTCCTCTATCTGCAATGAAGTTTTCTTCCACCATCTCCTGAATCTGTTACCCAGATTATGCCACCTTCGAAAGTATCTTTAAGAAACTTCAGTCCCTTGAAATCCATCAATCCCCCCAAAAGGGGATATATTGACATTGTTTGGCTGATACTTACACAAATCCAGCGTACTTTATCCCACAATTGCAATAGCTCAGCATGAGAGCTGCTTCTAAACTTACTTTATTTGCAATGTTTCATTGTTTATATTGATCATAATCGAGGCTTTTGATACCAGTTCCTCTAGAAGTAGTGCCTCTTCTTCTGGCGAACACTCAGTAATGTATTATGGATGTTTTTAATATTATTTTTTACGTTATTTTTTAAAAAATGCAAGCTGCTACTGTCCTGTAACTAATAATGATGGAAGAGATGAGGAATGAGGAAACTTGTGACTTAGAGATCTTCGACAGGGGAAGGAAACTGGATGAAGTGAGGCAAAATGGGACAGAAGAGAGCAAGGCAGAGTGATGATTAATTTGGAGATCATATGGGAAGGAAGAGTGATTTAGAAAGGGGAAGCCAAGGGCAGGGAGATTCACTAGAGGGTGGGAGGGTAGCTTGTGAAGAGGGAGAAGAGAAAAAAAAAAGGCCTTATTTGTAAAAAACAGCACATTCTGCACTTAGATGAAAACAAGCCCAGCAAGAAGCATAATTTGGAATGTGAGTCTTGGGTGGATTGAGTGGGATTAGCTTTATATCAGAGAAGGGCTCAGAGTGCCCAGCTCATTACAAAGGGGAGTGTGACAGATCACACACTGATCTCAGTTTCCCCAAGGTTGAGAGTTTTTCAGATTAGAAGTCAAACCAATTCATTTTTTGTTTTAAAGTAATATATTGGTTTATCTGGAAGTTAATTGAAAGAATGTTGATATGGTGAAAACAGCAGTGCCTCTACTTTATGTGTTTTTTTATAGTTAAAAATTGTGAAACAGCAACAAGGCTCTAAAATATATATTTATCTGGGAAAATAGATACAGACAATGACCACAGTTGCAATTCAGGCACCAGTTGGTGTTTTAATTGAGGAAAGGGCACTTAACATAAAGAGACACCTCCATCACGGTCTGCATATTAAAATCACAGTACCTTGGCTTATCAACAATTGGCATTTTGAGTTTGTTTGCTAAATTTTATTTAGATGGAGAGGTAGAAGCCCTGCCTCTCTCTTCATGGATTAGATTTGCAACCAGTCATCACATTTTGAGCAGGTGATGACAATGGTGCACTAACCATGACTAGAAACAGCGCCTTTATTATTTGCTAGTGCTACATTTTGTGGATTGATTCCTTCTGGTAAGAACTAATAGGAAAATTAAGTGCTTTGTAAAACTTCAGAGACTTGTGGAAAGCATTTTTTGTAAATAAAGACCTCTTGCCACTCAGCAGGTAACTTTGGGTCACCTCCCAAAGAGAAGAAAGTCATGAAGAGAAATGGGCAATGGAAGACGATTTAAAAATGTTTTGTAGTGCTCAGTCCTGATCCTACTCAAGCCAATGCCAAAAAAGCCTCCTTGATCTCAGCAAGAACATAAGTGAATTCATAATTCCTTTTGAAACAAACAAAACTGTTTGGCATCAGATTTACGAATGAAAGCGGTTTATATCTTTGCACAATGTCAAGCATCTTTCTTTATAAACTGTCAGTGCACAAATTAAGGGGATTTAATTAGATGGAGAGGTTGGAAGTATGATTCCAAGTATTTTTTGTGGTAGAGAAAGACAAATACTTGCACTGATTTAGTCAAAAGTGTGAACATAGCACTGGCTGGGATCCTCACCTGTAGATAGGAAGGCCTATGTGCCGGAAGGAGTTGCTGGGCAGTGGTGCAGCTTTGTTTTATCACTGGTGTTCTTGTGATAAAGGTGAACCTTTCTCCTTTCTTATAAGAACCTTTCTTTTAGAAGTGAGAGCAGAGCCAGGTTAGCAATGAATCACCTGGAAATTGTTTAAAGTAACTCCATTTGAAATCAGCTGGGGCTCGCTTCGTCCTTCCAAGACATTGAGAAGAGGGACATTCTCCAGCAGATAGGTGAAGACAAGTGTTGGAGACAGGGTCGGGGGCAATAACCTCTGCTAATGGGGCACATGTGAGTCAGTAAGAGGACATTGTCCTGCAGTCACAGTCATTCAGCTGGGAAGAATTATAGTTACGGTGACATTTTCTTAAGGCAGGAGCATTGCTATGGACTCAATTAATTCAACTCTATCAATCAAACTGAAGACAAGGACTAAAAATCCTAATTACGAGTAAATATTTCCAATCAGAGTAAGTTTTAACAACCTGTAACTTGAAAGTTTGGCTGATTTTCCTCAAGTTTTTGCAAAAGCAACTAAAATACACCTGGCAAGTTTCAGATTCAGCTTTCCAAGCCAAAGTTACGATGAAGGGATGGAAATAGGGTGCTCTAACAGAAGTTAGCTTCAGCCTTAACCACAGAGATGTTGCTGTCTCCCCTTAATATCCCCAAGCTATGCCAAAGCACACACTAAGTGAATTAAAATCATCACATAAAATGGAATGTTTATAAAACTGAAGTTGAGTAATGTATTTATCTGCCACAGAAGCATTAATCATGATAAGGCTATATCTCAAACCTTCTTTTTCCCCAGCCATGGAGACCAGTGCAGTTTGACCAAAAGACTAGCAATTTCCACGTGTGGTGCATCAGAAGGAAGCAAGGTCCAGCTAGATTCATCACCTGGAGTCCAGCCTTCATCACAATTGATTCCTTGGCTCTCTCCTGCAGAGGTGGGTTTCATTTCAGAGGCTATGAAAATTGGGTTTCCATACAGGTAACGAAACAAAATTTTTAAAGATAATATAAAGAAAAGAATTGTATTTTTACAATGAAGAGCAAGTTGTGCATTCTCAAAAAAAAAAAAAAAAAAAAAAAAAAAAGGACATCAGCATCAGTTAATTTTGGCTTTTCCAACAAAGTGAAGATTTTCTTACTGCACCAAATGACGAGGAAGGTGGCTAGTGGATGTATAATTAGCTGCCAGCTATGACCAGCACAGCTCTACACAGCAGCAGTCCTATAGTCGCTGATCTTACTGCTGTCTCCTCCAGGAGGAGGAAACAAGCTGGGCCACAGTCTCTGAACCTCACCTTCCTTCTGATCAGGGACTCTGGCAGACCAGGGCTCAGTGCCTCAGGATGGTGAATTTATTGCTCCTGTTTGCTTCAAGGCCTTTCCTAAGACTTCATTCCCTCACCCTGTAGTAAAAGTGATAATAATAAAAAGGCCTGTGATACACAGTAAAGTACTGTATCTTGTTCAAGTTAAACAAGTACCTAAGTGCTCTGCTGAACTGGGGCCAAGGGTGGATTACTGAGAAAGCTGGGCAGTCTTCCCATCTCCAGCCAGTTCACCAAGTAGTCCCAGGCTAATCACAGAGTTGTTCTGGGGCTTAGTTTCCTGCCCATGTTTATCACAAGGTATCTATTCTGACTGGTGAAGATAGGGAGATAATGAGGGAACATGAAAAAACATTTCAGAACATTATGGAAATGAAACAGTGCTGTACAGAGCACTGCAGGCTTCTGCACTGGTTATATATTGCATGTTATATTCTCCTTATGACTTTTCTTCAGTCTCTGTTCAATATTTGTGAAAAACAGGGGGTAGCTTATTAGCAGAGAGTCCACTTGCACTTTAATGGCCAAAAGTGTCCTCCGAATCCCACAGAAACTGATGACATAAGAGCTAGCAGTGCAGATCCAGAAGTCCAGAATGGTTCAGGATGCATTGCCTTTAACCAGCCTCATCATCCTCCCAGTTCTGGGCTGCTCTAGGAGGTGAACCCACAGATTTTGTCCAGATAGTTGCCTTCATGCTGTACAACAGCCTGAAAAATTAACTCAGCTGCCTTTGCAATGGCTTATTAAAAGGGAACTGGAACAGAGCCGTTGGCAGTCTTTGCTGAGTCTGCACTGGGAGAATTTCCTCTGATCAGATAGGGAGCTTTTAAGGCTGTTTTGCATTTTTCTGACTCCTACCTGGCAGAAAGTAGCAGGAGAAGGGGCAAGGGTGTCACTGTGGAGACCTTTTTACTGATATGAGAGAGGACTGGTTTCCACGGAGTAGTTTGCAAGAACAGACTTTGCTTTTAACACTTTTTCTACTTGGAAATTTGCATTACGTTTTGCAAAGTTAGAGCAAAATGGCTTAGTGTAGCGTATTGAATTGCAAGAGACCAATCCTGAGTACATATGTATACTTTCAATGCAGAGGAAATTAGCATAAAGAATCTTTACTAAGAATAGATTGGGCCAGAATATTGGTTGTGTAGCATAACAAAGAGACAGGAAAATAGAAACATGCTAATCCATCCTATGGAAGATAAGAGCTGAGGTAAGGTACTCTCTTGCTAGCTCTTACAACTCAGCTGCTAGCTGATGTTCTATGCCAAGTTGTGGAGATCTTAATATTACATTACAGCATGGTTTGTGAAACCAGAAAATGAAAATGTTGCATTTTGTCAACTTTGAGCTATGGTTCTGCAAGAGAATAAACTATTTTTTCTTTATAATAAGCGACTATGTTTTGTTTATCCATAGATAAAGTAGCACTGTAGCATAGTTCTGTTTCTCTGACCTCCTCAAAACCTTTCTGCAGGCATTTCCTGATTCCTGAGTTCTGCAGCTTTAGAACAGAAAAAGACTGAAGAGCAGTAAGTATCAGCAATATTTCCTTTCTCTATTGCGCACTAGCAGGTTAGTCCAGCAGGAACTACCACAGACCACAATAACTATTTTTTGCTCAGACTCCCCTTTCTGTAAGGGTAGAATTCCCAAATTCTAATCTCACCCCCAATTCTGGCTCCCTTTCTGTGCATGTAAGGCGTGAGGTAGCTGGGGCCAACGCGCGGACAAAGGATTAGCACCCGTGGGGAATGAGCTGTTTTCAACTCCCCCTGCATAACTGTGGATTTGAAGGCTTATTTCCTTACCTCTTTTGCGGTAAGTGAAGGGGAAAATCCAGTTGACCAATAAAAGAAATGGAAATACAGTCAATAGGAAGGGGTTGTGGAAAAGGGGTTTGTGGAAAGGGGTTTATAAATAGACTGCATCCCATGGGAGTAGCTTTCAAGGCCCACCCTCCCATCTTTGCTGGGGATGCAGAAGACACAAACCCCTTCTGGTGTTTTCCAACCATGAGCTGTTTGCTGGCTGATAAGACAGACCATTTTTATCTGACAAAAGGCTGCAGGTGACCAGGCAAAAAATTGAGTAATTAAAAACTAACTCTTGTCATCTCCTCCAGGGGGATGCCTGGGAAGATCTTAATCCTGACAAGCAATGAGTCCAACATAGGATTTGTCAGTCCTTAGCTGGAAACAAACTGTTTAGAGAAGACTTAATGCAGGGGCAAATCTTATGACAGAAAGGCCAAATTCAACAGATAAGCATGATATTTAAGATGTAACGAGTTGCAGAAAAACCCCTGCTACAAATGCAGGCAGGGTCCACTTAGTGCATTGTTCAAGCTGGAATGGAGATTGGTCCTGGAGCTAATGAAAAAGGGTGTGATTCATCCCTTACTGAATCTACACAAAAAATGTATAATGAAATAGTAAAAAACATTAATATGTACATTATGTCAAAGTGTAAACTCCATCAAATGTAAAATCTGTTGCTTAGAGAGAGAGAAGAATACATAGTGTGTAATTATAAAACCACCAAAGAATACAACTTATGTGTTTAGGTATGTCAGCTGCCCAGCTGCACTTCAGTATCTTTCAGCATATCCATTACATCTGCATACGATATATGTAAATTAATATGTCCTTAACTCATACCTATTTCTGTATGCATAGATGTAGCATGCATGTAGATACATGTATACATATATAGGTATGATATAAGCACATATTCATTCAGAGCATTTTAATATAGTTAAAACACTGTGCCAAAAATGTACACCATCTGTTTTCAATCAAAATAGCCTATTTCAGAGGAAGGGAGTGTTGTCTGGTGATCAGAGCAGGGGAACTAAAGAGTCAGGACTCATGGATTCCATTCCCGAATCTGCCAGGACTTGGCTGCTTGGTTTTGACAAGGTCTGTGGCTCCTGTATACTCCGCTTTCCCCATCTGCAAAATGGGACGGCATCTGCTCATAGCATGTTGCAATGGAAAACATAATTAGTATATGCTTGGAAAAGTATAGAAGTTCTTGTTGTATCATCAGGGTATGTTTGAACAGTGGAATTTAATTGAGAAATACAGTACAGGATTTGTTTCAGAAGACATATGTAGCAGCTATATGTAGAATTACAGCTTTTTGTACACATGTGGGTAGACTAATTTTTGAATAGTACCCTTAATAAAATTAATGGGGAAAAAATGGTGCTCAACAGCCTTATGAACACAGCCAATACTGTAAAAGTTTTCAGATTCTATTGCACAGGTTTCCATAGTGACAGCTGTACACTGGTGGGTGAAATACATGCTGTACCTAGCTTTCATCCTGAAACAGGAAAATACAAATGGGTATTGGGATTTTCTGTGAGGTTCCCTGCAGAGAAAGCCTAGCTCTGCTGAAGACAGTGACAATACTCCTATTAATGTAATTAGGACAAGATTTCACCCCATCTGCTTCTTCAGCTTCAGCACATCCCTCTCAGGAATACAGCAGGGACTGATCAGCCAGTCCTCACAATACTTCCTCTTGGGTGTGTTGGCCATGATGTCTCTTCCCATGCTCAGTGTGCTGTGCAGGGTGACCAGACCCCGCTTTGGTGGGAGCACTCCAGGTGTCAGCAGGAAGAATGGGAAAGGTGCTCCATGCTCCTGGTCTCCCACTGTCCTCACCTGCCACCTTCCAATCTCCTTTGGTTCCCCTGACATGTAGGGTTGTGGTCCTGAAGTGTTCCTGAACATCTGTGGGGGTGTTATGGCTGGGCTTTGTCTCTAGAGAGAGAGATCAGAGGTTCTTCCCATTGGGATGAGAAATACCATATAGCAAATTGCATAAATGAGCAGCTGGGGAGCATTGGAGAGGAAAAGGAACATTGTTTGTAGTTCAGGGTTTGCCTGGCTGCCATTTCTAAAGTGGCAGTGAGAGAAATCATGTGTGCTGAATGATGCTTGTGTGTTCTGCAAACTTAGGCATTCTAGTATATGATAAATATTTGATGTAAATATGAATGTATTTCAACATCTATGTTACCAAGAAAAAATGAGCTGAGCTTGTTTGGTTTGCATGGTTTTTGACAGCTGCTGCTCCCCAGGTTGCACCTCATATCTCACTAGTACTCTGTTGCTTAAGTACAGCTTGAAAAGTGCACTTAGGATCTTACCATGTACACGCCTAAAATGAGCCAGTTGCTCATCCAAGTGGGCTGGTAGAGTGACAGAAGTGACAAAGCAAAGAAAAGGCAAAGCAACTCAGATCTCAGAGCTATTAAGTGGATTTACAGGTTTGTCACTCAAATAAGTGCTTTTACCCAAATGATGAGTACAATGTGCAATGTAATGTTATGTTGGAGAAACAAAGCAGTTGATTCAGACACCAGTTTCTGAGAATTGTATCTCTACGCCTGAGATCTTAACAAAAGTTACCGTATTCTGCCTTTATATCTCTAAATATATCTGCTCTTTGACTCCTATCCCCTATATTTTATAGCAAGGGTGTATTCACACAGTGCCTGGGATATGCTTTGTAAATACAGCTTTCAAGCCTCTTTCAAGCTTATGGAGAGTTTCCATCTCATATAGGTATATCTGTGCCGTCTTCATTTTCAACTGCTTTGAGACAGCATGTTGAAGATAACAAACTTGCTAACCAGGATAAACTTTTCTTCAGTTCTTGAACTTTTGTAAAATGGGATTCCTCTTTAAATGAGGTACAATTACCAGCCAAATGAGACAACAGCTTCTCATTTCAGGCTCCCAGTGACACAAAGAAGCAAATGGGGGGACTGGAGCAGGAAAGGAGGGTTTGGCTTGTTGGGAGGGGACCAAGGATCAAAATCCTGCTTTCTGCTTAGGATAATCTGTACCTGGAGGGGAGAGGGGATGCACCTGTGGGGAGCATCTTGTTATGTGTCATAAATCAGAGCTGTTCATTCAATCGATTAATGCAATAAGCTCATAGAAATGCACCAGAGACTTTCCTTATGCACAGACTTATGTTTTGGGAAGAGAGAGGTTTTGCTCTTATGGCCCATTTGTTTTTCTGTCTGTCTTCTGTGGCTTCTAGCAGGGAGGCACAAAATCAGGGTGTTTTGCCAAATGAGTGTCAGCCAGTCCTGGGGCTGGGGCCAAGAGGCAGCGATAGGGAGCTGGTGAAGATTACTGCCTCTCGGCATGCCCTGTGTGGAGGGCAGTGGATTCCTGGGCCTGAACTTGAGCAGTCAGCAAGAGGATGAGGAGGCTGAGCCAGGAAACCCAGCTCCCTGCAGAGGCCATGGCCCTGGTGCAGAGCAGGGGGTTTGCTGTGGGTTGTCTTCAGCAGCCACTTCCACCAAACCCCAGCAAACATGGTCCAGCACAGCTTGGAAGGTCTGCTGGGTGGCCTTTGTTTTGAGGATGCTCATCTGACCCAAATAGTAAGGATTTCTCACATTGCCAAGTGGACTGGACATGTCAACAAATGCATAAAAATATTGTGTTTGCTACCAGACTGAAAAAAAATAGTTAAGAATCTAGAAGGCAATAAACTCTGCAGATTTTTTAATCCCAAAAAGGGTGACTTTTAACTTACATATCACTTCCTAAACCAAATAATTTTTCTGCAGTCTGTGGGTGATGGTGTTCTTGGGAATTTGTAACTGAAATATACTTTGTTCTGTTTTGTAGTATCCTTCCACTATATTCAGGGATTATTTCTGACAGTGTCGAGAAAAGCCTCATGACTTCAGTTCATGCAAACCCCTCCTCAGGTCATGAGGAAAAGTGGCAAGAGAAACTTACTTAAATTTGTTATTCATGTAAGATATTTGAGTGCCTCACAGCGCAAAGGTCTGACATAACTAACAGCTGTCATGTGTGCCTTTGGAACACAAAATCATCACAGCCCACCACAATATTTTCTGCTCGGACTGAATTTAACTAGTATGCACTGGTCTTGTTTTCCAGTTCCTGCTGTTACCTGTGTTGAGCTTTTTCTCACACATGGAGTGCAAAAGCAGGACTTGTGGTGAGCAATGCCTGATGCTATAACAAATCTACAAAAGTAGATGATCAGCTGTGGGTGATTTGAGTCTCATGTTGGCATCAATATCCAATTCCTGCTTTTGCTTTGTTGCAGTTCCTCAGTGTCTGGGCTGTGGTGAGAAACATCTCAGGTGAGACAGAGGAGGGGAGACTCGCTGTCAGACATGAAACTTCTGCTATTATTACAAAGAAAATGAAACAATCTGCAGTGAGAGCACCAGTGCACTCCAAACCACAGCCCTCCTAGACTACTTCCAAGTCTGATGGGGATCCAGATGCAAAGGAACTTTTCCAAAAAAACAGACCTTGGCTCTTGGTGCTTCATGCTGCAGAGAATTATGCACTTTCTGAAATTTTTCTTTGAGAACATTTGTTTTCCCGATGGTGTTACTTCATGGATTGCATTTACTTTTTCCATTTTGTTCATAGTTACCAGTGTGTCTATTTTCATAGTCATGCTCTAGAAACAGAAGTTCCTTTCCCTCTCTCCACTCTAATCCTTGTAACTCTCACCCAAGGTGGGGGCAGAAGCCAAAGCTTAACACCTAATTTGGGTAATAATTCCTGCCTACCTTCTCCCTCCTCCCACTTCACTTGTCCCTTTATTAGATTAGCTACACAGAATGAAGTGCTAACGGGTGCTTTCTAACAGCTTTGAAAAACACGGTAATGAAAGAGGAGCCAAGTAAGAAAACAGAATGTTTGGCTGCAGTAATGGAACACAAAACCTTTTACCTTCCTCCACGGATTTGAATCTAACCCAGCTCCGTAACAGCCCAAGCTGTTAATATGTCAGGGTTATGTGGTAGCCTGAAATAGTTCAAGTTCTTAGTCCATTTAAGCGAGCATGGGACACAGAACCCTGGACTCCCTGCACAGTCTTGAATATGATATAGCACCATTCTTACTGCCGGGGCAATGTGGTCGCCTTGGTAGGAGTCCATGCTGTTAGCCAGCTTTCTAGCAGAAAAGCTTCCCCATCAAAGAAACGCTCAGGTCAAGTAGTGCTGCTCCATCATGTTAGCCATCCCAGTGGTAGGGAATGGTGAGGAGTCAGTGGACTGTAAGGAGACAGTCCCGTCTTGCAGATGCACAAGAGCTATGATGCATGCAACACATGGGAATACAGCAGCACCCTGAAGTTAGTAAAGAAATCATAGAATTATAGAATTGCCTGGGCTGGAAGAAACTTTTCAGTTTATCTAGTCCAACCACCAACCTAACACTGACAAAAACTATCACTAAACCATATCTCTAAGAACTATGTCTACCTGTCTTTTAAATGCCTCCAGCGATGGTGATTCCACCACTTCCCTGTTCCAATGCTTAATAACGCTTTCAGCATAAAAATTTTTCCTAATATCCAATCTAAACCTCCTCTGGCACAACTTGAGGCTGTTCCCCCTTGTCCTAGTGCCCATCCTTGAATGAGGACCTTTGTAGAAATTAATAGCATTTCCAGAAGATCCTGGCATTTGAAAGCTAGGACTTCTCCAAAGAGATATGGGAGAAAGTGTGCACACCAGCACTTTTGCCCCATTTACAACTACTTTATCTTTGGACAGAGCCAGGACCAAGGCTGCGTAAGGGAAGGAAAAGTTAAAATGACTTACCAGGTGTGTTCTAGCAGCCTTGGATGATGTGCTTCTCTTTCAAGGAAGCAGCTGCATAAAGACATTCCTGAGCATCCTTCCTCCAGCACGAAGAGGCCTTGTCCCTTAGAGACCAAGCCTCAGTCTTCTGCAGATTCTGTGATATCCCATGAAATGAAATGCCGTCAAATGTTCAGGACGGGAGAACCCTAGTAAATGCTTTCTTTTGGCTAGGTTTGCCCAAACTTCATCTCTGGGAACACTCTGTCCTGTTTGGTTGGAATTGTCTGCTGGATTAACTCAGTCTGACCTGATTTCTGTTCTTCCCTTTACAATAGAGGCTAAAACCAAGATGGTTTAACTGCAGTATTTCTTCAAAAGACCAGAACTTGCTTTCAGCTTCTTGCAGTGTGTAATGTATGTAGAGTGGCTCAGGAACAACTCCAATTAAACTAAATGTTTCCTCTACATAATGATACATTCCCAACAGTAATTTATCCGTATTCACATTTAGAATTTACTTCCAGAACTGATGTTTTAAAGTATGATTAATCTTCAACAAGATTAAAATAATTGCTTGTAACATTTTAACAGACTTTGCCAGGTGACAAGAAATTTGCGAATGTCAAATTACCATCAGAGTTTCCAAATGCACTCACTGTTGCTATAAGTGCAAAACAATCTTAAATATTAAATGCAAAATGCCAGTGCTACTATCTATCAGCACAAAAATTGTCTTTTAAAATGTCATTAGCTATGCCCTTAAACTTTTTCAGGAGATGTGGCATCAGGGTTATTTATCATGTGTGGAGTCTACGGTGGTGAGAAGATCTCACAATATGAGAACCCTAGAAAGTGAGTTTCTCTGCTGTATTTGAGATTATGACTATGAGAGTTCAATCTTCCCTTATTCTGCAAACTCTTTCAAATTTTACATGTTGCTTTTCATCTCTCTCTGTGCACTACATCCCTCAGCAAGTAGTTGTTCATGTCTCCCAAAGCAGCATGTTCACATTGGACTGATTTGGAAAACTTATTTAGAGTGTGTTATCCTAATGCTTTATCTACCAGGTTTCATGGGCAAGAGGTTGAGATTTTTTTTCTGTATTAGTTCTTTGAAAGCACAAATCTTGCTAGTCCTGAATTCTGATTATCATTGGTGCTTTCAATGCTATCAGTGAAGTGAGATTTTCCTTCCACCCTCTCGAGCTACACAGCAGATAAAATCCCAGTCCTTTTCTGTGTCAAGCCCTACTTGTACCATTGTCTTCTGCAGGATGAGGAGCAGAGGATCTAGGCTTCCAGATCCTCCATGGTCACCTCTGACTTCACTGGGTCCACATAATCCACAGTGTCTGCTGCTCTGTCTTGGGCAGGACTTTGATCAGCACATTTGTAGAGATAGCTGAATTTCAATTTGACATCTTGCTGATCTCTGCTGGACTTACAAACCAGAATATGAGTCACAGACTATTCCCTGTAAGGCAAGACATGCTGGTTTGCGAGCTGTAAGGGAAGCCTGTGTTACTTTTAAAGGACAGAATTTTTCTTTCATTCCCTCCTCTCCTCCAGACACTCTCTCTGTTTATTTTTCATTCTGCCCCAAACCTTCTTTGTTTATATCCCACATTTTGGAAATTTCTTTCCTCTCCTTCATCTAACTGCTCTTTTATTCCATACAGTTTCTCTGAAGAGGTGAGCAAGATCTGGAAAGAATCAGACATTTACATTGATAATGTTCCAGCCGGATTAGCAAATGTTTGGAAAAGACCTCATGCTTTGGGCACCAACTTCTCTCTGTTTGGGGTAAAACACTTTAATGACTGGGGTTATTGCTTGGTAGAGGTCTTTTTTTCCTTTACGGTATCTGGTGCTAGTTATTATCAAAGACAGATTGCTGGACTATGTGGACTGACACTGGGCTAGTCCAGTCTGGCAATTCTCATCTCTCTATCAACTTGAATCCAGACACATTTCAGTCTAAGCTGGGTGTTCTTTTTCATGTACACAGGATAAATAATGAGGTATACTGAGTAAAATTAATTTGCCACAAGAAGTAACTGGTGACCTTTGTATCCATCAGCCTGTCTACTTGCTGAACTGAATCCCCTGCTCCATTGGAAGAGAAGGAGCCACAGAGCTTTCCACATATTTTATAATATATGTAATCACAAGCAACAAAGATTTAGCAGAATGCTTCACTCATCTGGGCTTAGACGTAAGACAAGGTTAAATTTAAAGCCCAGACGATACACTCGCAGCTAACTTTTTGACCTCATTCTGTATGTGGGTTTTCTTCATTGCAGAATCCGTGTCACGAGACTGAAGATGCCAATACGCTTTTTAAATGGGGAGTTGATCCCTTAGGCACTTATCTAGCTGAAACTGGAATAATTGCTTCCTTTCCTCTTGTATTTCTTCAAGGCATTTTTATACATTGTAGTCTTAGAATTTCTGTTGACCAGAGCAGGAAGCCATACAGCAAGTTGCAGCCAGATTTCAGGGACAAAGCTGATTAACTTCAGTGAAGCTCTAATGAAAATCCCATCCCATTTACTTCCTTAGCTTGCCTCACACTGCCCGGAATTCCCTCCACAGGCACAGACAGTCCTACGTTACCAGGTGACACACCACCACCAGCAGCCTCTCATAAATCTTGCAGAGCTCGGGGGCTGCCTGTTCGTTCCACACGGTTTTGAGGTGAAATTCCCTTCTCGATGCAAGGGCTAAACAAACAATACGCAATGTGTCAGGTTCACTCAAAGCTCCATGAGGCAAAGTGGGCTTATGCTTTGCAAAAGTGACTTGCTTTGGGTGGTTTCTGTTGTCTGCTGAATCATGTTTACTTATTCTTTTGCCTGGATAATGAATTAATAAGTCCTGTACTGCCTACTGTGTGTATTTATGTTTGTAACTACACACCTATATCTACAGAAATATGCATCATATAAAATCTGATCTGGTGACACCAGTTAGAATAAAATTGAACTGCTACAAAAGTAGAAATCATGTGATTTCTGCTATTTTCAGGGATGATAATCTTTTTGCTTCACAGACCTTTTATGATGGCAGCTGCTAATACCGCAAGGAAGACAATGTCAAAGCAAATGAAAACCTCTGCTGACACCTTTACATCCACATCAGCATAAATTAAGTGAGGATTTAACTCAAATTGTCAAAAGGTTATTAGGCCCATGTTTATAGAAGGACTGACAAGGTTCAGGTTAATACCAGTTAGCTGAATTCCACAGACATCACCACACCACTGGGAGCTGTGTATTCACAGGCAGAGAGAGACAGTTTGACCTCATCCAATTTATACATTTGATCTAATGCACTGGAGGTCATCTAAAAATAGAGATCTTGAGAGGAAGGCAGCTAATGCTCCTGAGCCACGGACCAACAAAAGCTGCTCTCCTTTTTCCAAGCTCTTCTCTCTGTCTGTACTAGGATTCATCTCAAACTTTGCTACAGTAAAAAAAATTGCTTTTATCACAGATCCCCCCAGAATAGATAACTTCATACTTAATAAGTCTAAAAGAAGATTTGTGAGCCCTTCATGAATAACCAGATGTTGGGAAAAGGATGGTGTGTCATTTCCCTGAACAAACATTCTTGGCATTTATGCATTTCCTCCCGTATCTCCTTAAAAAATGATTGTGTGTAAATTTAGTGCTGACAAAACTGAGGGCCTGGGAGAAAATGGATTACTCAGTCGCTTGGTAATTATAGTTGGTCAAAGGCATGGAATTTCTGTTTTCTGGGAAATTTGACACTGAAATATCACTTTCCCTTCTGATTCAAAATATTTAAAGCAAAAATATTAGTATAAAGCAGAAAATCCAAGGTAGCATTGCTTCAGACTCCTTTTTGTTGAAAGTGCTAAGGATTAATGTTTCTTTCACAAGAGTTTTAATTTTCCTTTCATACTTGATGAGACTGCTGGTGGAAACTTGCTTTTAAATCATCAAATGCCACTCCTACATATTGGGCTAGAAAATAGAAGATGTTTCATTTAGTACTGAAGAGCATCTGACAGTATTGTTTTGAAAATGTGTTTAAAATAGCATATTTGAGTTATCCTCAACCATATGCGATCCTTCAGTTATATGATAACATGCAAGTAATAATGGTTCGTTCACTCTAGCAAAGCTCTTGAATTTAAATTGAAATTGATCAAATTTTAAAAATTGCCAAACCCATACCACTTTCATTTCAACAGTTCCCCGAAAACCTGAAGGGCAATCAACACAATTTCACATGTAACAAAACAGTGGATCAAAAATACTTTTACAATTAGAAAATGTTACATGAAATGTCTGTTTTGATAAAAAGGCCAGGAAGTCATTTATCTCAGAATTTATAGAATTCTGCCCATGTTTCTGCACAGATCTTTCGTGGTTTCTGTAGGTTTAGGTATATGTGGTGTTCTCAATCACAGGCTTCCCAGTCAGTCATCTCCAAGATTTCTTTCAGTATTGGTATTTTATTAATAGTTTCCACAGAGAAATTAAACAATTAATGTACATGGATAGTGAAATAGTAACCATCAAACTTCAGTAAATGAAATCCCAGTTTTCTCACTCTGTACCTCAGGAATAGAACAGAGATATTAAAACACTGTCTCTGAAGTGAAAAAAATGTCTGTGATTCACCTATATTACAAAATGATTGAAGAAAAGAACTCCCTGGGAACCAAGGTATCGTTACCCTCTTTTGAAATGGCCCTTGTCCCCCTCTCCAGATTGTGACCCTGATTGCAAAAGGAAAGGGTACAGTGCAGCAAATCTTGTACAGCTCTACAGATTCAGTAATGTACTAGCAGAACCATCAATTGTAAAGAGAATTACTCTATTTTCACTGAAGCAGGCATAGCAGAGTGGCAGAAAGGAAGCAGAGCCAAGATTGCAACTGATAGGTATGGCTATTTTTTATGTGCGTGGGAATTTCTCTGCCATGTGATTTTGCACACTGCATAACTCTAAAAAGTCATATGTCAGAGAGAATTCCTGCCCAGAGCAGTTCATTAATCAACAATCACCTCTAATAAATGCCGTCAGAGAAGAAAAATACAAGTTAACTGACCAAATTTGTCCTCCGTTTAAAGTCACTATAGTGAGGGTTTCACTGATGTAACCAAGGCTACTGTGTCTTTGCCAGGGCTTAAGATGTTCTCATATATTTATATAACCAAATAAATTTATTTGAAACAACACACTACGGCAGAGCATTGATCCTTCAGCTGAAGCTGGATCAGCAATCCTGGTCTGCTGATTACATCTCAGAAATCCATTGTGTCATTAAAATAGTGCCCTGCACTCATGCAATGGACATGCTTGATGTGGTTCGATGGGAGGGGGAGCATGGCCACGCTGGTGCTGTCTTCTGATGCCATGTGGCATGCTAGGCAGGGTGCTTTCTCACCCTTTGTATATTATTTGTGCGTCTTTGAAATAAGTTTTCTTATCTTGTAAAACTGTAATGCTCTTTGGATGAGATACAATCATGCAATCACAGAATGGGTTGTATTGGAAGGGACCTTAAAGATCATCCCATGGGCAGGAACACCTCCTGCTAGATCAGGCTGCTCAAAACCAACCTGGCCTAGCCTTCCTTTTATTATGCACCTAACTGTAGAAGCTTTCCTGTTGCCCATGACATCCCTGGCCAGATTTAACTCTATCAGGACTTTAGCTTTCGTAACCTGTTCCCTGGCTGCTCAGGCAATTTCTCCGTAAGCATCCCAAGCTACCTGTCCTTACTTCCACCCTCTGTAGGCTTCCTTTTTATCTTTGAGTTTGTCCAGGAGCCCCTTGTTCATCCATGCAGACCTCCTGGCATTTTTGCTTGACTTCCTCTTCGTTATGATGCGTCACTTCTGGGCTTGGAGAAGGTGATCCTTGAATATCAGGCTTCCCTGGGCCTTGAATAAAGGCTTCCCTGGGCCTTTTCCCCCTCCAGAGCTTTTAACGGAACTGAGTGAACTGCTAGAGGACTTTGTATGTGCTGCCTAACGCTGAGCTTTGTATTCTTTGCTCAGCTATTGAACTGAGCCAAGTCCTCCCTGGAGGTGTTGAAGACTAGGCTGGATGGGGTTTTGAGCAACCTGGTCTAGTGGGAGATGTCTCTGCCCATGGCAAGGGGGTTGGAACTGGATGATCTTCAAGGTCCCTTCTGAGTCTAACTGTTCTATGATTCTGTGGTTCTCTGAAAAGCACTGCTGAAATACCACATTCACATTTCTTTCCACTCTGCACTTAAAAACGCCCCTTTTCTTCCATCCTCTTCCCATGCAAACACTTCTTCCAGTGAGGTACCTGCCGGCAAATTCCCTTCATCAATTTGTTTATTGCCTGGTGACCCACAGTGATCTCTCTGTCCACGTGCTGTTCCCCAAACACTTCAGTAGTAGCTCTTACCATAAGTTTAAGGCGATGCTGCCCTCTCCTGTTCACTTGTGACCCGAATGATCGGCTTCCAAGCAGGACCAACCCTGCAACCATATCTTGGGACCACCTCAAGTTAAATCATAGCCGAAGGAACGACTCCACGTTTTTCCTGTACTTTTTATCAGGCTTTTAAGGTCTCCATAAAGAGTACACCATGGAAATATTATTGCAAATTCTATCCCTTGAAATTTTTTCCTTCCCAACATTCCTTCTCTCTCTCTTCTCAGCCCCCCTTACATTCTTTCTTTATGGTTTAT
>VZRU01017030.1:653457-676950 GCA_013398155.1 Pedionomus torquatus | reverse complement strand
TGGATGGTGGCACAGCCTTCTGGTGTGTCAGCCACCCCTCCCAGATCTGTATCATCAGCAAACTTGCTGAGGATATGATCCATCGCTTCATTGAGATCATTGATAAAAATATTGAGGAGGAATGGATCCAGTACTGACTCTTGGGAGACCCCACTTGTCACGGACTTCCAACTAGATTCTGTGCCACTGATCACAACCCTCTGAGGGGGTCTTTCAGCCAGTTTTCAATCCACCTCATTGTCCATTCATCTAATCCACACTTCCTAAGTTTACCCATGAGGATGCTGTGTCAAAAGCCTTGCTGAAGTCAAGGCAGACAATATCCACTGCCCTCCCCTCATCTATCCCATCCAGTCATGCCATTGTAGAAGGCTATCAGGTTAGTCAGACATGATTTCCCCTTGGTTGCCAGAGAGGTCGAGTAATTGAGTGTGGGGTTGGAAGCCAAGGACTCCTGCATGCAACCCAGGCTCACCCCAGTGAAGGCTGTGTGTTTGGCCTCGGCCAAGGCTCTGAGTGCAGAGAAAGAAGCCAATAATTTCTGTGCGATAATCCCATGTTTGTCCTTTCTTAAAACTTCCCACAGCGATGAGCAACAGATTTGCTCTGTGTAAATAAAGCAAGAGCGACTGCCAGTACATGAACCACACTGTCCTACAGAGCCAGTTGGTTGAGCAACAGTTAAAGCATGGCAAGGTTTGAATACCGATGGCTGACCCAGGTGAATGCTCCCATGTTGTAACAGCAGGAGACTGGGAAAAAGTCACTGTGGCTTCAGCGTGACTCCTGAGTGAGTGGCAGTGATACCTTCAACGTGACAAGTTTGTTTTCTTGCCCGTGTATGCAATCAGCAGTCTGTTGGCTTCTTTTTTTCTTGGTCTTGCTGAATAAAGCCAGCTGAAAACAGTACATGACTTTGCTTCTGGCTGTTACAGTTGAGCTCTTCTGCAGATTTTGGAATTGCTTTGGGGTGATTGATTCTGCAATGTGAGAAATGCTCCTTTCATATTTTCATCTTGCTTTTGAATTTGCTCTGTTTGGAATTGGAGTCTGGCTGAACAGAGAGAGGTTTCCTGAGGGCATTGGTGAGGCCTCACTGAGAGGAAGATGTTCTGGCTTTAGCAGATCAGTACTAGAAGAGGTCAGGACTCTTTCCAAGCAGATTTCACTGGTGCTCTCTGAAGCAGGGGAACCAAAAGGTCATCCCAGCCATTACAGGCTTTGGAGGGGAATATTCTGGTGGGCACAGATTTATCCATTCATCCCCCCACCTATTATCTTCCATACCTATAGTTCCCAGACTTAATAATAATATCCTTACTCTGTTAGTTCCCCTATCTCTCTGTCCCCTTAATGAACTTTCCTCCCTACCTTTGTCCTTTGCTTGCCCTCCAATTCCCACTTATTCTCCATAGACCTCAAAGAGTCCTCAAAGACTCTTCCCCACCTCCATCCCAAGCTACGTTGCTCAGGCACTTTCTCCCAGTTTACTTCCCGGACTTTATTTCCCCATTCTGGATTCAAAACCTGCTGTAGAACAAGATGCGTTCCTTCTCCCTACTGCCCAAGTATCAGCAGGAGGGACAGACAAACTACCCCCTTGCTTTTCCTTGCTCTTGCACCACTGTGGCCCAGAGATGCTGCACACAGAAAACACAGAAAATTTAGTTCTGTCACATATATGCCTGACTTGTGTTTTTATGACGATGGCATATAAACACACAGTAGAGTACAGTAACCCAAAGAATTTATGGGATTTAGGCACAAACAGTTGCCCTGCATGGGGTGATGCACACACAACCCTGGCATGCAGAGGAGTTGTGCGAATGCATGCTTCGGATGAAATTCCAGCCATTAAACAACTGTACTGAAGACAAACAGACTGCTACTGTTCGAAGGCTTTGTGTTTTGTGCAAACATGGGCAGATTTTCCGGGGAAAGCTGGGTCCAGGTCAAATTTAAACACCCCTATTCATAGAAAATGCTTCTCTAGTAAAAATAAGAAACACCACCCCCCCTGCCCTCCCCCCTGGCCCCTGAAGAAAACAACTGTCAACACTGTCATTTTTTAACATCAAAACCAACCCTTAACCTTGTTCTTAGAAATGGATGGATAGTTTTGATTGAACATTTCCAAATAACGGGGTACTAAGGCTAATAGTTTTTCACCTAGTATGGAAAACAGCAACTCATCAGGTCTGGCTGACAAGTGCATAAACAACGGAAATAGGTGCTCTGCAATGGGAAGCACTAGGCAGGTTTAAAAACAAGGAGTTCTACTAACCTTGCTTATTCAAAAAAACATCTAGCATAGGAGAGAACTGAAGTAAAAGGGTATCTAATCCAAAAGCTGCATGAATTCTCTGAATTCTATTAGGACTTTTATCACGTAATTTGCTCTATGCTGAGAAACTTAACAGCATCGCAGGGCAAAAAAAATAACCATAGTATTTTAACAGATCAAGATAATGAATTGATTCCATGGGCCTAGATACAGGCAGAATTCTTTCCTGTCACTTCATGGTAAGCAGCAGCTCATCTTTTTGCTTCTGTTAGGAGAAGCAGGAAGAGGTTGCCTAGGGAGGCTGTGAATGCTCCATCCCTGGAGGGGTTCAGGAACAGGCTGGATGGGGCTTTGAGCAACCTGGTCTAGTGAGAGTGGGTTGTAATTGGATGGTCTTTAAGGTCCCTTCCAAACCAAACCATTCTATGATTCTATAAACTGCCAGTGTGACATATTAAGCTGTTGTAGCTTTGCAGAAATACAAGCAGAGGAAATCTGAACCTGAAATGTTTGACTAAGATAGTGAAGACTGATGAGTATGTTGATGGTATTAAATCTTTAAAGTATAGATGCTAAAGGGTCAATTGCCTTCAAATGGTTAGTATTTTTGTGTCCAGTCTTAAACAAGAACTAGTTATGAGCTTAATGACTTCATTTTTTCTTTCATGCTTATAAACACGTCTTTATGGACAATTGGATATCAAATACATAATTCAGTAATGAGAGGCTTTGAACACTCAAAGAAAGAACAAAGAGTTCTGATTTTGACTCTTATTGATTGAAATAAATGTCCTCTCACTTTCTTGGCTAGTTAGAAAATATCAAGGCTATCTCCTAAATGAGTATGAAATATAAAAGGCTTGTTGAGAAAGGCAGAAAAGTGAAGGAAGAGAATTCAAACTGTCGAGATCCTCTCACATGTTAATCAGTGTGTATATGTATAAGGAAAATATTCACAATAGTTTAGATGTGGTAAGGGAAAAATGCTTTGAGAATTTAACTTCAGTGCAAATATATTATACTGTTTTCCCCTTTCTTTTCTTCACCTTATAAATACGTGCGTTTGTAGTTTACATTAACCTGATTTGAATATCAACACAGCTGCTTGGTGGCAGAACACTTTCTTATCCCAGAATATGGTGATGCTAAAAACTATTAACAATAGTTAATAATAAAAACTATCACCATCCATATCTCTGGTTCACAAAGACTGTGTAAAGATTAGCCCAAGGCTGGATAGGACACAGTTATTTCCCATTTTATAGCTCCTTCTGCTCTTACAGTCTAGAGAGCAAACTTACCATTTCAAAAGTAGTAGATCTAGGAAACTCTGACATTACTTACTCTGGAATTTACAGGCTTTTTAAGGAGACTTGTTTCATGTGGCAGCAGTTGAGGAGACATCCGTGATGTAGCACTCTTGTCCTTACTTCATCCAGATCTCAGTACCTATGTATCAGGCCTTGGATTTGATTGGGAGCACAGCCTGTTAAAACAATTCAGAAACAGCAGGTGGAGAACATGGTAAGGCAAAAGAGGGAAGACAGAGACAAGTACCATTATTAAAATGGGCAAATATAATAACATAACAGCTCCTAGGGCTGTGACCTGTAGGCAGTGTCTGCCAAATGTGACATGGGCCTGGAACTAAACCTCAGAAATGAAGTACCATTAAGGAGGTAGAAGGCAGGAGGCAAAAAGCATTTTATATGTACTGTCTGGGAGATAAGGGAACAAGGCCTCTGTGGTTAACAGCTAGATGGAGACTCAGGTTTTGTAGTTCCACTTGCCACAGCCCTCTTGAGTGACCTCGGGAAAATAAATTAACTGGCTATACCTCATTTCCATATTCTTTGTCTGTCTTACCTACTTAAATTTCAGGCCTTTAGTGTTGGGGCGTTGTTCTTACAGAATGGATGAGCTTATGGCTTTATTGGAATTTACTGATGCCACCATGATCTGAATAATGCACTGCAATGATGCATCGTCCTAATGACAGTTTACATAGGTTCCCTTCTTTCTGCAGGGAAGGGCTAACAACCTCTGTGGCAGCAGTGACTCTTTTGAGTTGCCATATACTTTGCCTGAAGCTGCTCACCCGGTTTATGACTGGAGTGTGGTGTCCAGCCAGAAGCTTGTAGGGTCAGATGAGTCCTTCCCAGTTCAATTGAGCTGTCAAGGAGAGTAGAGAAAACTGGAGGCCCTCTCCTATGAAGACAGGCTGAGAGAGTTGGGATTGTTCAGCCTGGAGAAGAGAAGGTTCCAGGGAGACCTTATAGCAATATTCCAGTATCTGGATGGGACTACAAGAGAGATGGGGAGGGACTATTTATCAGAGAGTGGAGTGATTGAACAAGGGGGAATAGCTTTAAACTGAAAGAGGGGAGATTTAGATTAGATATTAGGAAGAATTTTTTTCCTGTGAGGGTGGGAGGCAGTGGCCCAGGTTGCCCAGAGAAGCTGTGGCTGCCCCTTCTTTGGAGGTGTTCAAGGCCAGGCTGGATCGGGCTTTGAGCAACTTGGTCTAGTGGAAGGTGTCCCCATGGCAGGGGGATTGGAACTCGATGATCCAACACAAACCTTCTTATTATTCTATGAAATAACTCAGTGGAAGCACGCGTGTTTAAATGCAAGCTACAACAATGCCATTTTTCATATGGGAAAATAGAGAATGGATAAATTTCTGCTGTAGGAGATTTTTTTTTTTATTTGTCTACAACTCCCATCAGGATTCAATGACTATTGGGGGCTTACAGAGGTAGCTGAAGTTTAACACCTGCCTTTCCCTGCCTCCCCATCCGGTGCACATGGCAACTCTTTTCATAAGTCTTGTCGTAAATGTTTATTTTCTTCAGCTCAAGAAGGCAAGAAAAGATCAGAGACCTTCTTGCTGATCCTTTGACAGGGAGCTGCTGAGAGACACAGAAAACAGCAGGTCATAACAAAGCAACTGTGTTAGTACACTCCTACTGAGAGGCTCAAATAAGGCTTTTTACCTTGAGCTGTTCTCTGGGGCAGAGCACAGGTCCTTCCATTGCTGGGCTGTTTTGGTAACTAATTGAGTGCACCTGTGTATAGTTAATAAATGAGGAGGAAAGGGAGCAAAATGGCTGACTGTGGCTTGGGTGCTCTGCTGGTTACTCAGTGTTTTGGTGAGAAAAGCCATGGCCCCATTGTAATAGCTGTGGTCTGGGCAGGTCGACAGCCCTGTGATGTGATGTTTGCCTTTGAAGTTGCTGGACTTGTCATGGGCTACTGTGCATGCTGGGCCTGTGCCCAACAGTCTCCACCCGTGGGCGGGTAAGCAAAATGGCTGCCTGGTCCTGTCTGCCTGGAGCCCTCTTCCTGCTCAGGGGAAGGTTTTGATGCTGTGTTAGTGCACGAGCGTGTCCTTTCTCATTTAAGAACAAGCAGAATGATATGGCATATTTTGGGTGGTGCGGCAGTAGATCAGTACTGACCCCTGTGTTTTGGCAGGGAGGTAGGTCACTCTGTTGTGCTCTGGGCAGTGTGCTCTCTCTAGAAGCAGGGCTGGAGTCTGGGACTGGCTGTGCTGGGGGCGAGTGAAGGTGATATCCCACGAAGCTCCAGAGTGGCCCATTAGCATGGTTCCAAAGGAACCAGTTTGGTGGTTCCTACTGGCTCTCTCCCACTGGGAGCTACCTCCCTGCTGAGGTGTGTCCACGGGCTCTTCCTTGGGAGTCCTCCCAGCTTGGGCTTCTGCTAGTGATGAGAGGAGGCTGGCCCTGTTAGTAGGGTCTGTATGTTCCCCTTGGGAGGAGATTGGTATTTCATATCCTGGGGCCAAGCAGTGTGAGACGGGGTGTGCCCTGCTGGTGCTCAGGGTGCAGGTCCTGGTGGCTTCCTGCCCTGCTGGCAGCCTGCGTGATGCAGCCTCCCCATAACTGATGTTCAGGTTCAAGTGCCGATATTAAAGGATGGTCTGAAAGTAGGTTTATGCTTTAGGAGCTGAGAGTAAAATTGGCTGTTGTTTCCTTTGAGGAAAAGTTTTGTCTGAACTGCAGTTTCCCTGAAAGATAAAAGCCTACCCTGCAACCTTAAAGAGATCATTAGTGAAGTTTTTCTCAATGTCTGGGGGAATTAGCAGTATTGTAAAGCAGCAGATTGCTTAGTCAGTGAAGATGAGCCCTCAGAGCTATGCTCCTTTGTAATGCTAGGTGAAAAACTTTTAACCTTTGCTTGCTGAGTTCGGGTGAGGGAAAGCTGTCTGATATATTGCACCAGTGTAACTTCCATGGATGCTCTGCACAGCCCAGTGTTGCTTATTAAAATTTGAGCTAATGACATTAATATACATATACATATCATATAAATCATATCTATCATATACTTATCATATATAGCTGCCTATAGAAATGCAGTTATAGGACATGCTTTTCTGCTAGGCTGGTGTAAATAACAGTGCACACTGATCCCCAGGGTTCGATATATGTGTGGCTTGAACAAAGTAGTTGGAAAATAAAACTGTGAAGCTTTCTAAAAATCTCCTACTACATCCCACTGATGGACTGGTTGTAGAGGAAGTTAATTAGGGGGTCTTTTGTAAATTTGCTCAATTTAATTCTTTTTCTACACCCTCCTAGGTTAAAGTATCCAACTACTATTGCTAGTAGTAGTCTTCTAAAAATGCTGGCATGACTGAGAAGCTGCGTGTCATAAATGGCTTATACCTTCCCTGCAGGTATGTTTTACATGTTACCTGATCATATTTAATGGTCAGAGATACATCTGGGCTTATCTGCCTGGGGAAGTAGTGAGTGGGTTGAACTAATGTTGGAAAATACAATCTTAATTAAGTGTCTTAAAAAACCCCCAACAACAAATACTAAAAACAGACCAACCAACCACACCCAACCAAATCCCCAAACCCGGCAACAGCCCACAACATTAACAGTCCTGTTGTTTGCCTGGAGAAGAGGTGTCTGCCCTGCTGGATGTATTTGGTGTTTGGGCTACTGTATGCCTCCCAGCTTTGCAGAGGTGCCAGAATGGAACAGGAAGCAGACCTTAGTCTTTTTCAAGAATCTCCTTTGCAAGCAGCAGGAGAACTCTTGGAGAACACGCCCCAGTGTCCAAAGAGGGTCACACTAGCTCCCTTTCTCCAGATTCTCCTGATGCAGCTACACCTGGGGTAAAAAACAGGCGTCCTGCTAGCTTCACACAGCAGTGAAGTCTTTCATAGATGTAATCTGCTAGTTCCTACTGGCTAAAAGACTTTAGTGCTGCCACTGTGGTGAATACAGACTAAGGAAGTTTACTGCATCATGTAGACAAGCATCGGTGAGCAATGTCTTTGCCTTGAGCTTAGCTGAATGCTCAGGTTATGGGAAAATTAACTTGGAATTCAGGACAACTTGGACTTGACAGGGTATTGCAAGTAGTTGTCTTTGCAGAGAAGAGCAGCTTCGCATCTTCAGCACAGATGGGTGGCAGATTGCAGGGGGGTGCTTTCCTGATGTGCAGTGGCTTGGGTGGCTGCGAGGTCTAGGTGCCTTGGAGACAAAAATCTGTAATGTCGCAAGGCTGAAGATACGCTTGCACATGTTTTGATATTGCAAAAATCATAAATGGAGAAGCAAAGAGCAGGATGAAATTTACATAAATAGCTTTTGAAAGGTAGTGTGGTTGCCTTTGGAGACAGGAGATTAAGTGGCTTGAGTTAATGCAGTGTTTAGCTATGGTAAATATTCACAAATACTGCTTCCCACAACTTCTATGCTACAACAGATACTGTCTTTAAAAGGATATAACAAACCTTGGGGATTGCCTGTTTCAACAATACATGAGCTTGTCCAGGAAACTCTAGGTCTGACATCTGAACTTGCAAGAAGGTGTGACTAGCAGATTTGAAGAGCTCTGCAGGTTCAATACACTTCTTTCATGAAACAGCTGAAGGCAACCTGAATTAGGAAAATATTCAGTATCAGATTCATCCTCTTTTGAAAGGTATTGTGTGGCTTTCCCCCACTGTTCCCCTCATCACTGACATGAGAAACACATATAATGCTTTACAAAAGGAGAGTAGGTGCACATGTCCCGTGATGTGGTTAAATTAAGTGTTGTAAAGAATATTAAGCTAGGGAGAGGCTGAGTGATAGCATAGTTCCTAACAAACCCTTCCCTGAAGGTATAAGATAGGGCAACTGTCACCCTGCTGTAACTGCAGGTAAGGTCACTGTTTCATCAGACTATGCTTTGTAGGCTATCACTGCCTTTGGATGAAATCTTGACCTTTGGGAGGACTCCTAAAAAGGTTTAGTTCTGGCATTTTTTATTTCTACTGTTTGCCAAGAGGATTAATGACATGGGTGTTCCTGCCATGAATAATCCTTAAGCAAGTTGAATGCTGTGGGAACAGTAAAATACTTTGGTGAATGTTCCAAAGTGCATTGGCTCTGCTTGGGGTTGCGCCATTCATCCTAAGTGGGGAACAGCCTGGAAAAGGTGTTGCAAGCTGCAGCTGATAGGTCATCAAGACATTTGCTACACAAGGATGGATCAAGGTCATGGTAATTCTTCACATACTCATCTCAAAACAACAGGTTACTTAAATCAGGCAATGTTTGCTCTTTTGTGATTGCAATGGGAAAGCACACACATATCTGTAAAAATGACCTCCTAACAGTGACGTTGGGCTTTCTGAGGTGTGTCAGTCAATTGAAGGCCATGGGAGTAATTTGCTTCTGCTGTGGTTATGCACAAGAGGAAGCTAGTCAGGTAGTAATGAGTGCTTTCATGTAACTTATTAAAGATTAGCATCAATTATTTATTGCAAATGATGGATTAGTAATCTAAAAGGATCTTATAACAATGGACATCTCATGATATTCTTCATTAATGGAAGAGGGGGGGGAAAGCAGAGCCAGTTTGAATTGCTTCAACTTACTGTGGTCTTACCAAGTGGTTGTAAACGCATCTTTGTAGGATATTTCAGTATCTTAGCTGGAAATAGAATGGACACCATTACCTGTAAAATCATCATTATTGCATTGATGCTACTTGTAACTGTTTTCATTGTAACTAGGGACTCAATTGTCATCTGTGGACTGCACTTCAGGTACAATATGTCATGGTACAAGTTCTAGAATAAACACAAGTGCCTTATTGATTATATCTACCAGGATTAGTGAACTTTGGAGTCTAACTTGTTACAACCACACACAGAAAGCATTTTTGCTAAGACTGAAGTTGTATTAATAGTCCAGTCCAGAAGCATCAAGCTTTACGTAGATCTTCTGAATGTTAAAATTTAATCAAAATACTGGATAGTAGCTTGCTAATTGCATAATGTCGCTGATTTTATCAGCATTAAACTGAATACAGAGGAAAACTCCATCACTGGTAACCATGGATATTACTCTAGAATAAATACGCATTTCTTTCAGGCAGCAGCAAGCCTTTTCAGATTCTTCATTGGCATAAATCAATGAAGATCTCTTTGGGTTGGTTATGTTCTCTGTTTAAAAGGAACAAACTTCAAGAAGCAGAATTGCTAGAGACTGGAGAAATAAAAGGTAAGTTTTAACTGCAGTAGAGTCAGTGTAAGTGTTGATGAGGGCTTTGGTTACCTTAGAGAAATCAGTAAAATACCAACTAGGAAATAATTACCTAGATTTAGAAGAAACTTTAGCAGCTTAGTTAAGCACAAGATACTGATTTCCACAAATGCTTTAGTTTTCACTTTATGTTTTGGCTTTGAACCAGATGTGAGTTAGTACTGGCCCATCAAACTGCAGGAGAAATTTAATCAGCACCACTTTCCAACTATTTTGCAAACAAATTGACAAGGTGAAATGACAAATAGATTCTACAAACCTTGTGCAATTTGTAGTCCCTGGAGCAGTCTGCGTAACTGCTCAGTTTCTTGTCCCTTGAAGGACACCAAGCTTTTGGTGGTGGTGTTGGTTTTTTTGTTTTTTTTTTTTTTTTCATTGAAGTGATTTTAATAGTCCAAGATTAAACCGTCAAAAGAAGTGTAAACACATCTGCAAGTGATCCTTACATGTGATGGGAGTGTTTGAACTGATACATAGACTGGATTTGTCTCTGCAGGACAACTCTTCCTGCTCATGTTTGCTCATGTTTGTTTTGGGAAAGTGTTCATTGCGTCTTGAAAGCGGGTAGGGTAGAGTGAGACTTGGGGATTTGCTTTTCCCTGGCTTTTGGTGAGCCAGATGCTCCTCTGAGGAGAGCTCTGAAGTTCACAGCTGATATCCTGCTTTAAAAATGCTAGAGCAAATGGACTTACTGATATGTCGGAAGGCAGAGCTGTAGCCAAAAGTACTAGATGATATTGGTAACATCTGAACAATGTTCCCAATCTTACTGAGAAAGAGAAGGAATTTGCATGCAAAAGGAGAGTGAAGAGCTCTAGCTATAATTGGTGATTTCTCTTGTGCTCTTGTGGTTTGTTGCTGGATTAGCTGGGAGAGTCTGGTGGAAATTTCTGTATATGGGGACCTAGAAAACTCCTCTGCCCACTCTGCCACAGAAGCAGGTGGGAAAAGGAAGTGAAATTATGGGAACTCTCTTAATTTAGCTCTGCCACAAAGATGATTAGAGGGATGGAGCACCTCTCCTATGAGGACAGGCTGAGAGAGCTGGGGCTGTTCAGGCTGGAGCCTGAAAAAGAGAAGGCTCCGGGGGAGACCTTCTAGCAGCCTTCCAGTATCTGAAGGGAGCCTACAGGAGAGCAGGAGAGGGACTCTTTGTCAGGAAGCGTAGTGATAGGACAATGGGTAATGGTTTTAAACTGGAAGAGGGGAGATTTAGATTGGATATTAGGAAAATAAATCTTTCCTGTGAGGGTGATAAGGCACTGGAAGAGGTTGCCCAGAGAAGTTGTGGATGCCCCATCCCTGGAGGTGTTCAAGGCCAGGCTGGATGGGGCTTTGAGCAACCTGGTCTAGTGGGAGGTGTCCCTGCCCATGGCAGGGTGGTTGGAAATCGATGACCTTCAAGGTCCCTTCCAACTCTAACCATTCTATGGTTCTAAGAAGGAAACTTGTTTTTTTCTTATAAGGATCTAGAGTAAATAAAAATCAAACCCATCAGTATTAGGTGAAAGCTGTAATATCAAATTCAACAAATTAATTTGAATCACTCTTTGGAAGTAGTAGAATTAGTCGGATGGTTTTAGTCACGTAAAAAGGGCCTAGCCCAGACAGTGGAGAAATGGGAGGGTGGAATTATTGTCTCTATTCCTGTGCTTCTGCTGATTCATTAAGTGATCTAAGAGTTCCTCCTTGTGTCTCAGCTTTTCCTGTGTGTAGAACTGCAGGTAACCACATCAGTGTTGTGCAAATGTTAATTAATGTTTATTAGATTATTTTAGCTCTTGATAACATAGCAACATGAGGTTACTGCATGGAAAAATAATAGTGTGTGAGCAACGTGCAAAAGTTAATTAATATACCAGTTAAAGTTTTTAAAGTTGTTCTTGTTTGAAGATCTAAACAAACCAACCTAAAATATTGAGTAAAGTAGACTTAGAGGCTCTTGTCAAATTATTAATGTGTATATTGAAGATGGAAAATTTCAAATTTGAACAATAACTTTAATTCCAAGCCTTTAATAATTGACTTTGGGAGCTTAATTGGAAAGATATGGGACACATACGGTCAAGTTTGTAATTCTGGGGACATATACTGTACAAAAACCCAAATGAAAAGAACAACTGATGATTTGTAGAAAAGAGTTTCTGTATGCAGGCTTTTAAGACTTCTTAGTAGGCAATTTAGTTGATCAAAGCTATCCTTTATATATAGTGTTTTGGTAAGATGCTTCCTCTGTGATGTCATTCTGCAGCTTTCAATTCACTGCTGTAAACTGGTTTCTGTGCATTAGCAACATTCTGAGTATAACACCATGAATAAATGCACAGAAACACTCTGTTTCTGTTTTGCAATTTCTTTGTCAACTTTTGTGCCCCATTATTTTTTTTTTCTTGCAGTGTTATCTTTGGCAAAATGTCAATGTTTTTGTCTGTGCTCTTTCACCTGTAAGGTATAAGCTTTTGGTATGTACCTGACAGGTAAATTGAGTTCCAGTCAGATGGTTTTAATATTATTGTTCCTATTCTGTGAATTTCAGAACTGTGCTTGGAGGATACAACAGGGTTATGTTGTGAATGGGATGTCTCCTTTGGTTTGCCAATCTATAAACAGTTTATGGGTAATTATAAACACTTGTATAACTTTCCAGAATGACATCATTTACAGTGTACCATTGAGTCATTTGAGGCATCCTATAATATGAGTGAATTGGGGCAGAAATCTTATTTGCTCTGTTTCTGGTATGCTCTTTGAAGGATCTGTCTGTGGCATATGTGGTATCCCATGCCTGACTTCACAGTTCCTCTGTTACCCAGCTATGTTTTGTTGTTCTGGGATTGCGTAAGTTTGGAAGAGGAATGTGATGTTTCCAAAGGTTGACTTCTCCTTGCATCTCCAGTGAGGCTCTGGAGTATTTCTTATTCCATTCCAGTGGATAATGAGGTAACACCTCTATCCCCTGCTTTCCAGCAGCAAGGTAGCTGGCTTGGTTCATTGAGACTCTGAGTCTCCATCAATATTTGACTTGGGCCATCCCAGCAACCCACGTACCTTCCACATTCATTACAGCAAGGTGTCATTGGTTGTGGAGGGTTTGCTGTGAGTCAAGCATAGCTTTCATTTCAGGATTCAGGCATTACTAGTATTTGCTTGACTAGCAAACAGTTGGAGATTCTTTAATATTCCATGAAGATTTTGCAATATTGGTAATTGATCCTTATGGGAACACTATGCATTAAGCAATGCAGCAGGTCCCACCTCCCTGCACTATCTGGTATCACTTGGATGTTTTAAACAAGTTCAGTGCCTTCCTGTAGGTGTTGCCTTTCTCCTCAACAGGATGGGGCCTGTTTGAAGGAAATTGAAGTAGGTGTGGCAAAATAAATGCTACCCAAGTAGAGAGATGCAGAAGGGAGATGTTGAAGAATACATAGAATTGTAGAATTGCCTGGGCTGGAAGGGACCTTTCAGATCATCTAGTCCAACCATCAGCCTAATACTGACAAAAAACTTCACTAAACCATATCTCTAAGTGCTATGCCTACCCATCCTTTAAATACCACCAGCAATGATGACTCCACCACTTCCCTGGGCAGACTGTTCCAATGCTTAATAACCCTTTCAGTGTGAAAATTCTACCAAGAGGAGATCGTTATGTTCTTTGGACTGCCATCGCGCTGGTTTAAGTGGTGTGCTGTGTGATATGGGATGGGACAGAAGGGGAAACTCTAACTGGCAAAGGAGTTCTTTACTAGAAAGGATTGTCTGGGGCTAGAGAAATCTTAGCTAGGTCTAAATTGGTCCTCTCCAAGAATTGTGTGCGTATTTTAAAAGTTACAGAGGCTGGGCAAAGCAGCTATGGATGCTTCATTTCAGGGTTTCCTGTCTAGCAGAGCAGGGACCTCAACCGTGGAGTTCATGAAACCAAACCTGTGTCAAAAGGAAAAAGCACATTTAGGGTCTGGTGCTGTTTTATGCCTGAAAAGCTTGCTATTATCACACTGTTTACTTCTAACAAATAGAGAAACGCTAAGCTGTATTGGACTGCAGGCCTTTTTTTTTTCCCTCTTTAGGCTACTAAGAGGGTACAGGCTGGCAAGGAAAACAAAGTAAACTTGTTACTTGTTTGGCAGAGACTGGCTTCCTCAGGTTAGAGAGGATATAGGAGGAATTTATCCTCTACCTCTCAAGAGGCACTCTACTGTCTCTATTGCTGGTTTTGCTCTTGTGGTCTCTGGAGCTCTCAACCTTGCCTCTGGTCTGGACTTGTTGGGAATGTGGTTCTGATACTCTTCTTAAAGCATTCCAGGTAAGAGGTGCCACACAAGGTGAAACATGCCAGTTGCCAAATGAGATACCCTCAAATGAGGACACTCAGGATAGAGGAAGCCAGCTGGCTTGATCCTGGAATGCATCAACACTAGTGTGAGGAGGAGAAGCTGCTGCTCCACATGAAGGAACCAGACACTGACCATCCCACTTGGCAGATGGTGATCTTTTCTGCAACCAAGTCTTCTCTCCATTGAAATCAGAAATAAGCAGCGAGATGCAGAAGAGCACTGCATGGATGGAAGTCCACTTCACCCTTAAGGAAGCCAAAGTTGGTAGTGATTCAAGACTTTGTCCTTATGGGGCCTGGGGTGTTAATCTGCCAGACAGACATACCTGTGGATTCTTCATCCTGATGACTGTGTTCTCAGGCAGTTTCCTGGGTTCCTGAGTCTGCTTAAGAAATACAGGGCTCAGAAAATTATGGTAGAATTGTTCAGGTAAATCTTCCAAGTTGGGCAACACTTAGCTGTATCAGAGAAGCTGACTGGGACCTCTTAGCTTGATGGGTTATGGAAAGAAGTACTGTGAGGGTGGCAACAGAAAGACTACCTGCTTGGGAAGAAAAGCACAATAGGTACAAAGTGGGGCTTAAAGCAGCTCTTCTGGATGCTGAAGACTGAAAACCATGGGAAGAAAACAGGAAACTAATCACAAGGTGGGAAATAGGGAAGTGGTGAATAAACAACATGGTCCAGGTTTGCTGTACACCAAATGGAAGGGACTGGTTATGCTTTTTTGGAACTAGAAGTTACTGAGACTGAAGTTACCAGCTGGTGAAAGAAGTATGGAGTCTGGACAGAGTCATCCTGGATGTGTTAGAAGCACTTTTTTGTTTCAAAAGGGAGCAAAATTCTTATAGATTATGTACTTAGGTTTGATTTCCTCTGTGGAGGAGGAACCAGCTGACAATAAAAGACTGGAAGGTAATTCTGGGGAATGTAGTCATAAAACATTCACTGGAGAGCTCAGTGTCATAGGAAGAGGAGGGAGGGAAAACAGCAGAATTGGATGTCTGGATATGATAATGTATATATCTGGTTACTCAGATATTGATACTCAAGTTTCTAAGTATTTGTTACTTAAATGTGCTGATCAAAGAGCTGCTTCTGCAGTTGGTCTGGTTTTTTTTTAGAACAATGTATATTTTCTGTGTGTTCACAACAGATGAGAATGCTTGAGACATATTTGCTTGCAATGTGTTTTTAGCTTATCTGAGCAGGCTTTAGCTTCTTTTAAACTATTCTAAGGATCCCCAGCAATTGGAAAGGGAAGGAAGTTTTTGTTGATGAAGTGTGGAAAATGAGATGCACCAGCAAAAAACCACAAACAAATCCACCAAACGTCGGTGAGCACAAGTTTTGAAGAAGTCACATAGAAGGCATGGCTTTTTTTAGCATGGTCCTTATGAAAGACAGCCAAGGAGAAGGGGGTGAAATGAAGAACATTCAAGCAATGTGTCAGGCAGGCTGTATGAAGAGAGCAGTAAGCCAGCAGTAAGTCAGGAAGCTGTGGAGCAGAAGTAGACAACTGAGTAGGGGACAAATGTAAGGAAGGGAGATATGTCACCTTCCCAGACATACAATTTGGATCCGAAAGGTAATCCAACCTTCTTCTGACAACATGCTTGGAACTTGAGGCAGCAGTGAGCTGCAGGATAGCAAATAGCAGATGTGCTTCAGAGAGACTGAACCACATGGCATGTCTCCTGAAGCAACGTGGATTTTCAGGAATTCATTGTAGTCAGTGGAAAGAGATCCGCAAGATTTAGGAACAGGTATTATAGTGGGATTAATTCAAGAAACTTTGTTAGGGGAATCACTGTCAAAGCATGTTTATAATTATTCTGTTTGGAAACTTTGAAGGGACATTTGAAGTCACGGTTCTGGATGAATCAAAGATAAAGTAGATTCTGAGTAGAAACTCTCAGATGAAAAGAGTAAGAGTCATGGTCTTAAGGCAATGATTATGGAGGAGTAAGACTAAAAGCTGAAGAAAATAAGGAATTACAAGAAAGAAACATTAAGAGCCGTCTGTTTCAGCCTTTCCTTTGCACGCAGAAGTTTTGTGGTGCTGTTTGAGAATCTCAAAATACCTAGTTATAGCTGTAGATGAGATATCAAACTGTGTGAACACTATGACCCCTGCTGGACTTAGTCTGTGGGCGTACTTATACAGGTGATACCCTGTTGAACTTGGGGACATTCAACTCAGCAGAGTGCAAGAATGGCTCCAAGAGCCCTGGAAGCTCAGTTTCCCTCTTGTGAAACAGCTCAGCCCAGGCTGAGCGCTGTGCCACCTGAGGGCTGGCAGAAGACTCTTGAAATACAAAAGATGACATCAGAGAAATGTCCTCTTGCATCTCAGTGGAACAAAGCTCTAGACCTCGTTTGGCATCATCACTCTCTTAGTACATTTCATCAGAGCATTGTCATATTTTCTGAGGCTGTTGCCTGCCTGTGCTTTCCCGACCATGTGTTTTTCCCTAATAAAGATCCCTAATCATCTGGGCTGATTTCTCCTTTCTCTTGAGGAACTTGGCAACCATCTGTTCATTCAGATGACTCTGTTGTAGCTCAAAGATGCTTATTTAAAACAGCGTATGAGGTATGGGATAAACATATCAACAGTTTAACCATTCTAGAGTGTGCAGTAATCTTGAGACTTTCTTAATGTGGAAAAGATAGAACAAAAATGCTGCATTTGGTCTTGATTCTTTTTTTTTTTTTAATTGGGAGTCAGTGAAGAGGGATGAAAAGTCTCACCAAGCAATAATGACAAGAATTTGTCTTTCTCAGGCAAGGAAATGAATACTATCAATTATGTGATGGTATCTAAATGATTGAATAGTATATGTAGTTGGAATTAGTCACAATTGTTTGCAAACTTTTTGCAAGTAGAGAAGACTTGCAGCAGCTTGCACTATCCATACATCTAGAACGATTTGTGAAGAATTTTTAAAAATAAGAAGCCTACAGCAAAACTGAAATCTTCTTGTCAGAGTATAGATTGAAAGGTGGAAGGAAGAAAGTTACATCGATTGTTTACCCTAGTTTAGCTTGGTTTGCCAGATTTTACATCCCTTTCACCTTTTACAAAGGAATAAATAGAATAAACTACTTTTATGTGGGTTTTTTTTATGTTCAGATTTATTAATGCTATATAATAATCTCAGTCAGTATTTTTCTTCCAGCCTAGGAGTTCCATATTTTAAATTGGATTTAGCTTATGCTACATATGTATTTCTCAAGTGTTTTCCGTCATACGTACAAAAACTAGAAAAAGACAATCAGCTTGCTGAGGTGTATTCTGGGTGTCCCAATGTAACATGTCTCAATTGCATAAATGGATTTTGTAATCTTTTGCCCTGCTGCTTGCACAATGTGGATTAAGTTAATTATTTATAGCTTGTCAGGGCAGCTGTTGAAGTGTCCTGTGCAATGCAGGAGAAGTTGAACCTGATAGGAAGCCATCCTGCTGTGTTTTGTCAGTTTGGGTAGGGCCAGAAGACTTTTTAACGGATAGATGAAATAATTTAGAGATCTTTTTTCCAGAGAAACAAATGTATTTGCNAGAAATAGCTTTATTCTGGGAGCAAAAGGGCTGTTAAAAAAAAAAAAAAAAAAAAAAGCAAGCTTTAAAAGTGTCTCTGCTCTTCCCTTTCTCTAGTTATTGGCTTTTTCTGCTTTGGGTGGCTACATTACCTAGATGTCTAGCCCATGTAGCCCATGGACCTTCCAGGAATAGCAGGCGTTCCCAGACTGCTCAGTTGAGGACATCTCTAGTTGTAAGAAATTGCCAGTAGGTGGCATGCCACAGACTGAGGTAAGGGCAGGGACATCCACTGAGGCTCAGTTACCATTGATACAAGCAGTGGAATGTCTGATTATTTTTTTTTTTTTAATATTTTTTTAGGTCCTTTTTCTTCTTTTAATGACTGCTTATGAGAAGGTTTTGCTATATTTAAGGTGGTGTTCACCAAGTCTTAGCCTGGAGGAGCTGCTATTGGTGGACAGTAAGCTATATCCCAGTGCTGGGGCGCTGCTGAGGGCTGTGGAATGACCAGAGCAGGCAAAAGAATTGCTCTGCTGGCTACCCCTGCCTGTCCCCGCTGGGCACAGGGCCCAGGCACTGCCTGCCAGGCCCTTGACCTTCCCTGCAGTCCCACTGCTGACCTCTCCAACTGTCCAGCTTGGGGATCCGCTCCCTCTCCTCGCCCAATAGGGACCTGATTTTTCCTGTAGTCGCTGCTGAGTCAGGCTTTCACAGATCAGCAGACCCTGACCACGAAAGTTCTTAAATTGTTTTTACTTTATCCTGAACATCGTGTTGTCTTTCTGCATCCAAACTTCCTCTGACGTCAGTGTAGGTAAGGGATCAGGGACGATTATGTTTTTTTTCTTACAAGAAACGCTGATGTGAACGTGGGCCAGGTTAGAGGACCTGAGAAACTTGAATCGTGGGAAAAACTTCTCATGAAATCAAAAATGCCCCCAAACTGGTGGGTTCTCATTTTTATCTATATATATTTTCATTAGTGATTTTAATGTTAAAAGCATTTCTTATGCTAAAGAGAATTTCCCGAGATACAGGAAGAGATGTGAATAACTATAAATTAAACCATACAGTTTATATCTTAGGAGACTGCAACATTACTTGAGTTGAGTGGCTGTACTTGCTACAAATCTTTATCCAGATAAGATATAACAGACATCTAGGAGCTGTGAAAAGAGAGAATATGCTCTGACCTCTCTAAACTCTTCTGCACTTGGAAATTCACTGGATTATGCATTGTGGAATAAACTACTCTGTTTCTTATTCCAGAAAACAAAATAAAATACTTCCAGGAAAGCTGTTAGAACTTGCGTTGTTCTTCAAGCTTATGTTGCTTTCATGCCTCTCAGGTCAGTGTGGGAAAACAGTCTGTGTTTGCTTTTGCTTTAATTGATCTTACTTTGACTTTGCATCCTTTTGCTGGGGCATCGGTGGTGGGAACTGTAAACAAAGTGAAGATATGTACATGTTTCAGTCAACAGGGTCTAGGTTCTGGGCTCAAATTCTAGTCTCAGTGAAAACAGTGGGTGGTTTCTCACTAGGTGGAATTATTCAGAAAGCATTTGATGTTTATTTAACTTCTCTCCCACTGAGTGTAGTGAGAAAGGAGTTCAGCACTGAGTACTCTTGAAAATTTCACCCTTGGTGTCATCACTATTTGTCTTGCTGTTTGGTCAGGTTGTTTAACTTTTTTGTACTGCAATAATTTCTTCTGTATGATGAGAAAAGCAAACTAGCTTTTTTATCCACATGGAAGTAAGTGTGATGTATAAAAAAGGCTTGTTTTCTAAGAATGTTCCTTTTGAAAGGATAATTTTGTACACTTTAAATGATAAAAAAATAGATGTAAAATAACTTAATGTCTTTTTTTTTGGTCTAAATATTGGTTCTACTCATAGAAAAGTGGAGTTCGCCATCACAGTAAAAGTGGCTGAGAATAATAAACTTCCAACTAGGGGGATTAAATGTAAAAAGTACAATCTCTCAACGTGGAAATATTAGTTGACCAGTGCAACAGATAAACTCACTAAAAGATCTGATAATTTGCTTCTACCATGCCTAGCTGTGATATAGGATGATGTGGTTGGGTTCACGTAACCACTGAAGTTCCTTAGTGCCTGCATATTTGATGGCAATGGCTTGGTGCCGATGATGCTAGAATCCTCTCAATTTTTAGCTTTATTTCAGCTCTGTCCAGTACTGTTTGTATTTGTGCTTAATATTGTGTAAGACAGGGAATATGCTGCAGGTTACAGGCGTAGGAACTCATAAAGGATATTATCTGCTGCCATCATGAAAATAATAAGAAAGACTTAAATCTTTCCTTTCAGGTCTCTCAGCCTAATTTTTTTTTCCTTTGGAAGCTTTTGGTTTAGATTGCAAGCTTTGTGGTGCAGAAACTGAAGTCTCTCCCTCTTCTTGAAAACAGTCTATTGTGGTAATAAACCAAATAATATCACAGGACCACTGCTGCAACTCTCCTGGGACAGAAATGTCAGAGCTTTTACATATGGAATTCAATTTAGAATTGGAACCATCATAGTCTTCAAAGGGAGATGGATTTGAAATTCCAGATTCAACTCCACTGTGGTTTTGATTATATAGAATAGCTTAAACTTTGTTCAAGGGAATAAAAGCCTTATGTATAGTCTTTAGTAAAGTGCGCAATGTTGGCTACTGATCACTTAACTTGAGGTGCTTTGTCTAGATCTGATTTATCTCCCAGAAGGGTCACTGAAAAAAAGCATTGCAAATAAACTGCTGGTTTACTCGGCAGAAACGAGAGACAGAGGTGTCATTGCACATTCCTGTATTGCTAGTAATAGAGATAACAGCAAGTGGAAAACAGCTAGCAGTCTGGTATCAATTTCTGCAGCCTTAGTCTTGTTAACCATGAGACCACACTTACCTTGTCCTGGGAAAAGCAGTTTTGAGAATTCCTATATAAATACTTCTTTATACCTTATCGTACTCTTTCATCATTTTTTTTCCTCAAGTATTTGTTCTAAGCTGTTTGGTTAAAGCCCATTTTACTGTCTTAGTTTAACAAGGTTGTTAATCATGTTTACAGCAAGATAAATCAGCAGCATTCTCCTGGAAGTACAGGTGTATGTGTACTCTAGTTAGGTGTCTGCGTTAGTCATGCTGGGTATTTTATTGCATCAGCCCTGTAATTCATTTGTTGGTAAATAATCTCACCCTCATTTTGCCTGCTTGAATTCTGCAAAGTAACCTCCTGCCAATCCATGAAAACTATCAGCTCTATCTTTTGTATTCAGATATAAAGTAACACAGGATAGGAAATAAGTGGAGGGAAAAGTGTTTCATAAAAAGAGGAAGCTATTCCCATTCAAAAGGGAGATTAAAACTTTGTTGTATTTGTCATCAGGTGGTAGAAAAGGCAATTGGGGTAAATTATCAGAAATGTTTGGGATCTGTAAGTGCGTCATGCAAATGTAGGACGAAATGTAATGGTGTGAGCACTTTAATCTCTCTCTCAACAGGTTTCAAAGTGAATTCTTGGAAAGTGGAGGTAACTTGTTCTTCCTGAATTGGAAAGTTTCAGGAACAATGAAGGTGTAAAATTCCTGTGCAGTGCCTTTAAGTGTCCGTACTTGGGCATAAAGTCTATCACTGAAAGCATTGAGTCTGACTGTGAGGTGCTTCTGTTGGAAAATAATCCAGGTAATTAAGAATATGTCTTCTGAGTAGTCAGGGAGTCTTAGACATGTTTAATGTGTACATCATTCCAGGCTTTCTCCAGACAGCTTTGTTTCCTGTCCAATCTTAAAATAACTTTCTGAGTATGAAGGCTTTTTCATTGCAGGTTGAGACTGTAGGATATCAGGAACAGGACTTTTGAAAATCTTTTGGACGTGAGGTAGGATTGGAGGGGAAAGACAGGACTTAAGTTACTTCAAGTTTCAATGCCTGTAATACAAGCATAACGTTACTCAGCCTACATTGTAGGCTGTTTAAGGTTTGTTTTGAAAACAATCTTTCCTTCATGCGCTGTTTGGCTTGGAAGGGAGTTCTTCAATGTTACTGCTACAATGTTTATGGCTTTCCTAATTTTCACCTTAAATGATTCATATTGAGTTTATAGCAGTTGCTCTTGAGCCAGCACTGTCCATAATTTTCCAGTGAGGCTTTTGCTTTGTGTGATGCTTGTTGTCTGTTACTATTACTTAGCAGCAAATTATTCGGAATTACTTTGAAGAGAAATGAAGACAGTCGGGAGGATACAAGATGACTGTGACAGCTGTATCTTGAGACAACCAGGTTGTTTCAGTGATGCTGATGGCACCTGCTCTCCCTGCCTTATACTGGTAACAAAGCTTTTCTGAAATTCTCTGGGGGACTGACTTGCCATACTTGTCCTGCCTAGATATATTCACTTTTGGCAACTGTCAGTCATCTTAATGGTGGAAGGAAACCATAGTTCAAGGTATCAAGATGTACAGGTCTCTGTTTAAGCAGGGTCTGTGAAGAGAAAATAAAAAGTCTTTTTCTTAAACTTTAATAGCTGAAGAATGCTCACAAGCTTTTGGCATACAAATCCTTTCTGACCCAAACAATTGAATGTTCGGTTGGTTCAGGAAGCCTTTTTTTGCTAGCAGAAGGAGCTGTGGGGAATTTCTTGGTTTTGGAACAAACTGTCCACCAAAATACTGCATTCTAAAATGAGGAATTGATCAGCAGTGAGATGCACAGGGTAGCCAGAGGACTTGTGCAGATGCCCAGACAGGTTTAGGACAGTATATTAAACAGAAATTTATATCATGTAGCTGATATCAGGGTTTTGACAAGGAGCTCTGTGCCACACTGCATCTGGTCTATAGACAAGAGACAACTAGATTTAATCATCTCCTGAGCAAAGTTCCTTCATACTTCCACCAGGGCCGAAGAAAGCAAGGCAGACCTCTGTGTAGAGATTGTCTCCTGGGAAGGAAAGCAATGGAAATTGAACCATGTGCTATGCAATCTAGGTATGGGAATCAGCTTTTAGTTATTTAGACTGTCTCACAAGCTCCTACTTGTCTGCTCAGGGATCTTGGAATATCAGGGTATTACTTGATGACTGGGAGGAGGTGCTTTATCAGCTGTTCAGAAGAATGAAGAGCTCTACGTGGTTGTTGCAGCTGCCCCTTTTCTCCTTGAAACACCCATGGAAAAGCTGCATATGAAACAAGTTGTGCTTTGCTAATTGTTCTGAAGACCAGTGACAACCAGCACTTCTCAACAGAAGGTAGAACTACCTATGTGCATTTCCTCTTGCTGTTAGAGGAAGCCAGGTGGTAGAACTAAGGCAAGAACTATGTAATTAAACTCCACCCATCTTCAAATGCAGGTGAAGAGGTCATAATTCATGAAACAAACCCATACAATTAGACAATATTCATACAATTATAAGCCGAACACTGAATGATTAATGACTCATTAATCTGGTCTAATTAAACTAAACTAATCTAAACTCTAATTAAGCTGGTATCCACTCACAGACCTTAATGAGGAAATCCAATTTATAGTTGCTTTGTGACCATGATCTTTTTCAAACCTGTGTCTGATGACCTGAAAGGAATTTAGACACCTCATAAGAAAGTGCATGAAACTTATGATTATTATTATTATTATTATTATATTTTAACTGAGAGATGACTTTGAAAAAATAAGCAATACCTTACTTTCATACTTATACAACAACTTTATGAGTTGTTTGTAGTTTTTTTTTTTTTTTTTTTTTTTCTTGTC
>VZRU01017030.1:602914-649165 GCA_013398155.1 Pedionomus torquatus | reverse complement strand
TTTTTTTTTTGAGCTGTTGCTGAGCTCAGCTCCATGCCAGTCTTGCCACACTGTCTTCCCCTTCTTTAGGTATTTGGGCCAAAGCTGCTTCCAGCTGGGCACTGTGGGGAGGGGAGAGGGTTGCATGTCCCTGTGTACTATGGAGATAGGAGTTTGTGGACATCCCCTCTGCATGGGTTAAGGGTAAATCACCATAAAGTTTGGGATGGAGAATGAATTTTTAGTCCCTTGAGGGATAGCACAATATTCTTCTTGGTTAAAAAGCTCTGTGACCAGCTCTACAGACTGGTGCAGGACTACTATCAATTTTGCTTTTGTTGATCTTTCATGCTAATTTAATCAAGTGTAAATGTGGATAAGATTGTTGCTACAATTAGGGCACTTTAGTTATGAATTTGGATCTCAAACTGGATTGGAATTTGAACTTTCCAAGGTACTAGAGCATTTGATATCAAAGTTTTGTTTTATCTGAGTATCAATAGTTAGGTGAAGAATGAAGTTTATCTATTGTAAGTTAGTCAGAGAGCTCTTGAAAGTAATACTGATGTAGAACTCAGCCCTGGTTCTGAGGTTTTATAAAGGATGGCAACTGAAGCTTTGCTCGCACAGATCAGTAATGGTTCATATGTCAACATTAATTGACATATCAGTCATTCATTGTTTCTAGAGTGAGGTGAAAACTTTGAAGCTCCAAGTTAATCATGAGGAGGTAGTTGAGTCTGGTAATTGAGATTGTGAAGCAGTGTCACAGGATGATACGGGAATTTCATCTGCTATTATGGGCACAGGGTGGTGTACCAGTAACTTATCATCTTCTTGCTCTGTGAAGGTTTTAGTTACTTCCCAGTTTTTAGAGGGTGAACTGGAAGCTTTTTGAGTCTTGCAGTAGAAGGTTGCCACAAACACATTGGGCAATGCAGACCTGTCTTGTTTTCTTTTTTTTTTGGTACGCACTACTGAAAAAGAATTGCCGTTCTGGTGCCAGACCAGCTAAGGTTCAAAACCAATATGCTACTCAAGGTACTTATGAAGAGTTTATAAACAAATTCCTATATACTTTTACAGCTGTTGGTGCTCTGGTACTATAGGAGCATTGCTTTGTGTAAATGGGTAGAAAAGACCTCTTTGTGGGAGAGACTCTTGGCTAACATATGAAAATGCGTATTAGGCAAAGCAAAGGAGAAGAGTCTGAGCTGCACAGAACTGGTCCTGTGGGACTCTTAAGCATGTGGTGAGAGGCAGAGGAGGAGAGAAAGAGCAGCTGAGATCCTGAAGGCTAGCAGCAGAAGACAACCAGTTCCTTTTGTATCTGGTGTCTCTTCTTGTGATGTCCTGGAGCTAACAAACATGATGTGAATGGGATTACCCATAGTGCATTTCAACAATTTTTATGGAACTGCAGATCCCATTAACAAAAGCCACGTCTCAGAGATGACCTTGTGCATCTGCAAAATGGTTTATCACAGTGTGATCTTGGCTGTTGTTGGCTAAAAAAACCACCAGGGAACAATTAATATTAGCAGCAATACCAGCTCATTCTGTATGTTTATGCTATCTCAGCTCAGCATTTTTCCCTGCCAGCTCATGGAATCGGGGTGCTAGAAAAGGAGCAGGTTCCAGTAAATGGGAGAAGAGGGGGCTTCCTGGCTTGTGACAGTGTTTTTTCTATTCCCTTTCTGTGTGTGTTGCCAAAGTGGTTTGACTTACATCCCCACCAGGTGTGCTGGTTTAAAGAGAGAGAATTGGACTCGGGGAATCCGATCTGTGGCAACAAATGTGGAGTTTGTTGGGACATTTCTGCTCATGGGGGGCTCTGTGATGGGAGAAGTGGTGGGAAGTGCCCGAGTAGTGCTGCTGGAACAGCAGGTAGCACGTTTGGATGCGGCTCCATCCGTCTGGAGTCCTGACTAAATATTCTAGTCAATTCACTGCAAAGCATGTGTGATACGCGTGGCCAGTGGGAAAGGTTACTGCCGTGTGAGTTTGTGGCAGCTCAACCTTGCTAATGCGCTGCTGATACTCTGTCATAGGACAAAACTGCATGATACGAGGTGGTTGATGAGATAGGGACTTTGATGGCTGCAAATCCTTCCCTCCTTCATTTGTCCAGTCTGCAGTGCTGTCAAGAAAAAGTCTCCTGAGAACAGCTGAGCATACTTCACATTCAGGATCGTTTATTTTAAGCACCTGTTTACTTCACTGGGCACAAAGTTTGGCACATGACTAACATCAAGTTATCTTGATAGTCTGCCTAGACTGGAATGGAAAACAACACACACAATTTAAAGCTAATAGTGGCAATTTTGTTTTCCTCAGCTGACAAGCCTGTCTTGTGCACATGTAGCATGTCATTTTAGTTCAAACACATGGAGTCAATGTTTCTGTCCTGAATGTTAAGAAGGGTTGTATGCTGTAAGCTGCATTAGACCTCTTAGAAAGCCTGTGGATGTTTGATTGCAGATGGAACCAGCCAAAATACAGGATTTTTTGAGCTTTGGGACACTCTGGGTCCTACATAAACAGCGAATTACAGATTTTCAGTACGATGGTTTAAAGCAGGGCAAAATGTTCTCATGACCAAGAGTAGGTTCACATTGTGTGGTTATATTCAGTTTGTTCATCTGTGTTCTAAGCCTTTTCACTAGTAAAATAATTTGAAATTTCTCATTGACTTCAAGAATACACATTCACAGATTTTTAGGTCCAGGGGGCCCTTTACCATTGACTAGTCTGAGTTGTTGCGTGGCAATCTAGTTAAAACCTCTCACCTTTTCTTCTTGCAACTAACTAGGTGATGACTAATGATTGAATGGGAATCGTTCAGAAAAGTATCAGTTTCTTACTTAAAAAACCCTAGCAGAAGGAGAGCTTAGCATGTTGCTTGGTAAAACAGGAGTTTCTGTTTTCTCCTTTTTATTCCTGTATTTACCTTGCTTAACTAGTGTCCTTTTAAATTGAAAAATCCATTTTTTAACCTCCTGTGAATACATATTTAAATATGATGCTTTATGTTGTAAAGGTGAAGTTGTCCGACGTAGTGAAGGGCAGGTAGAGAAGACAGCAAAGAAAATATTTATTGATATCCAAGTTTTGTACATGAAACCACGGGGAAGTAAGCTCTACTTTTTTCTGGACCAGCACACGGGCTCTAAGAGTGTAGACTCGTGCTTAGGAATTTGTTCTGTGTAGGACTTAAAGCTTGAAGAACTATAGGGCTTGGCTGGGTTCCCTGCTGGGGTGATCAAAGTGTTTGAGATTCCTAGAAAAAGTAGACAAATAGTTGTGGAGTAAAAACACATCAGTAAGTAGCAAATTTGTTGGGAGTCATTTGACTGTCAGTGCCATCCTAAATTTTTAACAAAGTTTCTTTCTGCATTTGATTAATATTTAAGTTACCACATGCAGTAAAATTCACAGTTTTGAGTGTGTCAAAACGTAGCCATCAATCTGATGTATCTAGGAATATGACATTTGTTTAGAAAAAAACCAACAAAACACCAAATAAAAAACAAGAGAAAAATGAAGTATTTCTTCAATTACAATATCTACTAGGCTGATCCTACTCCCACTGAAGGGAATGGATGTAATTCAGTTTCTTTCTGTCCAAGGACACTGGGAAAGGTGAGCAAGGATTGTTTTGATGGGTAGAATATTAAGCTGTGAATCATATTGTTCTGGGCATCAGACAAGAGAAGATGTTATCCCCACCCACAGGGTTTTAAAATATTTTAAGAACAAATCACAGCAGGTGATTGTAACAAACTGCTGGAGGAATGACATGTTGTAGGACAAAACCAGCATCAATGACAATTGGCAGGAACAGTAAAAAGTTCTTACTCTGCGGCCAGCAAGAAAGACTCATAAAAAAATGTACCCTCACCAGGAGCCAAAGAAATTATTGCTTACTCTCTGATGTGTGAGATTTGGTTTAATTCAGAATGGCCTGCAAACTCTTACCCCCTTACCTCCCTCTGATCCCAAATCTCTGCCAGCATTGCAGGTGTACAGCCACAGTGCAGTGGTTGGAAGTGGCTAAAGTAGGAATACCAGGCTATTGGTTTAACCAGGGTAAGAGTATGGGTTGTTCAGGACATGTTCTCCTGTGTAGTGGGAGCTGCTTTCTGATGAAGTTGAGCAAAGGTTTGACTTTAAAACCTAAAATGTGCTTAAGTACTTCACTAAAATTCTGTGGATCTAAATGGCTAAATGCTTTGCTGAATGAAGGATTTGGCCTGTGTTTTATTTCTTACTTAACGTCCTGAAAAGGAACCATTGGGCCAAACTGCTTGGTTCGAGGACATAATGGAGTGCTTCTTGGGTTCTTCTCCAGAACACTTCTTGAGACATTTCTTTGATCTGAGCATAGAATGATCTCGATAGCATTTAACTATCTGAAAAACTATTCTGAAGCTTTTTCTCTGTGCCTGGCTGTCTCAGAAGCTGCTTGACAGTGAGACCAGGAGTTACTCAGGAGGGCTCTTCATCTATGAAACAGCCTTTTGTCCATGGGCCACTAGTAGTCACAGGCATTTTTAGACTTACCCACTCACATCTGTCTGTTTACTGAACTACTGCAGAATAGAATGTGCTTACTCTGGATCAACTGGTCCTGGGGGAGCCACTGCATGCTCTTGCTGGTTTCTGTGTGTCCAGAAGGTGAGGGAACAGGAGTACTCTACTCTGAATAGCAGCAGTATGGGTGCTGCAGGATTTACAGCAAGGCATCTCCAAACTGGATGAACAAACTCTGTTTTTTGAAGATTATCTCTAATGCAGAATGAAATGTGCAAAAAATGACCAGTTGTGTTTTGTAGCAGTAACTTGATCAGATAGTTCTAATAATGTGAACTCAAAGAGGAAGTATGAACCTTGTCTCTAGAATAACCCTGTCACGTGTTGAAGGCATAAAATTGAAGCAGCAAAGAGGTTGTGAAGGTTTCTTATCAGCAAGAAAAAAGCCTTGCACAAATGACCTCTGTTTCAATTTACATTTCAAACCAGGAGTGATTAATTTAAATAAACTGTAACTATTGTACTTAGGACTCGCACAATGTAAGAGCCAAGAACACATGATTACATTCTGGCACACAGTGAATTTGGAAAAGTTTCTTGATAGTCTATTAATAGCAGAAAAAGAGGAAGACAAGCTCTGCAGCAGAACTTTGGTTTCTGACCATCGGGGCAGAGGTTGAAGTAAAATCTAATTTTATGTCTAATAGATAACTACTAATAGTGTTGTTCACTAATAGGATGGAGCTGACTCAAAAATGTTCAGGGAGAATTTCTCCTTGGTTGGCATTTCACATTTAGGATGGCTACTATCCTAACACTGATTGGTTTAATGTTAACAGGGAAGAAAGAGAAACTTCAAGTTGATTGGTACTTGCTGTCTGTCCTGCAGAGGTCATGTTACGGTTTCCACTGTTGTTTTTTTTTTTTTCTCTGCAAAGTCTATTACTGATGCTGTTTCTCTCATTCTGTTTATCTGCTCATACCAGTAAGAAGGAGAAGGGGTAGAGGTCAGTTATGCATGGCCAGTAAAGATGAGACACAGTTTGGGGAGATGTCAGAAATTCAAAACTCAAGTACAAAACACTGTTCTTCCTCTCTGCACTCACTACTGATTTTGTTTGCTGTTTTTGATGAAGGGATTTTAAGATTTGCCTCAGCATGCCATGGCTGGAAAAGCTCTGATGTATGTAAGGCATATACTTTTCTCTGTCACAATAAATTCAAGGAAAACCTTGTGTCTGGATACGCGACCAACGTTGCTGAACCTAGTCAGGGGAGTTGATTGGTGGTTCTGCTCCTGCTTTGGAAAAGAAGTTGCATAAAAAACAAACTTTTTCCTTCCAGCTAACTTATCTGTGTTGTAAAGCATTCTGTGTATAACAGTACCTTTCCCTTCTTGCAGGTGGTGGAAAAAGATGTGGACCCAGAAACAACTCTGCTAACCTATCTACGAAGAAAATGTATCCAGTGTCAGCAGAAACTGCAGGCGGCTTTGGATGCCGACAGCATTTCATAATTGTTTATGGTTTTGCTGGCCACTTGAGTGCTAGGCAGAGCTTGTGCACAAAGTATAAGAGGGAATGGTCTGCATGATCTGGTATTTCTTGTTGGCAAAGATTACAGCTGGTATTCCAAGCTTAGAAAATAACAAATTTAAAATAATATACTTTAGATAAACTTCAAATAATTTATTATTACTTTAAAGGGAAAACTCAGAATTGCTAGGGATTAGAATATGATGGAAAGAAAGCAGTATTGAGATGATAGTAAAACTGAAGGAAATTTAGGTTTGTTCCACACAAATTGTATTTTCTGGCCAAATTATTACAGCCACTTGAGCTGCTTGCTGTATCATCCAATACTTTGGATATTACTGGATAGTTAATATCCAATACCTTGATTGTCCTATGGCCTTTTCACCAGATGACCCAGGGGTGCAAACTCAAATGTGCAGGTTCCCAGCACACACTGTGGGCATGTTTACATGAGCAGTCATGTTTCACTCCTGTTTGAAACTGGTCAACACATGAGTCAGGTTAGCTTCAGGAGCTGGGTAGCTATTACTGTGATGACCAGGCTGGCTATACTGGGTCTCGTTCAGTAGGTAGTGTCATTTCATGATTTGTGAGGTTTTGTCTGACCAGCTGGGTCTGTGCATACACCAAACTGTTCAAATCTGTGTTGTTGTATTCCTTAAAAAGAATCATGTACTTACTTTACCATGTTGCTGTGTTCTGTTTGTCTGGGATCTGAAGGAAGTATGAGGATATATAAATCACATTCCTCTTTGGGGTTTCCAGCACAACTAATAGCCCTTTTTTGTCTTCCTGTACCTTGGGTGGATAAAGTTCAGGAGGAAAAATGTGTGACTCCCATGCCTGTGTGCACTTCTTGCTGCTAGGCATTTTCTGTCTAAGCCTCTTAATATCTAATGCAAGTAACTTAGTAAAGAGATAATCAGAGCTCTTTATCATCTACCTGAACATTCTTTTTTTGTAATGTCTGGTTAGGATCAGGCAAATACTTCGAGAAACATGTTTTATTGAGGCAGATTATCACTGTTGTCAAGAGGAACATTGGATGGCATAGGAAAGCTGCATTTCTGCTGGAGCAGACAAATGATTGTATGAAAAGTAGACATAGGGACTGTGGTGGACTTGGCAGTGTTAGGTTTCTGGTTGGACTCAATGATCTTAAAGGTCTTTTCCGACCTAAATGATTCTAGGAATATAGTCAATTCCAGAGTCTTTGCAGTGAAGGCAAAGATGATTTGAGTTCCCTGTATCATGATGCCTGTTGCTTTTCCACAGGCCTAAGTTGTTTATCTCAGCACAGGCATGTGTACATTACCAATGGAAGCAGCTGTTCTTTTCCCACCAAAAGTCTCAGCATTGCCCAATCCTCTTCACAACAAATTACGGCATCCATTTGCCTTCTAATGAGTGAAGAAACCCAAAGGAGAAGTGCCTCAAGGAACTGTCTCCTGAAATCCCTTTGCAGAACATTTGATGTAATGCCTCTGTATGAAGTGCAGACGTGTGCTCTGCAGCCTGTAGAGGAATCTGCTTGGGCCAGTCCATATGCTTTGTGAATCCCCAAGTATCTCTGCAGTGGTTCTGTGCATCTCCCCTAGTTTTGGCTCTCAGTGTCTCCCTCCTGTGGTTTTATGGGAACCAGGCTAGTAGGCAGCTTGCTTGGCTGGTTTTGTCCCTAGCAATGGTGAAGTCATCATAAATGGGGCCTAAAGAGAAACTAAGAGACAGACCATGAGTCTGGAGATGGCAAGAATCACCAGGTGTAGGAAGAAGTCAGCCACCACTAATAAGAGATCTGGAAAGAGGTATCACCATGCATCTCAGGGGTGTTACTGCATGGCTGAAAAAACCCTGCTCAGAGCAAAATGCTCCTCAGAACATTCCTATGGAGTGCTTTGTTTCTCTTACATTATTTCATTTTCTGAATCTAATAGAAAGTGGGGAACTGCTGAAGTTCAGAAGTTTTTTTGCTCATTCTGAGTCTCTTGGAATGTGGATTGCTTCCTTATCTGGGGTTTGGACGTTGATCTCAAAGCTCACATGCCAGCATTTGAAACTTTGCTTATATTAAATTATTAAGCAGGAAAAAATGAGTGCTTGGTTTCCAGAAAGAACTTGTTGTTTAACCTTGATTGACAACTGTTTGAGCAGGCTTCTGCCAACAGTCTTCGTGTTTTCCTTGATTCCTGTTCTCTCAGTGGGCCTTTGTGGAACCAAACTAGGCTGTGGAGAAGGTGGATGTGGTGCTTGCACTGTTATGATATCCAAGTATGATCCCTTTCGGAAGAAAATCCTGTATCCTTTGCAGTCTGAACTTTTCAACTGAGAAATGAAATGAGGACAGATCCAGGTTCTTGACGTTCCAGATGTGGTACTATTTAAAAAAAAAAAAAAAAGTATGTTTCTGCCAAAACATAACTTTTCACTTTCAGAACATAAAAGGCTAAGACAAGAAAGTATGTATCCCTACAGCATTGCACAGTGCTGATCACAAACTATTTTATTATGCCCTGAAATATCTACACTAGCTTTAGCACTCGGGCTATCTGCCATTTCCCAATTCAGAAAACCTTTAGGTTCCTTTCTTGCAATGTAGTATAACTTTTTGCTGTGATGACCCAAATGACGATTACTGTGGTAAAATACAATCTTTATTGCTATTGTATTACTGCAATTATCTGGTTTCTGTATTTCAGCAAATACTACTTTTTTCTCTACTTCTGTTGTAACCTTCAGAATAACTATTATTTCCTGAGACAAACTTTCCTTCTGTTCTCTCTTTAATTAATTGAAGAGTGAAGGAAAGGAAAAAGAGGAATGTAGAGAAAGGATGAGGCAGAGGAACAGACCCCAGTTTACTTTTACTGTGGGTAATGGAAAGCACTGAAATCTTACGTACATTTTTAACAACCTTGGACAAACTTTTACTTGGGATCAATTAACTTAGTGGTCTTGCTTAGTATTGTGGCCTCAAATCTTTAGGGTCATTAATCTGTCTTGATAGAAATAAAATAAAGTAGCTAGCTCCTATAAGAATTTTGGCAACATTATTGTATTTTACCTTCAGCGTGGTCTTTTCCCCCCCTGTATACCATCTAGAAATAGTTTCCTTGGTAAAAGGCCAATAGCTTTGTGCTCTTATTTAACTTTGTGAGTGGGCCAGGCTAGCTATATAACATCTTGGTATTTGTAGTCTGCCCCTGTAAATTACTTGCAGAGGTTCTGTAGCTTAACGTGCAACAAGGATGTTTAAAGTTGTTATTTCTAGATCAATTCCTATGGTGCATATTCAGTTTAAACTGAAGTAAAGTTGATGAGAACTTTGGCTGAGTAGGTGCTGTAGGATTTGGCTTGTAACTAATACCTTTATCACATTTTAAGTCCTCCTGTTGTGTCCACTGCTGCAGTTTGAGTACTTTTCAGTCGTCCTGTTCCCTTTTTCCTTTGTTGAGCAACACTGTCAAATGAAATGGCCTTAATTTATTATTTTAGCCACCATACTGCCAATGCTTGCCTTTTCCCTGTTTGTGCTCTGCATCATGTAGCTGTAACTACTGTTGAAGGCATAGGAAACACAAAATCCAGGCTACACCCAGCCCAGGTAAGCTATTAATATTGCTAACTTTAAAACCCTCAATCCATGTTTGCTTCTTATGTTACTTAATCCTCTTCCGGGGTGTTGGGAACAACGTTGTAATGTTAAAGCCGGGAGCTGGACTTTCCACATGAGTGGTCTTTACTTGCAGCAATGACTTAAGTGGCAGAATCAAAACTCCAGTGTCGATGCTGCTGCTCTGTTACGCCCTAACAATTTAACTAGTGCTCTCCTGGCTGAACTGCTGATACTTTTGTTCTAGGGCTACGTGACTGCATTTGGTCCACATACTGGATCAAATCCTGGGATTTGGGAATGCTGATGTTGTGGTGAAAGGCAATATAATGACTTGGAGCCAGAAAATCTGCATTAGGTTTTGGCTCTCCTATGGCCTTTCATGAATGACCTTGGATTCTTGTCCTGCATAGTTAGGAACCTTCCCTGTAGCAGTGCCATAAGGTTTGGTTTAGCAACGTTTCTGGAGTTTCAAAATTCACTTTGTGAGGAGGACTGACTGGAATGTGGAACTTTGCTTTTCTAGTAAAGTGTTATAATGCACTTTTTAAGGAAGCAGACTTTGTTTAGAGTTTTGTTAGAGATGTTGCTCCTTTAAGGGAGACTATGATTCATCTCAGTTTGTACAGTGGGTAGGACTTGTGCCAATATCTATCTGAAAAGAGTAAACAACAAAGTGAAAAATAAGTTAGGCACACATGAGAGGATGGCAGCTAGTCTGACCTTTGTTTGCTTGTCTTCCTTTCTCTACTTCCCCTGAAGATTCTGACAGCTAAGCCTTGAAATTCAAACTCAGGTCTATTCCAGCAGCCCTAACTTCTACTCAGCATGGTAAATCTGAGGAACTCTTGTTATCATTGGAGGCTTCTAGTCGCCTTCAGTTACATGGGAGTTCAAAGCCTGGATGGAAAGTTTTTTTCAGAGCATTCTCTTCTTTGAAGTCTGCTTCACAGATTAATTGTCCATCTCATCAGAAAACATCTGACTGTAGTCTTAGCTCTTCTGGTGAGATTTTTTTGTTTGCCTTTTTTTTGTTTGTTTGTTTGTTTTTTTATTTTTATTTTTTAACAGAACTGTTACAGAAACAAGCACAACAATGAACTCACCTTGATATTATGAGCTGATGGTTGTTGTTATTTTTTTTCTCAGGAGAGAATAGCAAAAAGTCATGGGTCCCAGTGTGGCTTTTGCACTCCAGGCATTGTCATGTCCATGTATACGTTGCTTCGAAACAATCCTGAGCCCAAAATGGAGGAAATAGAAGATGCTTTCCAAGGTAATAGTCACACCCCTGCAGAGATGCAACCTGTTCTACTTTCATTACATCTGTACCAAATGGGATGGAGGTGCACCTTTGTTTAATGTATTTTGTTAAAGATAGCTCATTGTTATGAAGTTAAGAACTAGCTTTTCTGCTAGAAGAGTGGCTAGGGCCTATGAATTAAAGTGGAAAATATCATAGAAGCTCATTGTTTGCCTGACAACTGGCCTCAGTCTTGGATTAAGACCCCACTTATTTTAACACAGCACAGGTGGCCGGTCTCTTGGGGGTCTTATAAGAGCCTCTACACCTTCTTTATTCATTGTTGTCACAAGAGCCTGCAGAGGTGACAGACCCTGGGCCAGCCAATCTCAAGTAAAGGAGTGNAAGTTAGGCACACATGAGAGGATGGCAGCTAGTCTGACCTTTGTTTGCTTGTCTTCCTTTCTCTACTTCCCCTGAAGATTCTGACAGCTAAGCCTTGAAATTCAAACTCAGGTCTATTCCAGCAGCCCTAACTTCTACTCAGCATGGTAAATCTGAGGAACTCTTGTTATCATTGGAGGCTTCTAGTCGCCTTCAGTTACATGGGAGTTCAAAGCCTGGATGGAAAGTTTTTTTCAGAGCATTCTCTTCTTTGAAGTCTGCTTCACAGATTAATTGTCCATCTCATCAGAAAACATCTGACTGTAGTCTTAGCTCTTCTGGTGAGATTTTTTTGTTTGCCTTTTTTTTGTTTGTTTGTTTGGGTTTTTTTAATTTTTATTTTTTAACAGAACTGTTACAGAAACAAGCACAACAATGAACTCACCTTGATATTATGAGCTGATGGTTGTTGTTATTTTTTTTCTCAGGAGAGAATAGCAAAAAGTCATGGGTCCCAGTGTGGCTTTTGCACTCCAGGCATTGTCATGTCCATGTATACGTTGCTTCGAAACAATCCTGAGCCCAAAATGGAGGAAATAGAAGATGCTTTCCAAGGTAATAGTCACACCCCTGCAGAGATGCAACCTGTTCTACTTTCATTACATCTGTACCAAATGGGATGGAGGTGCACCTTTGTTTAATGTATTTTGTTAAAGATAGCTCATTGTTATGAAGTTAAGAACTAGCTTTTCTGCTAGGAGAGTGGCTAGGGCCTATGAATTAAACAAAGTGGAAAATATCATAGAAGCTCATTGTTTGCCTGACAACTGGCCTCAGTCTTGGATTAAGACCCCACTTATCTTAACACAGCACAGGTGGCCTGTCTCTTGGGGGTCTTATAAGAGCCTCTACACCTTCTTTATTCATTGTTGTCACAAGAGCCTGCAGAGGTGACAGAACCTGGGCCAGCCAATCTCAAGTAAAGGAGTGGGGCAGAATCCAACCGTGTGGAATTGTCAGAGGCTGCTGTTATTACTGAGATTAGAGTTGTTACCATGTTTCCAGGAGGGACCCGAGAGGAAATCAGATGCAGCAGAAAGCAACCTTTTTTGTAATTCAGAGATGGGATAGTTGATATACTGATTGACTCTTACGCTTGAGGTAAATGAATACTGAAAAGGCAGATTGAAATTTTTTTCTGTATTATTTTCAATTTTAATTTTCAACCAAAAGGATTGTTGCAAGATTACTATGAAAATTTTCCTCCTTCCTGGGTTTTTTTTTTTTAGCTTTATCTAGATTGACAAGCTTTTGTGAGAAACAATAAAATGTTCTGAAAGAAAAGCTGTCAGTCAAATGATGCTAAATCTTTATCCTTTTGCTCTGGCAATGCAGGGAACTTGTGTCGGTGTACAGGGTACAGGCCCATTCTGGAAGGATACAGGACGTTTGCTAAAGTAAGTGGCTTCAAATACTGTTTAAAGAAATCTGAAAGGCGGTCTTTGTTACTAAAATACACCATGAGCTGAACGGGAGAAGAAGGAATTAAACATGTGACAATAATGCAGCTCCAACTCCTGACTCCTTTGTTATGTGCTTCATGCATTAGTAATGCAGGAAGACCAACTCCTTTACTTGCTCCAGTTGTTGGAAGTCAAGCACTTTGATGAGATACACCTGATGGTCCCTTTTTGGATCACAGGTAACCAGACTCTAATTCTTATCTGTAAGTCTCTGAAAAAAACAGCATTTCTGTGTAACACTGGATGCAGATAATCCCTCATGTGGAAAAAGCTCAAATAGGGACATACTGTGGGTGAATCTGATGAGAAAGTTTCTTTCTTGAAAGATCAGCTGCAGAGCTGAAATAGCTCTGGAAAGAAATTGAAGTCACTGCAGTATAGATCTTGCCCAGAGCTCATCTGCTGGTTTGAGTGAGGTACAAAGCTTTGCCATAAGTTTTCTCTATTTTCTTTGTTCCTGAAAGATTGCTGGAGGCTATGAAGAAAAGTAGGTCATTAGGTACTTCGGTGCTTATGAGCCACTTATGTGGCTACACTGGTATTCAATATCAAAAGTAAAGAATTTAGGATGCTACCCATTAATTTCATTTTATTATCCAGAATAATGATGAACAAAAGAGAATACAAGCAGGAGTGAGATTTACTACAAATGATTAATAAAGCCAGTTGATATAGTCCACTTGAATTTCCAACGAGCTTTTCTTTTTAAAGACAATAAGCAGGAAATGGCTGGTAGGAGAACATGGTGCATTTTTGCAGTGGAAAGAGATCAGTGGTGGAATTCTCCTGGGACCTCTGGTTGGGAGCAAGGCTATTCAAGATATCCCTAAATGAGCTGGAAAAGAAAGTGAGCAGTAATATGAGAAAATAAGTTAACTACTATTAATTTAGTCTGGGTAGTGAAGACAGGAACAGACTTTGAGAAGCATTTCAGACAGACTTTATAAGCCTGAGAGACTGAAGAATAGAATACAAAATTCAGGGGAAATAAATGCAAAGCAATTTACAGAGTGAAGGGCAGTCCTCATTTCACATATAAATTGTCAGGCGGTGAGCAGACACAACATCATCTTCCTGTTGCCATGCAGGAAGATGATCTTGGAAGTATAGTAAAAAGTTCCACAGCAGCATCATCTCAAAACAACACTTCAAGGGGTAGAGAACAAAACAGTAAATACTACCATGCCACCATGTGCGTGGTGGCTCTTCTTACACTTGAGTACTCTGTGCAGTTCTGGTCCTCTCATCTCTAACAAGGCAGAGCAAATTAGGAGAAGATTCAGAGAAGTGGAATAAGGATCATATCTGTGGAGATCTGTCTTCCATACAAGAAGGCATTGAGTAGGCTGGGACACTTCAGCCTGGAAAATAGATGTCAGGGAGGGGAAGGGGCTCTATGAAGCTCATGTAGTGGTTTGTGTTGACCTGTGGTAGAGATGTACAAAATTGCGACTAGCAGGTGGAATATAGAACCTTTGCTGTTTGGTACCTCTTCCAATACAAGAGTGAGGTGTCAAGAAATAAAACTAGAAATCAGATTGAAAACAAACAAAGGCAGATGGTCTGCCAAGTACCAGGTAGCTGACCTGCAGAACTTACACAGTCACCAAAAACTTACACAGGCTCCAGGGGAGAGTGAGTAGGTACTTGGATGGAGAGGTACTGAGGGTTACTAAAAAGGTCTATCAGTAGACTAGATGTGGCCTAGCCATCACACTGCAGAATACTGCCCTCTGTTCTTAAGGGAAACACCTACTTGCTTTGTGCCTTCCATCTCCCATTTCTGCTTTGGATATAATAAACGTTGGACCAGTTTTTCTCAAAAGAGAACCAAGTCTGTTTCATTTTTTTGGAATCTCCATATTTTTCTCAGAACAATTTTTGTCCCCACAGGAGATGAATTGCTGTGGCAGAGTAGCCAATGGCACTGGATGTTGTCATAGTGAGAGGGAAAACAGCATGGTAAGCTGTATTTTAAAAGCCATAGCCTCAGTTTGCAATATAGTATTAGAGTTTTGATGTGTTAGTCCCCTCTTTGGACCTACTGTGGTGCAAATATTCTGAGCTCTCTGAGCTGGTTTGAATATCTGTCTCTTGGAAAACACTGTGACTGAGTATGTCCTGGTTAGCAATTGTGATGAGGGTTTTACTTTTTTTTTTTTTTTACTGTTTGTTTGTTTGTTTTTTAATGAATTAGATGTGTTCCTTATGAAGCTGTTGAGTTGCAACACTTCTGTAAAATAGCATGGTGACAACTGTAAGCAATGTGTTACCTACTTCTGGTATATTGAAAAGATCTGTCTGACTGTGAAAATAGAGCTAAAAAACTGGTTAATTCACCAGTATGATCTTTCCCAAACTTTGCAGTCCAATGGTGAGCAAAGTAATTTAATCACCGTTTCAATAAGTCATACAATTGGAGCTTTTTGGAATATCTGAAGGGAAAAAGTTAATTACCTTTTATGTACTAGTTGAAGTACAAACAGTGGAGGGATGAGAACAAGGAATTAGGGTAGTGTGAGTATAAAATGAATTTAGGGAAGAGAGAATATAATGAATTATTTACCAGGAAATTCCAGTTAATTCCTATGGTTTCTTTGTTAGGAAGAATCCAGTGTTGCGTGGAGTACTCTGGCAACTAAGACTGCTTGGAGTTCATTTGCCAAAGTAGTTTATTAATGAAAAACATTGCTGCAAATTTCTGAGATCCATGGATTGATATAAGAGGAGAAATACATCATGTAAAAATTGGAATGTTCTGATTTTGTGTAGAATAGCTGAAGTGTGCTTGTTTCTTCTTCAGAATGGAGGCTGCTGTGGAGGGAAAGCCAATGGTCCAGGCTGCTGCATGAATGGAAAAGAAGACAATGTGGTAAGGTGCCTCTCAACTATTATTTTTTTCTCTATTTCTGATGTTTTGAAATCTTAGCTCTGTACCAAAGCCCGTTGCCTTTAATTTAGCTGTATTTATGCAAAGCAGCTTAGACTAATTTGTGTTTTATGCTGGCCTCACCTTAGAAAAGATAGTTTTTGATGAAGTTTAACATGCCAATGTGAAAAGGATGTGACTTTTGATTGGCAAAAATCTGTTAGTGTGTTCAGGGTTCAGGTGTCTGATCAGACATGCATTGTGATCAGAAGAATATGACTGAAGAACCTGAAATACTGGATCAGGTGGCATCTTTTCACGGTGTTTTGCCATGAAACAGTAATAGAGATTTGACTGGAAGAGGAACAAGTTAGGGTTTATGTGGATAGTTTTGTCCTCTGCTGCCCAGCTATTTGCATTTTCTCTCACAGACAATGATGTCCTCCAGCCTATTCAATTCTTCTGAGTTCCAGCCATTGGACCCTACACAAGAGCCAATCTTCCCACCAGAGCTAATAGTAAGTTCATTGGAGAAGTAGTATGTGGTTCGTTGGTTTCATTGTTCTGCACAGGGTTTGAGTGTCCACAGTGCCTCTGCCCTGAGGAAATGGCAGTGCGAAAGGTGGCTGCTGATAAAAGAAGATGCATGGACATCAATGCTTCCTTGTTTTATAAAAGGGAAGACTTTAAAGCCAGAATGGCTTAAAAGGTATGCAGGCCAAATGCTTACTACAGCCAAATACTTACTGGTTTTCCTCTCTGTTTCTCACCCTACATGTCTGCTCTTGAATTGCCTTCCTTTTTAGTCACTGCTTATTCAGGAGTGGAATAGTTGCTGACATCTAGATTTCAATTTATTTGGTCAGATGTGAACTTCTGCATTAACTACAGCTGTATCTGACCTAATTGCCTCATGCTCCCTTTATAGTGTAGGAAGAGAATTAGGAGCTATGAGATGTAGTTGAATATATGTTTCAACTAGATGACTTCCCGAGTGCACCAACTTCTCTTCACTCAGTGTAGAAGTAGAAGTTGTCTGGCTCACGCTGACATTAAAAGTTAGGTGAGATTAGTTTCTCTCCATGTTTCATTCCTGTCTTTTTTCCCCCTAAGCAATTTTCCCCTAGACCAGGAGTCTAGTCCAGTAGGCAGGTTTATGGCTTGCTTCACATTTAGCAAACAACTGAAATTCAGTCCTTAGTTCTGCTGCTGCACTGAACCTATATGTGTCATGAGCTACAGGTAAGTAGGTTCTCACAGACCATAGCACTATATCTATTTAGCTGGAGATATGTCCCCCCTCTTCTTCTTGAAGACATTCTCTTGTGTAAGGGTTGATCTCATGTTGCTTGGAGGCAGCCGTGTTTGTCTGTTTTCTTCTGTCACTGGATGAAGGGGTTAAAAAAGGAACCAGAACCTGGCCTTACAGCTGGTAACTCACATTTGTGCAGTGAGATGAGAGTGGAAAACCTGTGACTTCTAAGATGGCTGAAGCCACAGGCATCTAGCAGAACTTTGGTCAGATGAGAGCTTGCTGGCAGAGGTCTCTCTAGGGAGATGTGGCAGTAGAATGCACCTGGCAATATCAGGAAGTGAAAGCTTTTGTCAGCGTGAAAAACACTGTCGTCACCATTAGCAGAAGGATGGGGAACAGCTAACTGCCAAGACCAGTGTGGGTATCACAGCCACCCAGCAGTAACTTGGCTGAGACGGAGCCTGGTGTAGGCTCGAGCAGCATGTGAGCAGGGATTCTTGGCTTGATGTAGGGTTTGAGATTTTTCTGAACTTACTTTTGCAGACTCAGAGTAACAAACAGCAGAAACAGCTGTGTTTCAAAGGCGAGCGTGTGATGTGGATCCAGCCTACGACTCTCAAGGAACTGGTGGCTCTCAAATCCCAGTACCCCAATGCCAAACTCGTTGTGGGGAACACAGAAGTGGGTAAGAGCTGGTGTTTGTTATGAGAGGTTGGAAAACCTTCCATGGAGTATTTTTGGAGAAAAGTGCAAATGTAAACCTCCTTCATGCCATTGCTGTTAAACACCTGTTTAATCTTCAGGCTTTATATTGGAACAAATTTCTTTCCCAGATACATCAGTCTCACAGTGAATGTTTTTCCCTTTTCTTTGCTTTGTTGGGTGAAAAAACCCCAAACCACTAAAAAGCTTATCTAGACTCTGAGCTTTTGTGCTGGTTTTGTGGAATTTTGAGAAGTGGGGAGTGACACAGTATAAAATGTCTTCCTAATCAAATAAAATCAGTTGTGAAATCTGCATTTTGAAAGATTTTTCAGAGTATAAAATCTCAAGACTTGAAGTCTTACTGTTCCCCCCCCCGCCATATATATATATACTTCTGCAAACACAAGTGCTGAGGAGTAAAGTTCAGGTGTATTTAGTTATTTCTATTATCCCAATCAATTGATTCAGGAGACAATCTCCACACTTTGTAGAGTTCATTGTATTCATTGTTTTTTTCCTGAAGGATTATGTACAGTGATAGCTAGGTTACAGAAGTACTCAATAGTGTATTTAAGGTTACTGCAAGACTAGAAAAGAGTCTCTAAAACTTTCCTATCGGAATTCTGGTATTTGTGGAAAACAGCTTTTGGCTTGGTATCTCTGTGACCTTATATAATCTATGTAACACATGGTCAATGAACTGATTTTTAATTGGGAAACAGTTAATTTAAGATCTTTCACCTGTCTGTAACTGAAGGACTCTTACTTTTCCATAAGGTATCGAGATGAGGCTAAAGAACATGTTGTATCCAGTGATAATAGCACCAGCGTGGATCTCTGAAATGAACTCAGTTCAGCACACTGAAACAGGTGAGCAAAAAAGTGGCAGAATGCCCATGAAGTGAGTGGGGACTCCATGGAATAATAAGGAGGATAAGAAGGAAAATCCCCAGATGAAAAAAACGCTTTCCATGTGTATTAATGCCTCTCCCATGCAGGGAATCGAGTGAGTGATATGTAAAAATAATTTAAGAATCAAAGAGGGCTTTCACTAGAAGGTACATTAAAGATTTTATTTGTTTGATGAATATTGCTTTATGTGTATTAACTGGGTTAATAATGGGTTTCAATGGGGAATCTTTTCATTTAGAAAGATTCAAAAATTAGCAACTAGGGGAAAGATGCTGGATTTCACAGAATAAAAGAAAAATTGCATTTGTTTTTTCCTGGTGGAAACAGGTAATCTTAAAAATAGTCAGAAGTAACAAGGACGGCATAATGCATGTGACCTGTTGTCTGATAGTGTGTTTAAGGTGTGGAAAGTGGAGAGGAGTTGGAGTTAATTTCTCAAAGGACAAACTAATACCTATAGGAGGTCAATACTGCTGAAGCAAAAGGGTGGTGGTTTACTGTTGTGATTTAAAGGTGAATTTTGTTCTGAGTATGTGATGTTTACATGTAGTACGTACAAAATAGTCCAGTGTGACTGAATGTCTTCTCTAAACCTTGCTGTCTAATTAAACTCAGTGGCATCTAAGCTTTCTAGACACAGTTACAATTACCCTCCTGTACCTTAATGTTTGGGAGTACAACAATTCTTGTCGTTTGTTTCCAGGGGTAACCTTTGGTGCTGCCTGTACCCTGAGCTCAGTAGAGGAGGTGCTGAGAAAAGTGGTGGCAGAGCTTCCTCCTCACAAAACAGAAGTCTTCCAGGCTGTCCTTGAACAGCTGCGGTGGTTTGCAGGGCCACAGATCAGGAATGTTGCTGTAAGTGACAACAGGGCAGGAGGAGAGAGTCCAGTGGGGGGCTATGAAGATGATCAAGGGATTGGAGCACTTCTTTGATGAGGAAAGGTTGAGAGACCTGGGGCTATTCAGCCTGAATAAGAGAAAACTGAGAGGGGGTCTTATCAATGCTTATAAATATCTAAAGGCGGGTGTCAGAAGGATGGGGTCAGACTGTTCTCAGTGATGCCTGGTGACAGGACACAAACTTAGGAAATTCCATCTCAAAATGAGGAAAAACTCCTTTGAGGGTGGCAGAGGCTTATAAGAGGCTGCCCAGAGAGGGCATGAAGTCTCCTATGGAAATATTCAAACCCGACCTGGATGCATTTCTGTCCAGCCTGCTCTGAGTGACCCTGCTTTGGCAGGGGCTTGGAGGAGATGATCTCCAGAGGTCCCTTCCAAGTCCTGCAATTCTATGACTCAGGAGCATCAGGGACTGGAATTGAAAATTTAGCTGGAGGAGCTGGCCTGCCTCATACAGTGTTGCTGTGCCTTGTGCTTCTCACATGAGAACATTTGCAAATGCTGGCAAAGAAGCTAGTACCCATAAACCAGCCCCAGGAACTGATTGATAGCTGGGGTCTGTGCTACACTAATATTGCACACTTCGCAAGCAAGGGAAACGTGGCAGTTGTCCAGGTCTTCCATTGCTGTTATCAGAGTAAGGGGGTGAAAGCATACTGAGGTTTGATTAATTTAACAAAAATGTATTTAGAGTGCTGGAAAATTTCAAAGAAGTAGGTGTGTAGATTTTTGCCGGCACAGGTACAGTAGTCATAGTGTAAATGCAAAAGTCAAATTTCCCTCTAGTTTTGAAGGCAAACAGAAGGTGGGTTCGGTGTGTTCACATTCTGTATATTAAAAGAGAAAAATACTAAGCAGGCAGGTCAAGGAACCTACATGCTTTCACGGATCTTCCCTTAATTGCAGTTGCAATAATTGAATTTTGACATTGTTGGGTGTTCATGGTTTGAGCATGAGGTAGTTTTGATGCATTACCCAAAGACTGTTCCTAAAACTGTTTTAGGCAAAAGTTATTATTGACTGGGACAGCAACTGTTTTAATGGGTTTTGGTTTTCCAGTTTTTTTAAAGGCCTAAAATTGCTGAGCGAGAAAAAGAATTTATCAAAGCAAGCTCAAGCAGGGATAACCTGTAGTGCACTGTGTATGGAGCAATATGGGGTTACAAGATGCTATGGATGTATCTTGAGTTTTTTTAATATTTATCTGATGCATTTATTATCACTCTAGGCTCTTGGTGGAAACATAATGACAGCCAGCCCAATTTCTGACTTAAATCCTGTGTTAATGGCAAGTGGAAGCAAACTGACTCTGGTATCAAAAGGTAAGTTCCTGACGTTTCCTTGTGACACTAAGAGGAGTGGGATAATCAACAGTCCTCTGCTGTGGATTTGTTAGGGCAGGTCAGAACCTGAAAGTGGAAGTTAAGATTACACAAAATAGACTTAGTCTGAGTCTTCAAAAAGGGTTTTGCCCTTTTTGAGGCTGCAGTTCTACGGTTTGGCCTAAGATTGGCTTCCTAGAGAATTTTGAACTTCCATGCCAGAATGAAATCTCTGGTACTGTGTATGTACTCGCAGACACATCCTTGCACAGAGCTGACTGAAGATGTCTATTCATGAAAAACAATAAGCATGAAATTGTTCTGTCACTATTAGTCTTTGATCCTTGTGCATTTCTCAGATAAAAATTTAAACTTGTTTTGTTATCTTGCTATGAAAAAAGCCAAATGTCTCAATTTGTATTTGCTCTTATGGATAATTTTTTTGAAACAAGATCCTTGAAGTAAGTGCACTGTCAGATCAGCAAATTTCTCTTGCACTAGTTTGTGTGCAGGTTAAGAAAAGGGGAAAGAGGGAATTACATTGGGATGCTGGAAACTGGTTCACCTGGAGGCTCAGCTTTAATTAGATAAAGAAGAAGGGAGTTCTCTTTGATCCGTTCCTGTGCAAATAAAACTTTGTACGTAGGCAGAAGCTGTCATAGGTTCCATAACGACCAAAGTAAATCTGAGAAAATCCTTCCCGATTTGGTAAAAAATGGTGGAAAAATGAAAACTGATATCACATCAAGAGTTGTTTGTGTAGGTTGAAGGCTTTTTCACATATGCTATTGCCATTCTTCATTTGAGTTATTCATTCTTCTGTCATGGATCTCTCCTTGTTCTACAGAGGGCAAAAGGACTGTCATGATGGATGAGAAGTTTTTCACTGGATACAGAAAGACAATAGTTAAGCCTGAAGAAATACTGCTCTCTGTTGAAATACCCTACAGCAGGAAGGTGAGCTTACGGGAAAAGACTTGAGTGTCCGTGGAACTAAAATGCTTTTATTTTAATGTTATTTTCAATGTTAGGTACTTTTGTCCTTAGAGACTGACCTCCAAATGCTTATATAGTCTCCCAAGTGGACCAGGAAGCAAGTCAATTATTTGGTGAAAATCTAGCAACATAGCCTTTTTGACAAGCAAGGGGAACTGGAGTCTATGATAAAGAGGTCCTATTGCAACAGGACAGAAGGTACTGGTCTTGAGCTAAAAGAGGATAATGTTAGATTAGAAATAAGGAGGAAATTTTTTAAACTGAGGATGGTGAGATACCAGCACATGACGTCCAGAGAGGTGGTAGACACCCTGTACCTGGAAACATTCAAGGTCAGTATGGACAGGGCTCTGAGCAACCTGATCTGGTTGAAGATGTCCCTCCTTATTGTAGGGAGGTTGGACTGGATGACCCTCTAAGGTCTCTTCCAATTCAAACTATTCTATAATTCTACGATAAAGTATGGTAAACCCAGGAAGTCTTCTAGTGCAAGAAACAGAAATGTAACTGTACTGTTTGGAGCTATTTGTGTACATCAGGTAATGATGGATGGTGACAAAATGACATTCCCAGAGGTCCAGATTTTGTTTGAGAAATAGTACAGCAAAGATGCTAGCAGTTCCTTAAGACATGTGAAGTTAAGGTTCCTGAGGTTCCTACCTCATTTCTGTGAACTGAAATGGAAAATTAAATGGGGAAAATGTGTGTATGGGTAAGAGGGAAGTTCACTTTCTGCATTCTTGCCTTGCAAGACTGAAACCACAAGGACTGACTATTATGGCATTTTGGCAATGTGGACTTGCAACTTCAAATGAGCCCAAAATACTTCCTTCAAACAGGACAATGACTCCTTCTCTTCTGTAGCAGCACGAACCGTTAACTGATTGTGTGTTTAAGAAGTAAAATTCTCTTTTTTTCACCTTTAAAGCTGTTGTCTGTTTTTATTTTATGACTGTGAAGGTATTTACCTTTTTAGGGCTTGAGGCTACAAGTTAAAAGATGCAAGGATGTAGTGACACATTTTATTTAGAAATGGAAAGCACTGATTTACTTGAAATGCTATCATATTATGGAATAGAATCAATAAATTCTTTGCCTATCCTCTCAAATTTTTGTGTCTAACTATTATGAGAACTCTGCTATTTCATTTGTGGTGTTTTTTCCATCTTTTTTCTGAGTTATTCTTCTTAGATCTTTTAATGATTGCAGGAAGCATCACTTTTTGCCAAAATGGGAAACACGCTTGAGGTAGTAGATGGAAAACACCATATTCCTCCATCTGTGTGACAGTCACATGGTGATTTCACAAAACACGCAAATGTTTACCATCAGGGCAGTGGCTTCATACCTACATTATACGCAGCTCATTGGACTGAAAAACTAAAACAACTTTTGAACTCTCTACTTCATGGTTTCTTGACTAATCTTTGCTCATAAACATGAGGTCAGGGAGACTAAAGTTCTTCACGGGATGTCTGAAGGTGCTGGCATGCGGCAGGCAAAGTCTTCTGGAACTGTGATTTCCTTACAACTGGAAGCGAAGCGGTGCTGTGTCAGCACACAGCTAGATCCAATTTGTTTAAAATTGTTTGCTTAAAATTGATGTTGTGTCTTGCATTGATATGACTTGCCACACCAGGGATAAGGCTGGCCAAACAACAGAAAGAATTAAATTAAAGAAGTTTAGCAGTTTACACAATTCAGTGTTGCTGTAATGGGACTGAGCTCAGGGTAAACTTTATCACAGAGAAGCTCTTAAAGAAGAGGAGGTAACACTTTTTTCTTCTGCTAGTTTGTGTGCTAGATATTTCATATACGCAGGGAATAAAGATTTTTGAGTCTGTACTTGTAAGGGGATTGTGGCTGGGCAAAGACAGTATTTTGAAAAGGAAACAGCTAACTGGATTAAAGAGAAGATATAAACAGAATCCAGAAAAGAAAACTGCTTGGCTTTTTGTATAGAAAAATATATTCCTAAAGCAGGACATATCCTTTATTTAACCATGCTCATTCTCTACGGGACTAGAAAAGCATTCATAGAATCATAGAATTCTATGTTAAATAAAGTTCACAAATAATAGATAATGTTCACAAATGTTATGCACCACTTGCGTTATTACCATTGATTTTTCATGTTCTTTCCCTTGCATACGTCTTTATCACATTTGTCACTGTTACTTAATTTTTATGATAATAATGTTCTGTATCAAGTAGATGTTTACCGGATTTCAAATAGAAAAAACCTGACATCAAATTGTCTATATATTTTTGTCATTGGCAAACAATTTTAACCTACTGTTTTTCAGTATTGCTATCATAGGCTCATAGTATCACAATTTTTGCTCTGCTTGAAGAAACAGAAAGTGGTCATGAAGTCTTGTTTCTTCCTTTAAATTAGTATCCTCCAATGTTCATCCATTATTGATATGGATCCATATTACAAGGTGGCGGACTGAAAAAAAAAATACATGGAAAAAATGTTTTTGCAGTTGTGAATGTTGCCTATGATGCTTTCAGACCCTATGGGTTTCTTAATGTGCTCCTACCCTGGTGTTGCATCTTGTCCAGAAGGGGAGATCAATCTGGGTCTCTAATATGCAGCCCTTAAGAGTAAAGGTTGCTTGGTTTTCCTTTGAGAATAATTAACACCTAGAAGCTTTCACTGCAGTAGTTTAGAGGGGACATACTCTGTTGTTTTCCCAAGCGTTGAGGCAGGTACAGATACCTGATCTGATGGTGACCTTACCTACACTCCTAGTGAGGAAAAACAGCAAGTGCCTTTTCTCCCACAGGACTCTGTACCAAGAAAACTTAGATGTCTTGTGAGGAGTGAAGGCAAATATTGTGGTCTTGTAGTAATGTTACTGGAAATATTCTCTGAAGTCTGCAATAAGAGAAGAGGCTGCTTTTTCTCCTCTTTGATAGCTCATTGGTTTAACAAGCAGAGTGGCAGAATATCCTCATTGGGAGGATGCTATTGATGCTCCTATGCTATTATCTGCTGGCTACCCACTAATTACTTGAATTCAGGAAACAAAACACACCCTTCAGTTATATCTCCAGTAACAAGTTCTTGGTGCACAAAAGGGGCCACTTGTGAAACTGTTCTCATTGCCAATGACAGAGGAATTGTTCTTTTTGAGAATGAAAGAATGGCTGTCCACTTCTGGTTAGAAATAATTAATAGAACAGACTGCTGTGCTGTGCAGAGTCACTTGGCTAAGCTATTAGAGAAGAAACTTGTCAGAAAACTCTTCAGAAAGGCCATGCAAAGACATTGGATCTGATTCCTCTCTCAGTCTGCAGGATGCCTGAACTGCAATTTGTTATAATCTGCAGGACAGGCAAGGGGAAAAAACTGACTGTGCTGTGACTCCTGGCTGATGCCATCTATCAATGTGTCCTGATGGAGTGTTAATATCATATTTACTGCCACTCTTCATATGAGAGCTGAGGAGTTTTGTGAGTTGTAGTTGCTGGTGCATTTAAAAGAGTTTCCTGGTTGTGTAAGGACCAGCTGAGGATTCAGAATGCTTACTGAGAGTTGTATTTGCTGTAACAGATTGAAATTGTCTTATATTAATTAGTTGGGTCTGTTCTAGAACTGTGAGACATTTGTGGTTACTGATTTTAGTTCTTGCAGAGTTCAAAGATTTCAAAAGGGAAGAGGTTTAGGATATGAATTTACTGCTTAGGCTTCCAGCTTTGCAGCCTGGGAGAAAAAGAAGCTTTCAGTCCCTCAGAAATTTCTATGTACAAAAAAACCTGTCCTGGTTCTTCCTCTTAAGGTAGGGAAAAAATGTGGCAAGTACGAGCAGATCTCTATCAAAGCTCATTTACTACACAGTCCTGGGTTGGCTAATAACCACTGATCTAATACATTAGAATTAATCATTGAATCGTGTGAAAACATACAGGTCTGTCTGAACAAATATGTCCTGCTTGGGCCTGCAAGATGAATTAGCCAGATACAGTTCCCTGAAATAGCTCATCCATGTAGAGATAGGTTAACAGCATGTGCATGTTTATTCTCCAAAACATGCCAAGGTAGAGAATAAAGAAATATTTTCCTGTCTTTTAGGGTGAATACTTCTCAGCTTTCAAGCAGGCTTCCCGTCGGGAGGATGACATTGCTATTGTGACCTGTGGGATGAGGGTCTTGTTCCAAGATGGCACTAGTCGAGTGGAGGAGATAAAACTAAGCTATGGAGGAATGGCCCCTACAACTGTCCTGGCACTAAAAACTTGCCAGGAGCTCACTGGCAGGTAGGAATTTTTCTGTCATAGAAAGACTGTCTAATGGAACGGTGCTACTTTCTACAGGAGCAGTTCAAATACCCTAAATTCTCTGTGAGAGTACACAGAAGGAGAAAGGGAAAGAAGGTAGCTACAGTTCTGCATCAGTCTGCATTTTGTGTGATGCCTTGCTTCCTCTGCTACTCCTTACCATCCAAGATCCATGCCAGTCTCTGGTTCAGAGAGCCATTTCCTTGTTAAATTTATTCTTCTGTTGAAGCGGGCAGAAGCGGGATGTGGGCATGACCCACAAAACTGATTTTCTTTTAAACTGGACTTAGAAACCTGCTCTCTTATTTAATAGCTTTGCCACATCTTTAGAAAATGTGGCATGAGCCCAAGACGAGAGCAAAGCTGACTCACATACTATACCTAGAGAACAGGTGGTTATTGCTTGACAGCTTAAGTGGCTGCCATGTCGGAAGAGTTAGTCTGTCCTGGTGATATTTAAGGTTGAGCAAGATCTCTGTGTCACCTCTCTTCCCTTGCAGAGACTGGAATGAGAAGCTGCTGCAAGATGCTTGCCGCTTGCTGGCTGGGGAGATGGATCTGTCTCCTTCTGCACCTGGTGGGATGGTGGATTTCCGACGCACACTCACGCTCAGCTTCTTCTTCAAGTTCTACCTGACGGTCCTTCAGAAACTGAGCAAGAATCACAACAGCATTGTGAGTGCTGCTGGGGAAGGAGAACTTGGGGAAGGAGGACCTGTGTGTGCTGTCTCTGTGGGGGAGGCATGGGGAAGATTCAGATTCAAGCAGATCTGTACCTGATAATGAACTCCATGATGCAGTAGCTGCCAGAACTACACTGCTCTTTACCTCCATGACAGTGACTAGCGTATCTTTTCACTTGCTTGCTGGTGGCATCCCTGCCTTCCTGTGGAAGGATGCTGATCTGTGGGTTCACAGGATTCCTGGGCTTCTTCCCTTTGATGCATTACAGCTGCTTTCATGGGTCTGTGGCTATTCTTTGCACAGAGCCTGAGCCCTGTTTGCCTTTCACCCAGTAAAAAGATGAAATATATTCACTGGAGAATGGAGAATACCCTGGGCTACTGGGGAACGTGAGAAAGGGACTGGCAGGGAAAAGGTAATTATTCTCCAATGTGTCTTTGGCAGAACAATCCATGTGAGCCTGTCCCTTCAAACTACGTGAGTGCTACAGAGCTGTTTCACAAAGATCCCATTGCAAATGCCCAGCTCTTCCAAGTAAGTAGCAGTACCTGCATGTCATAGACCCAGGCTTTTCTGTAGCTCAAACTGCGCTTCTTATCTTGTATCCCTGAGGATGGGCAATACATGAACATATAGTGCCATTCCTGAGGCTCATATTTGAGTCACTGTCCCTGCCTTGCTTTAGGATACAATGTTCTTTCCTGTCTTTGCCCAAGACTCTTCCTGATGTATATAGCTTCATAAAAATGGCTGTGGGTGGCACTTTCATCCTGCAGTTGACTGTATCCAAACTGAAATTGCCTTTCTGCTCTCCCCAGTTACAGCCTGCCTTTGTTGTCATCTCTCAAGCTTCAGATTCAGGATATATCTTCTCCCTTATTTCTCTGTTAAACACCTGTTCTCTTTATCTGGGAGAACTGAAGCTAGCTTTGGAACTCAAACTTTTTATACAAGCTGTCACATCAAACCATTCTCTTCCATAGTGATTTCAAAACCCGAATCCCTTCCACTTCATTCTCTACAGCCCTCTCTGTAGAGCCACTCCAGCTTGTACTGGAGCTTCAGTAAAAGCTTACCTTTTACTTCAGTAAAAGCTTACCTTCCTTTCCCACAGGACTGAGCCCCCATTCCATTACCCATCTCACTAGAATGTCTTCCAGTGCCTTTTGCTCTCCCATCAATGCTGCTGTCCCCTGCAATCTGAGCAGTAATAGTCAGTCGTGTGTTTCACTCCAGGAAGTGCCCAAGGGGCAGGCAGTTGAAGATATGGTGGGACGGCCTTTGATGCATGTTTCAGCAACCAAACAAGCTTGTGGAGAAGCAGTTTACTGTGATGACATCCCGCACTATGAGAATGAGCTGTATCTCACGCTGGTGACCAGCACCAAAGCCCATGCTAAGATCCTGTAAGTGTTGCTTCTGAGTTTCAGATGTTGGAAGCATCCAGTGCCTGGGGACTTAGAAAACATTGACTTGTTAAGTTGTGGGTGAGGGAAAGGCTTTTGCATTAGGGGGAACTCCAGTTTATTGCACATTGTTACATGGGGATGAGCTGTATGTGTTACAGCTGCCTTGCAAGTCTGCAACAGTGGGACTACGAGGGAATTAACACCAGACTCAGCTTTATTGAAGCACAAAGCCCTCAGCCCTAGGCAACCTTCTTGCATGTCCCCTCTCTTCTACTCAAAAGTGCAGGAGCAGGGTAGGAGAGCACCGCAATATTTGAAGGAGATGCCATTTTAATCATGTTGTGGTTTGAGCCCCAAACCAGGACAAATCACTAATTGGAACATGTAGCTTGAACATACTCTGTCCTACCTGCCTAAAAATTAGGCTGTAACATGCAGTCCCACCACAGCACTCCTGAGTGATGAGTAATTTATAACAAAAGTAACTAACCAACTTTAGAATGTCTCTCCTGGCAGATAGTGCCACCTGCATTCTCCTGTGAGCTTTAATGTTGTTTTGTTGTGAGACTCATTATCCCCCCTAGTCGTTAATTGTGCTTACGTTGTGGTGGCTCTGCAGGCTCTCATCTGCCCTCACCTTGATTTGACCTGGGAAACTCTGCAAGATGTTGCCTCATGTCATCCTCAGCCTCATGATGCGCTATTTGTTCCTTAGGCAATACTTCCTGCCTATTTAGACTTCTGGCCCGAGGTTTCTCACAGTGGGCTAACACAGAATGGGCGGCGTGCTGGTCATGGATGTAAAGATGTAGTCATTGGACTCCCAGGTTATGAAAGAAATTGCCCTGTTGCCATAGTCATCATAGAGAATTGTTTCTGAGGCATTACTGCAGAAGCACAGGAAAGTGAACTTTCCAAAGAAAAACAGCATCATGTTGAGTTCTTCCTGTCTAAAAGTTTGTGTGGGCAAGTTCATTCATATGTTTAATGTCCTTTTTAAAGAAGTTTGTAGCTCACTGGGATGCATAAACAGCCACTTTCAGGCACAGTTTGGATTGGAGTTTCAGGAATCTAAACAAGCCTGCTGAAAAAATTGTAGCAATCTACAGTAGACAATAAATCATTCATTTAGCAGAAACAAAGCAACAGCTTTTCTATTTGCAACAGTTCCCTTGTAAAGCAAGCCACTTACATAGCCAATGTACAAAATACTGCAAAAAGAGCTTGAAAATCTTTTGTAGTGCATTTTTTTATGATGTGTTCCATATAAAAGTTAAATTATACCGTACTTTTCTAGTTACTTTCTGTCCTGCTTGTCACTTAGTTTTAAAATCTGTGTATGATTTAAGCAGATTGATGATTTAAACATTTTGCTGGTTACCAAAGAAAAGCATTTAATGAAGCTTTATTGACTTTTGGTGCATCATTTCTTTTGCATGCTTTCAAATACCCTGCAGCTTCTTCATACTCAACAACTTCCCCCTGAGTCACAGCCATGCTTTTCTCAGGAGGTGAAAGCAGCAGACTGGTGATCAGACTCACTGTCAGGATTCCGCTTATCAGATAAATACCAAATTATTTCAGTCTAATATGTTGCTTTTTCTGTCTTGGTCTCACGCTATATTCATGTTGCAAACTCCTCCTCTTTTGCATAGCCAGACTTCAGGGGCTCAGGCCTGAAAATATGTTTTATCTCATAAGCCCTGACAAAAAGACAAATGAGAACTAATAACACTGCCTCTCCTCCTTTCCTTCTTTAGTTCTGTAGATGCATCTGAAGCTCAGAATGTTCCTGGGTTTGTTTGTTTTGTGTCCGCCAAGGATGTTCCTGGCAGTAACATCACAGGCATCGCTAATGATGAGACTGTCTTTGCTGAAGATGTGGTATGTGGTTAAACATAGCCTTTTTCAATCGCATAGCTCAGGAGATAAGATTTCTCATATTGATAAGATACTGTCATTGAAGTCCTCTGCCTTATGCAGAGGTAAATCCTAACTGCACTGGAGTCAGTAGCAATCTTGGTGCCAAATTCAGCGAGTCCCTTTGCCCCATGCCCATCTCCTCTGTGGTACCTGCAGTATTCTCCCCTGAGCTGCCAGCCATGGGGACAGGCTCATTCAGTCTGTTACTGTCTAAAGTCATTTGTGATCATTTCCCCTGGTTTTAAATAAACAGCTGAAAAACTGCACAAAAGGAATAGATGAAAAGAATTATCATGAGCCTCCTGTTACTGCGTATATACACACATTAAATGACGGTGGGTCCTGATCTTGCCTGTAGGTCACTTGTGTTGGTCATATCATTGGTGCAGCTGTTGCAGACACACAAGAACATTCCAGAAGAGCGGCTAAAGCTGTGAAGATTAAGTATGAAGAGCTAAAACCTATTGTCACAATTCAGGTAAGGTGGCCCAGATCTGCTTCTGCACTTAGCTTGTGACTCCCTGATGTGTAGATAACCTCTGTTCTCACACATGACCTTAGCTACACGTTTTGTCAGTCTTTGTGGGTACAGCAGGCTATGGATAGAAGGAATAATTTGTATATTTAGATATAAAGAGGACATACCTTTGATGTGATACTGGTTGGGAATACCTGAACTCGTTCTGTGTTGTTCAAAGCTAAAAGAAATAAACCAAACTTTAGTAAATATATTGTACTCAGCACAATTTTGTTTAGATTAACAAAGTTACTATCAGTTCCATTCTTACCCACAAGTGCTTGCTTTCAGTATTCTCTGGTATGACCCTGCTGGCTTCATTGGTGTTCATTCATTCATTCTTCATTCTCTGATTTATAACACTCAATAATAGAGTGTGAAAACGTCTTTTCTAGCTCTGCCACTGTACAGCTTCTCTGGGGTTTTGGCAGACAACTTGTCTAGTCTCTAAGCTGATGAAACTCTTTCTCAGGAGTTCCCTCTCCACTGTGAATTTTCCACTGACTGTATGGAGGCAACTCTTACGTGGCATTTCTTAAAGCTGAGGAAATTCATGTCAACAATTTGCGATCATTTCATGCTTTTTTTTTTTTTTTTTAACTAGAAGGCTTATGTGACAAGATTTCCTTATGTGACAGTAAAAGCAAATGATATCTAATACACCATTCACATCTAGAAATAAGAAAAAATTGTATGAAGCTGTTCTTATTAGCAAGAAATTAGAACCATGGGATTCTAATTAATATTGTTAATGGTCAGTATTTCATATTGTGTTTTGTAATGTGAATTGTATTTATACTATTACAAAGAGTCTGTGCCTTGTCTGGTACAGATACTGGTGCTGTCACCTGTGGACAGAGGGTTTGGTTTGGTTGTATTGTTTGTGGGTTCACAAACAAAGTGTGAGAACTTGTCCTTTTCTGAAGCTTCTAGCTTTTTATTCAACCACAGATCATGAGAGTAGAACTAAAGAAGTGTTGATGATTTTTTTTGTTGTTGTTTGCTCATTCTGTGAGGTGGTGGTTTGTTTTCTTCTTTTTTTTTTTTTTTTTCCCCACTATGTAAAGCTTCAGTTTTGGCAAAAGGGAAATGTGTTTGTAAAACTTCCCCAAGAAAGATTATTGTATATTAGCTCAGAAGTGAACTATTTCTGCAGAAGTTCTCATACCATCTGAGAGATTTAGTTTTCTTCTGTCTCTTTTCTTTTTTTCTCTCTTATTTTTTTTTTCTTTCGTTTTTCCACTCCTTCTGGGACACAGACTATAGTTAACATAAGTTGTAAGTTACAGCTTTGGTGGTTACAGACCCTGAGGTTCTGGGTCTGTAGTGTGAAATGGGTCACAAGGAGCAATCTAAGGTTGTCCAGTTATGGAGTTTATTGTGAAACTGCTATGTCACTTGGCTGTTACCATAGTCGGTGCCTGATAAGTTCTTGTGCTTTTTATCTTGGATATTTCTTCGTCCAAAAGAAGCTTTGTTTTCATTTGGTTTCCACTGAGTGAAAAAAATATCGTTGTGTCATTGTTTCCTAGGAAGCGATTGAGAAACAATCCTTTTTTAAGTCTATAAAGAGGATTAATAAGGGAGACGTGAAGAAAGGATTTGAAGAATCTGATCACATTTTGGAAGGTGAGAATAAGCATTAAGGTTTCTTTTAAAATAGGATAGTTTATGACAAAAGGCATCAAGCTATCAGCCTCCTTTTTATGCATATGATTCTGAACACATGAAAGTAAGACTTGCAGAGCTAAATTAATTTTATAGTAAGTTTCAACTAACTGTTTATATCCAAATAGCTTGCGAAAGATTTAATTTTAGTTTCAAACAGGCTTGGATGCTCCCAGCTGTGCCCTTGCAAACATTTTCTTCCAGTGTAAGGACACATTTTTCTGCAATTCTTTTTTTTTTTCCTGAAACATCTTTATAGCAGCTTTTTGCTGTCCAGATATAGTCTGGTCTGAATTTTAAAGACACTCAATTTCCTTTAATCTGGTATATGACTGTATTTTATGAAAACAGATCTGAAAACCAAATCCACCAATATTGTAGGTATCAGGAAGAACATGGCATGGCCCTGTAACTCTTTCTCAACATTGATTGTTGGCCTGTCTTTGAGGAGTGTTGGATTTTTTGGTGTGCTGCTTTGTTTCATTCAGCTGGCTTCTGCTGAGTAGGTTGTAGAGGCCTGGATTAAGGTAGCAGTTATCAACAACTGTTTTAAACCTACCTGAGTTAGGAGGGGAGAGTACCAGAGCTCTGGACTGGAATACTGTTCAGACCCATGTTCTTGTTTGGTGTCTGTATCACCAATCCATGACTGAGCTCCAGAGAGGGAAAGGCTCAAACCTCAGACCTTGGGAGAACTATGTATCTATCGATAAGAGGGTATTGTATCCTTTTTACAGATCATAGAGGAAAGTTAAATCAGTTACAGACACCAAGCCTGGTGTGAAGGGATCATTCTCAAAGATCAAAGATTTCCTGTGGGGGAAAGGGGAGTTGTTTAACTGAAACGCCCATTTCCAGGTCTGTCATTTGTTGTATTTTGGTATGCATTGCTGAGACTTTCCTCTGCAGTTAATTAGTGATTAGCGTTGGGGCTTCAAAGGTGTCATAAGCTGTTTGTTAACCTTTTCTTATAGTGTGCTATACTATACAGAATGTGAACACTGTGCCAGGCAAGGCAAAAATTGTTCTGAGCTAGAATGCGTTATTTAAAAGGCTGCAATACTGTGTGAATGCCAGGCCAACCCCTGGAGGAGACAAGAGAAAGGCCCCGGCTACAAACCAGAGTAGGCGTTGCCTCATGCAAATGTACATTTCTCACTGATGTACCTAATGAAGGCAGCTATTTTGTTGTTGCTGAATTGAACAAAAACAGAGAGAGAAACAGGATTTTGAGAGCTGCCAGCTGAATAGATCAGGGCCACGACTGAGAAAGGAGGTTAATTCTGACATTTAATAGTGTGTAGTGTGATTGGAAATTTTACCCTCAGCGCTGCCAGGTAAGAGGTCCTGGGAGAGAGCCACATGTGAAGTTAGATCTTAAGGCATTTTGGGTTTCTATTTTTGTTCCCGTTTCAAACTCTGTAACCTTGTATTTGATCTGCTCAGCTAGACTTCTCCTGATTTATTTTTAGCCTTTGTCTCAGTGAAAGGCACCAAACACTGCATTTTAAAGGGATGCTGGGTCAATGGAATGGTGTACAGTCTTACTTTTGAAATGGCAGCCACCTGTGCTTTGGACTAAAGATTTCTAGAAAGGGGAGGGATGAGGTGTGTCTGGGGTTTTTTGTGGGTTTAATGTTTTTAAAATGTTGAACCTGCTAGGGATATCCAGTGTTGGCCAGTGCAAAGGGTTGTCATTTAACACATGTCAAAAGGGCAGTAACTTGCAGGCAGCACATGATGGGAAACACCTTTGGGGCATTTCTTTCAATATTCTAGGAGAGATGTACCTTGGTGGGCAGGAGCATTTCTATCTGGAAACTCACTGTACTTTGGCTGTGCCAAAGGGCGAAGATGGTGAGATGGAGCTCTTTGTGTCGACCCAAAACCCAATGAAGACACAGGTACTGTCTCATTGACCTGATACCTAAAAGTCATTTATTTCTCAGTTTCAGACTAAATGTTTTTTTACAGTTGGTCCTATCTTGTCTTATAAAAAAGTACCTCATGGGCTTTGAGCAACCTGGTCTAGTGGGGGGTGTCCCTGACCATGGCAGGGGGATTGGAACTTGATCTTTAAGACCTGTTCCAATCCATACCATTGTGTGATTCCGTGATTCTATAAAGTTGATTTCCATCCTGCTGATGTCCTGAATCCACTTCCAGGTGACAGATGTTTGTTGGCAGCATGTGTTTGTCACCAGGCATTATGTGGTTAACTCTCTGGAGAGGGTGTCAGCTGGTCAGTAGGTATGGCTGCTGAATGACATGTCAGAAAGAGAGGTGGTGTGAACACTGACTATACCGATTCTGCCACCTTTTGAGGTAGGCTACTGGCACTACTGGTTGGTAGTTTTGAGGTAGGCTACCGGTTGTCTTTGGCCTGTTTACTGACTCACCAGGACTGTCCAAAGGTTAAAGGAGAACAGACTGAGTGGTACAGTCATCCACTGTGCTACATAAGACCTTAATAACCTCATCTCATGTCAGTCTCTTCCTGAATCTGGTGCTGTCTGCTGAAGCACTGTATGCCTTCCCACCCTCAGAGATGAAATACTGGGATTATTGGTTCCAGTTGCAACAAATTCAATGGCAAGACCAGTAGGATTGGCAATGTAATAAAGTATTTGTGCTATTGTAATGGCTGCAGAAAGGCAACGTGTTGGTATCTAGTTCTTAACACCAGCTCAGCTCTGTATGTGTTCTGCTGCTCCGTTTATCTATAGGAGTTTACTGCTAATGCACTGGGAGTCCCTTCAAATCGGATTGTGGTTCGAGTGAAGAGAATGGGAGGAGGATTTGGAGGCAAAGAGACTAGGAATACTATTTTGACAACTGCAGTGGCTGTCGCAGCCTTCAAGTAAGTTTGGGGGTGGAGGACAGGGCTTTTTCATTTTAGACTGTTCTCGTCTGCCTCTTTCTGGAGCATGGTTTGCCCTGGAGCACTTCCAAGACTCTTCATGTCTGTCTTACCACTGTAAAGCTTTCTAGCAAGCCTTGGGTTTCCTAAACAAGGTGTCTAATGGGCTCTTAGTTGGTAGGAGGAGTTGCATCTGCTCAAGAGGAGCTAAGCTTATACAGGAATGTCAGCTTTTAAAATGAAAGAGGGGGAAAACCCTTACTCTCCTGTTCCTTTAGTACTCTCTGAAAACTCTTCTATCCCTAATTATCTGCTGCTTCCCAAACTCTATCCCATCTATCCCAAACTCTTCCAGCACTAGCCATGCTTGTTGTTATGTAGAATAGAGGTATGAGAGCCTCCTCCTTGCTCAAAACTCTACTGCATCAGTTTTGAACCACTGTTTCTCTGCCCCTGTGCAAACTCTCTCTTTGGATTTTTCCCTAGAAAGGGTGGCAGCCCACTGAGCAGGAACCCCACACTTTTCAAACCCATAAAAGCTCAGGGAGTGAACCTAGACTGTAACCATTTGACAAGCATAGATTGAAAATGTGCTTCTGGGTTCTGGAATTTTTATGGGGCCTCATCTTTGTACAAATTTCAGTGGTTGTGAGTGAACACAGCCTCTGAGATGATATTTTAGCACTGTGTGTAATGCTACCCTTCCTAATACTGCTCTCATAGGTGTGGATGCACTCTGCTGGCAGCGCTAGGTGGATGTTACAACACAGCAGCATTTTGATAAAATACCTTTGGAAAAGAACAGCCAAAATGAAGCTCCTGTACTTAAAACAGCCTTATCTTTCTTGTTCTGAACAAACCACTTGCTTTCTCTAATTAAACAGTAATAAATGTGCATTTTTTTCCTTTCCTTTATCTCTGCTAGCCAAACCACTGTTTTTATATACCAGAGGTCCTGAAATAACATCTGTGGCATTCCCTAGATATTTTTACAACCCGAAGACAGGCACTGGAAAGGCAGAATTGTTAGAAAATGAAAAAGAGCTCCTCCGAATTTTTCCTCCTTATATAATAAATAAGCAAATAAGCAAGATTGAATTGATGGCTAGTCAGTATTTAATATTATTATATAATTCATATGTCATCCTCTCCTCTCCTCCCAAGAGAGTGTATTGAGAAATAGTCTATTAAACAATGATTGCTAAGCTATTAATATTTGTCTCTGTAAGAAACATATAGAAATATAAGATACTCTGCAAGAGTTTTCATGAACAGACTCCAACCTCTAAGATCTTCATTGGTTTTTAGTCAATCTTGCTATTTTCTTAAGAGGAAGGTATATAAGAAAGACAGTGCTCACCAAAAAGAGAAGAGTCTTGGCTTGTAGGAGCTGTATTGTGTGTTTCAGGCTTTGCATGATAAAGGTATCTTTTAACAGAACTGGTTGCCCAGTACGGTGCATGCTGGATCGAGATGAGGACATGCTGATAAGTGGTGGGAGACACCCGTTCCTGGGGAGGTACAAGGTATGCACACATATGAAATGAATGTGGGTTGTCTCAGTGTTGTCACCTGAAACATCAGAAGGTACTAACTTGCTGTGAAAAGAGTTGCTGCTCTGGTTGTTTCGCTGCTGGTCTGCCCTGCCTGCTGCAAAAGGATCACATCAGTGTTATGATTTGCAGCAGTCTGATCACTGAGATGAACAACAGATGCTCTCCCCCACCTCTGTCTCTGAGGAGAGGATGGAGAGAAAGAGATTTGTGAGTTTGGGTAATAGCATTTTTCCTGTTAAAGTCCTGCAGAAGTTCTTTTGTCTCAGATGCTTCCATACCTTGGCATAAATACTTTCCTCTTCCTTGCAAGCAAGACTTTGCCCTTGTTGACAATCACATTGCTCTTAGATACTCCACTGTTTCTTTATAGAATTGTACTACTGTTTGTTTTGTTAACTTCTTTTCCTCTTCAATCCTCATCTAACTGCTGCTGCTTTTCAAAGCAAAAACCTTTTAAGGAAGGTGTGGCTGTGACAGGTCACCAGCACTTATTTTACAAGGGTCCTCTGGAGCAAGATTAAGATGGAAACACGGACCCTTTACTAGGAACACTCCCTAGTTGCAGCATGTTCTTGTCCTATGCTACAGCAGAGCACAGTCAGCCTTTTTTTTTCCTGTATGGGGTTCATTCAGTTTTTGGAGGGAAGCACAAAACAGAACATTTTGTAGAAAACGGATGACTGAGAACACTCTCTTGACAGGTTGGTTTCATGAAGAATGGAAGAGTCAAGAGTTTGGAGGTGTCATACTACAGCAATGGGGGCAACTCAGTCGACCTCTCTTATGGTGTAAGTAAAATCTTCTGGTGGCCACTGAGGCAGAAGACACTTCCCTATGCAACCTTTTGCTCTGACTTCAGAGAGATGTTGTCTACAGTGTTGCTTGCACACCCTACTCTCTGACATGATTGAAAATAGAGCTTGATGGGTTTTTGGAGCTTCTGCAGCAGCTCTCTATGCCAACTGACCTGTTTTGGCATGTGCTACGTAATTCTTACTGATGCTGTAATAACTGGGATTAAGCAAAAAGGTCAAGAAAGTTTGCTTTGCATCGCAGAGCTGTCATAAGAAACTTGTTGCACAATGCAAGATGACTGATAGTTCTCCAGCTTTGGGGAAAGTTAGTTTCTTGGAATAAGAAACATGCAAGTCCATAGGCAGATTTGGAGCAGAGTACCTTAACCAACAAGTTAGTTAACAACTGGCTGAAGTTAACATTGGGTTCCCAAGCACTAAGGACAGGAATGTAAAATGTGCCCCCCTTCGGTCCTTCTCTTCACCAGGTTATGGACAGAGCCCTGTTACATTTGGATAACTCCTACAACATCCCCAACGTCAGCAGTGTGGGCTTTGTTTGCAAGACCAACTTGCCTTCCAACACAGCCTTCCGTGGCTTCGGAGGGCCCCAAGGAATGATGATTGCTGAGTGCTGGATGAGCGACCTTGCTCGGAAGTGTGGCCTACCACCAGAGGAGGTACAGATCCACTGACACTACTCAGGACGGTCCTGCCTTTGAATAGGCTCTAAGAACTGGACACAATCACAGAAAATAATTAAGCACACAAACTTGTTTTTTAAGCCCTTAGCAGGATCTCAAACTTCCTGTACAACGGCCCCGTTATAGCATGGATTATTTTCCACTTCATTAAATTCCCTCAGTAGCCTCAATTATGTAACAACTGCTTTAAAGATAGGTATTAAAGAAAAAGTCCAAAGGCACTAGATATCGTAATCTTACTAACAACAAGTCCCAATCTGTCTTGAAAATTCCAAGCCTAAACATCTTAGTCCTCGATTTTCCATAGATAGATAGATATCTGTTAAGTCTGTTGTTCTGTAGGTTAAGCAGAGGAGTAAAACTAGGAACAACGTGCTTTTGATGGCATCCATTAGAAAGACCTGGTCTGAAGCGTTAAACTTGGCATGTCCTTTATATTTCTCTTTGGGAAGGTGCGGAAGCTCAATCTATATAATGAAGGAGACCTGACTCATTTTAACCAAAAACTGGAGGGATTTACTGTACAACGATGCTGGGATGAATGCCTGTCAAGCTCTAGCTATCATGCCAGGAAGAAGCTAATTGAAGAATTCAATAAGTAGGTGTTTTGGAGATGTCTTTTTACTGGGTATACCTGTTGCCTACTAAACTTGTGAAATTCTTTGCAGAGTGACTTCTAAAAATTTCTCATTTTGAAGTTGTTTCAGGCTCACAGTGGGAAGAACCCTCTATCAGCGGCCTGGTAGCATAGATAAGGCAGGAACCAGACCTAGCATGACATGATTTTGTAGGAGAAAGTGGGTCTGTTGAGTCTAGCTGGACTTTTCAGATGGCTGTCAAGGCTTTTCCAGTGCCTTATAGTCTTTTTTTAGTTGGCTTGTATGTTAGTAGTTCAGACAATTGCTTCTGTAGTCCCTGGGGGGAGCATCTTCAGTTTGGATTTCTTCTTGTTGGGATCCATAACAAAAGTCAGTCTTTCATAAAAATTACTGATTAACTCAGTCTGTATTGGATTCAGGCATTTAATTTCTGTTTTCATGCCCAAGCTATCAGAGGGAAGCACTATGTTGAGTTGCAATGAAAGCTGCATGAGTATACAAAGAATGTTCTCTCCCTGCAGGCAGAATCGCTGGAAGAAGAGAGGGATGTGCATTATTCCTACCAAATTTGGCATCAGCTTCACTGTCCCGTTTCTGAACCAGGTCTGTAAGTGTCACCCATCTTTGCAGGAAAGAACCTAGATTTATGCTCTTTTCCCCAGGTCCTCCTCCATTTGTACAAAACTAGAGCTTTTCAGAGAAGTACTGAATTAGTTAAGAAAGAGCATGCATTTTTCAAACCAAAATGAGCAACACAACAGTTACTGGTTTATACTGTCAAAAAGGTGCCACAGTGGAGATAAGTTTTCATGGTGTTGTGTTACGTTAGTTTCCCTGTCTGTTCTCTCTTCCTCTTTAGTTGAAACACTGGTCCTATGTTTGACCTGACTTGATGCATTGTCAGTGGTGTTAGTTCAGGTGAAGGGTGCCTTTCTGTTTCACAGGGTTTGGATTACTTCACCTGCTTTCTGAGCTGAAAATACTGGCTGAGGTTTGCCATGTCACTGGAACTTCTAGTGAGTTGGTGACACTAAACCAAATTGTCCTCAGAAGCAAACTAGTGGCTTTACATATATTGAAGAACAACATTGATCTAGTTCCAGATTCATTCTCTCTGTAGTTTGCAACTGAAGTCTTTCAAGTACTTCACTTGCTCAATTTATGATGACTTTTGGATTAATGTCCCCTTTTATAGGCTGGAGCTCTGGTCCATGTGTACACAGATGGTTCTGTGTTACTTACACACGGTGGGACTGAGATGGGTCAAGGACTTCACACGAAAATGATCCAGGTACCAATGAGTTTGAACTTAACCAACTAAGACAATTTTTTTCACTCTATAGCATTGCCTTAGATACTTCCTCTATGTGCATATGTAAGGTAACAGATCATGACTAATTCCCCTTAATTGTTTCAGCAGCAGTCCTAGATCTCCAGGGTGTTGTTACAATTGAGTACAAGAATTAAAATCTTCATCATCTTAACTCTTAATATATAGATAATGCAGGTTACGCTCACAATCCAGCTTCTCTGGCAATTTCTTTTCATCCCATAAAACTAGAGTTTACAGATATTTAATACAAAAATTAGTCATAATGCAGACATGTTTTTCTCTGTCCCCTAATGCCTTCATAGTTAGAAAGGCCTAAGGGAGCAACATTTCTTTGGAAGGGCAGTTAAAGGGAAATCTAATAGGGCTCTTTATCCTCTGATTCTTAAAACTGTTGACAGCAGAAATCAGTCTCACAGTAGTGAGATGCATGCCTGTTGTTCTGGCAAAAGCATACATGCATGTGCTTGTGCACATTCAGTTGGTGCAAAATTTAACAATGTTCTCTCAAGCTCTCAGTTACTGAATCAACTGAGTCTTCAAGAAAACTGAAATTTAGGACAGGAGAGGGGAGGGGTTGCAGTGTGGATCCAAGCGGTAAGCAATGAATGATAATGCTTACATAGAATTGCTGCTTACCAATTGCTTCCCTTTGCTCTACAGGTTGCTAGCAGATCACTGGGAATTCCCACCTCCAAAATTTTCATCAGTGAGACCAGCACAAACACTGTCCCAAATACCTCCCCCACAGCCGCCTCTGTCAGTGCGGACATCAATGGAATGGCCGTCCATGTACGGAAGCTGAGTACTTTAAACTAGCGGGTTATACGCTGGGACTCCAGAACATTCAAAGTGTATAAATGTGTATTTATCTATTGCTTAAGGAAAACATAATCATCAAAAGGCAATCCCAGGCTAAGGATACCTCATAACTTCTTTACCTGCTACAACACCTGGAGGTGTGAGATGATGAATGATTGTATTTTTTTCAAGTCGTTTAAAACCCTCCTTCTGTCCTTTCGTAGTTCTGAAATAGAGTGTTTGTGATAACTCAAAATGAACAGAACACATCATCTATTTAAATAGCTACCTCCTTAGAAATTTATATGGCCTTATCTATAATATGCAAATATTCGTGGCAGATGGTTTGTGGGCTGTGCTCCAGAACCAAAGACCTCCAAGTGTAGATACACTTAGACAAATATCCTTCTGCAGTAATGGTGTGGTCATGACTGTCACCACCATGGTGGAGTTATTGATGCATATATTTGCAGGATTTGTGACTTCTCCATCAAAAAGAGTAATTTAGTACTGGTCATCCTCAGGTTTAAAGAAAAGGCAAAGTGTAACCCATGAAGTAAAAACATGAGGCTGTTTGCATTCTCTGCATATCTTGTCTGAGTAGGTTGAATTTTGGCAAGAATATTATTATTTTTCAGTGTTATGGGATCATCTTGCTAGATATGCTCAGGTGTCCTGCTATGACTGGGTACTGTATAAATGGGTGGACTTCTGATATTTTGTGTCATGGTCTGGAAAGTGCTGTGCTGTATTTGGGGATTCCCTTCTGCTATCAGCACAGCTGATCTGTTTTAAAATCCTTCTCAGTCAATGGTTCTTCCTATATCGCAAGACATCTGCTAGTGAACTTTGTTCCTTTTTATGATATGCCAAAGTCCTAAAGGCAATATTGATTTAAACAAAAGCTCTTTGAAATTCTTAGAGGGCTTTTAATGTGATAAGCTAACTTAATGAATCTTAAAATATTGCTTCTTTCCCTCTTTCTTTTTAGAATGCGTGTCAGACTATCTTAAAAAGACTTGAGCCAATCAAACAGTCTAATCCCAAAGGATCCTGGGAAGACTGGGTAAGCTGCTTGTGTCTGTCGTGAGACAAGTGGGCATTGTCAGATTGTTTTAGTTGGCAAACCCTGTATGCAGGTACATCCTTCAGGCTTTTTTCATCTCACTACAAATGATTTGAGCAAAAACAGCGAAACAGAAATCTGGCAAGGGTAGTAAACAAATCTTGCAAGAAATCACCCCTCAAATATCAGTTCTGACTTTAATACTGGGGGTTTCTCCAGACCCTGGGTCTTGCCTATGACAAATAAAATTCTTGAGTGGTTATCTTTGTAGTGAGGCCTATAGTCCTAGACTGGAAGAAACCTGATTTGGAATGAAGGGATTCTGTGACAAAGATAACTCTTAGTTAAACTACCATCCATTTCCTGTCACGCTCCTTGGCTGCTGTATCACTCTGCCTCTGGTAGCAAGAGGTTGCTGTGCTGTAAAGCTCTCAACCCACTTGCAGATCCAAGCTGCTCTTTTCATGGGAGAAGCTTTGACTTTTATGATTTGGAAGTTGCATGGGTTTTCCCTTGTCCTCACTGAAGTCAAGAAGACTGTCAGTTAACCTTTGTCTCTGAGGTGCAGTCTGACCTGTAGCTGAAACTGAGCAAACAAGAGCAAGACTTAACCCTCTGCCAATGGGCAAGTTCTACTCCTGGTTGCTGCTGATGGGACTATTTGGGGAAGCAGCTGCATTGTGATGTTTCCCTTGGCACTGGTGGTGCTGGGTGGCATGACAGCTGTCTGTCACTTGGCACCTTCCATTCATGCTCTCTTGGAAATGTGTTTGGGGTGGCTACTTTGCAGGGATGAGTTGGACAGTTACTGTTTTCAAACTCTTGTTCACTTTGCCAGATTAAAGCTGCCTATGAGAGCTGTGTCAGCCTGTCAGCCACAGGGTTTTATAGGTGAGTGAATATTCACACTGCAGAGGTGTGATTGCATTTGGGGAAATTCTGGGAGGATTTACAGCTCCTAATGCCCCTGTCACTGCTCTAATTTAGGGCTGCATGCCCTTTCCTACCTTGAAATGTTAATGCTTTCCTTGGTGGGGAGCATGGGTTTCTGATGGAGCAGAGCTCTTCGTGCCAGGTTCAGATCTCATATAAATCTGAAATAGCTCTAACTTCATTGTAGCTGACCCAGGTCTGAGGAGGCATAAATGAAATCGGAGCTTTGCCTGGGGCTCTGTTCCGTGTTAGCCTCGTGACTTAGTGTTGAACTAGAAAAAAGGGGCAGGGGTTGTCCTTCAGGACAAAGCTACTTATGACGGTTGGCTGGGGTGATGACCTGTTTATTGTGACATTAGCAGACACACAGTGCTTTCAATTTCATTTTCCCACTTTAAACTCTTGCTCATTTCTGTACAGTCCTGAAATGAGGCACTTTTCTTAGTCAGATGTACTACTGGAGGAAAACAGACATCCATCATCTTTGAGGCAGAGAGGGTGGCATAGAAAACTAAACACTGTGTAGTGAAGAGCTATTTAGGACTAAAATACAATGTGAGCTCATTGCTGTTGCATCCCTGCAATTTGTTTTTTCTCTTAACTAAGCAACTGCTAGTATTTTCATAAATCAGTTTTCAGATAAAGTATAAGTAGCCAGATAGAAAGTTTGCCATGAACTGTGCTTAAAATCAGTTTCTAGCTTAATCCAGTTTCTGGTTTCAACTTGGTCATGCTCTGAAATTTAATGACCTGCAAGAAATGTTCAACTGGACCCTAAAAGCAAAAGATTTGTCACTGGATTGGTGGGAATGAGTTCATAATAGTCATCACAAGCCTTGAGATTCATGGGAAAAGAAAGATGGCTGATATAGTTTGATAGTTACAGTCAGGTTTTGGAATACAGGGCAGCTTTAGCAGATTTTTCTTTGTCTATTTCTGTAGTTGTTTACAATTTTAATTTCTGTGTGGGCTTGATGAAAGGGATGAAATAAAAGTGAATAGGATTTCAATAAGTTGCAATGTATTTCTATTCATTTTGCCTGCTCATGTCATAAAATGTGGTTTTGTTTTTCTTTGTGTCAAGAATTCCTGACGTTGGCTATAACTTTGAAACGAATGAAGGGAAACCATTCTGCTACTTCAGTTATGGTGTTGCTTGCTCCGAGGTTGAGATAGACTGCCTGACGGGAGACCACAAGGTGAGGGGTTCAGCAGGGAAACAGCCCTGTGTGTTCAGGTGAAGGAAACATGGGGAGTTACAGTAAACACTGGGTGTCAGACATTTCCCAGCTCTGCCATTGGTCTGATGTGACCTTCAGTAAATTTCTTAACTCCTCTGTTCTACAACACAACAATCCGTAAAGTATAATAAAATGATAATTATCTACCTTGTGGGGATATTAGGAGGCTTAATGAATGATTGCAAAAGTTATTGGATTTGTTTAAGTGAGAGATAGCAGCACTGTGTTAGCACAAAAGAAACAAAACATACTGGAGTTGAGTTAATCATTAAAAATAGCACTGAAGACTTTTAGAAATAAAGAAAAAAAAATCTCATCAGAGGTTGACCTAGTTGGTTATGCCTAGGGACAGAGCACTGAAGCTGGCAGCTCGGAACTAACTTGGGTCCATTGCATCTCTGGGGAAAACTGCGATGAGTTCCTTTGATATACTTTAGGGATGAACTGAGATTTAAAGTCAATATGCAGAGTTGAGCTGAGATAGACTGTTGAACACTGGCCAGGCATGGGTAGCAGTAGGATACATACATTATTCCTCCTCATACAAGACTATGGTGCACCAGTTTTGATGCTCTGTGCTGATTTATTCTTTGTTTTCTGCCTTTTAGAACATTCGCACGGACATTGTTATGGATGTTGGTACCAGTCTGAACCCAGCCATAGATATAGGGCAGGTAAGTGAAAGTTGCTATTCCCACCATGTTAAAGTGACCACATTACTCTTGGGCTTTTCTAGATGAGCCATTATCCCACTACAGGTTGTGCTTTAGCAAACAGAGCATTTTAAACTTGGATACCTAGTGAGGCATCATAGGCTAGTTGTGAAGACCAGTTTGACCTACACTTAACTATGCAATAAGCCCAGAAATATAGGCAAATACCCTGTTGTTTCGTTTGGATTTTTTTGCATTGGCTATTAAGACTACTGGATATTCCCCAGTTATCACCACACTGATGCCTTTCAGCATCTTCCTTGCCTGAGGAATGAATCCAGGTAATCTGACGGAATAATCTCATCCCAGACCTAGTTTCTACAATGTGGCATGAAAGACTAAATCTCACACCTGACGGTTATACTTCTATCTGTCAATGTCGAGTCCCGTTTAATTCAGTGAAAATTCTTCAGTGAATAAAGAGTTAGGGTAGTAGATTTTGTCTTCCAGCTACTGCTTTGTAAGCATCTCCATATGAAGTTGGACCAGTCACTCAGCTTGCAAATTCCCTGGGCAAGGACAAGATTACTTCTGTATTTTGTGCAGTAATAATCACAATTATGCCTCTCAGCAAATAAAGGTAATAAATGCAGGATTGTTTGATATACCAAGAGATGAACTATGAGACATCTGCATGTGTTCAGTCAGCTCCCTTGCTAACTCTAGATGGTGATAGAGTGTAACTTCAGTGAAACTGCTACAGGTTTACAGGAAAGCATGAGTAGTAGAGTTCTGCTGTAGTTAAAATGAAACTACTTTAAAATTAACTTTTTTTTTTTTTTTTCAGAAAGAGGCTTTTTCCTTGGAGTGTCCAAGGAAGAAGGAGCCTTTTGGTCTTTGCAACCTGTCAGTTTAGGTCTGCAAGTAAAGAGATATAGACTACATGGAGACATCTCAGTTTCCTGTGTCCATCCATGAGTAGCTGCAGGAACACAATATGCAAGGCTGGGTTAATGAATGTTTGTGCCTCATCTTTAGGGTGGTTTGCCTGTTAGGTCTCTCTGCAGGCACAGAGAGCAGAGCTTCTTCATCCCATCCAATTCTAACAATTCTATGGTTCTGTGAAATAAGACAGTGTTATTCGACCACATCCTCCCCTCATAGCTGCTCCCCTTCTTTCTTTCATTTATTTTTTCTGCTAAAATTCACAGTAGAAAAATTATGCAAAAGTCTTCGGTACTTAAATGGATATGAGCACGTTTTTGCAGGTGTCTTCCTGCTGACCTGAGAATATGCAATATTCAGGAAAGCATTTGTACAGAAATAGAAAGCATAAAATAGTTTGTCTTCAGATGTGTCATCTTCAGTCCTTTTAATCTTCTTGTTCTTTGAATTATCAGCAAGTACAACTCATTCAATGTTAATCTGCCTGTGAAGGAATCAATACTTTGGCATTGATT
>VZRU01017030.1:558443-602909 GCA_013398155.1 Pedionomus torquatus | reverse complement strand
CCCCTTGCTTCATTAGAAAATTCCTGTCCTGCCTTTACAACATATCTGTTTGCATGTGTTTGTAAATTCCTTCACCTGCTGGGGAAATGCTGCCATGTCTGTATGGGAACACAGGACCTGTGCAGAGATGCTGAGCTGTAGTCAGCAGAAGGAACAAGGGTTTAGCGATGATAAATGGGAAATTAGTGGAGGGCAAGGCTGCAGACTCTGGTGGAAATCATCACTGTTTGTTCTTGTGCAGGGAAGAACAATGGGGAAAAAAAATAAAGTAACCTTGTTTGGATGTTTTTGTAGATAGAAGGAGCGTTTATCCAAGGCCTTGGACTCTTCACCATGGAGGAACTGCGCTATTCTCCTGAAGGGAACCTGTACACTCGAGGGCCTGGGATGTACAAAATCCCAGCGTTTGGAGACATCCCAACAGAATTCTATGTGTCTCTTCTCCGTGACTGTCCAAACAGCAAGGCGGTGTATTCATCCAAGGTATGCCTGCCAGATCTGCAGGCCTCTTACTGCTCTATAACTCTGTGAAGCTGAGTGTGATGAAATAATGATGCACGTGTCTAAACAGTTGATCTTGTTATACTGGCTTTATTCTGGCTGTGTTCCCATTCCTTACCAGAAATATGTATATTATCCTTTCTGGTTATGAAGAACTGAAATAACATCCGTGTTGCTGCCCTGATTGTCCATTAGAGAGAACTGACTGTGCCAGTTCTGCTCTAACAGAGGCTGCCAGCCTCTCCCTGCATGTCAGCTCTCTGGTGGCCCTTCCCTGGAGCCAGACCCACCACTACACATAACATTTCCAGCAGTGTCATTCCCCCAGATCTAATATACCAAAATTATTATTAATCCACGTGCCCTTCAGCTGTTTTCACTGCAGTCAGTGCTGGTCCCTGCAGTTAGAGAGGGCAGCACAGAGCAGGGATGGATGTACAGCATCAATGAATTTGCTTTACTTATGGCTTAATGAGCATTTAGAGAGGCCACCCAGCATCCTTATGTGTATAAGCTTGGTGTGGCTCCATACTGTTTCCTTTGTCCTCTCCACAGGAACATCTTTATCAATGAGGAGAACTATTTGGATGATTAGTGCTGATGACAGAATGAAGTAAAAAGGGGCTGGCAGGGACCTCAATGCTAGATAATACTTGTGTAATGCCTGAGGGAAGCACTCCTGCTGCTTTGCAAGGACCTCCAGTGATGGAGCATCATGTTCTCTGCCTAGACAACTTACTGCTGCCTAATCTGAATTCCCTTTGCTGCAGGTTTAGTGCTATCCAAAAGATTGTGGGAATGGGTTGAGTTCCTTTTTTCCTTTTTAACAGCCTTGCCATGTTAGGAAGCTTATGTTTTCCTACTGGTTCTTCTTTAAATGGAATAGGGGTTCTTTTAGCTTAGTCTTTCCTCACTGATCACACCTAGCAGATTGGAGGCTGCTTTAGATTGGCATTTCCTCACTTGTTACATCTTGTAGACTGAGGTTCACATCTGGAAGGCCAGGGGCTGTTTTGGCTTGGCCTTCTCCTTCCTGATCTCATCTGGGAGACTGAGAAGTTACAAAGAAGCAATGAAGAAAGATAACCATTCCTGATTGTCTTGTAGGGCTTGGTCATCTTTCTCTTATCCTTATTATTCTTTCCAGTGCCAGGACTGGTTTTGGGCTGTGGCATCACTCTTGCTTTTGTTCTGCCTAGGCTGTGGGAGAGCCACCTCTGTTCCTGTCTGCCTCAGTGTTTTATGCCATTAAAGATGCCATCTATGCAGCGAGGAAGGAATCTGGCCTGACTGAACCATTCAGGCTGGACAGCCCTGCCACCCCAGAGAGGATCCGCAATGCTTGTGTGGACATCTTCACCAAAATGGTAACAGCTTCTGATTTCATAGTTTACTCCCTGGTCAGCCTAGCCCACATCGAGTCTGTGTGCCGGTCATAGTGGCCCAGGTCTGTGATTAGGGTAGGATGTGGTCCTACTTAAGCAGATGGTATTTATTTTGTGGGTATTATCCTCCACTTAACATGCCACCAAATGAGAGATGAATCCACAGACCAGCATTCCCAGGGCTCCCGTTGTAGGAAAGGCTGCCATAAAGTATGGCTGAAGCTGTGGTTCATGCCTCCATCCTCCAGGTGCTGTTTGTAGAACAGAGGTGCGGACTTCTAGTCCTGATCCTCCCGACTGCCATCTCTTAGGGGATCACCACTACTAACATATCTTGCAGTTCCACTCTGTGATTTATGAATTAGTGGTGTCCCTTAAGGAAGGAGAAGGAGGAAAATGTTCCTGAGGGCATTCACTTCTGAATGTTATGATCGCAGGAGCCTCCTTAGAGGCTGTGGGCAGGATATGAAAATGTGCAGGATTTAACCCTGTCACTGTCACCTTCTCTGTCACTATATTGTGACAGGGTTGCATAGGAGTGGGTCCCTGCACAGAGTCCTTCTGATTGCTGTGGCTCAGAAAAACATAGCTGTGTTTTCATCGGTTTAAGCCCCACTGTGGTTAACAGCAAAACCTTGGGTATCTTAGTCCTTCTCGCCCAATGTTTTCATCGCTCCTGAGGAAAAGAACTCAGAAATGGCTTTGAGAACTTGCACAAGCTGTTGATCATCAGGCCTTCGCCCAGAGCCAGGCACAGTCTCTAATAGAAGTGCAATTAGACAGACATCTCTGTGCTTTGAGACACTGAGATATGAGCTCAGACCTTGGAACAGTACAAAGTCACCTACCTCAATGGGAGCAGAGTGGGGTGTGTCAAACCCAGGGCAGGACTACCACTTGTTGCTGTTGTTGCCACTTCGGTTTTTTTTCATTGTTTTTTTTTTTTTTTTTTTTCCTTCTCTTTACAGTGCCCTTCTGCTGAGCCAGGGACCTTTAAGCCATGGTCCGTGCGTGTGTGAAATGGAAGTCTGAGGAGCAAATTCTGCTCATGAAACTGAGCTAACAACAGAGGGACCATAAGGCAGTAAGACTATAATGGAAAAAACAATAATGCCTGTGTTCGTGTGGCTCATCCACTGATTCATGGAGCTTTCACATTTAATTACCCAATCATTGTTTTCTGTAGGAGAAGGAATTGCTGCCAGATTATAGCTGTGATGTAAATTCAAATGAAGAGTATGTGGAAGGTGATGTTATCCAGGTGTAATTGAAAAATCTTACACATTTCATTTAAAATTGCTGCAAGGATGGGAGACAGTTATTACCAGCCCATATGATTAGCAGGGTGGTTGGTTGTTGTTTTTCTTCCGTCTATGGGGGAAAAGATGGATCACCTTGTGATGTTCTACCAAGGACTTAAATGCATTGAACCCAAACAGTCCTCTAGCTGAGATGGGGGAAGGCATGAGAGGTGCCGAGGGATGGACCCCTTTGTATCCCCTCTGCACACGAAGCTGGGTCTACACTAGAGGAAGACAAAGAAGAACTTTGATGCTAGCTAATGACAATGGTCTTACCTATGTAACAAAAGTGATTCAGAGGAAAATGTTAAAATGTGACCAATAGCTCATTTTTCTTAAGTTAAATGCGGATTGCTTTGTCAACACCGGGGCTTTAATGAACTTTTAGTTCCCATGACACCTTGTCTTCTCTGATTCAAGACAAAATATAGAGATACCAAAAGGACTTCCAGCAAGATGCTGATTCATTTGACATGCTCAACCTTTTTACCCCTGTACCTCCACATCTTTCCTCAGTTTTTTAAATAGGAGAGGACATCTGAGAAATTACTTTGGAGTAACGGAGAAAATTACTCATCTTTGTTCCCAAAGCAATTTATACCAGCCCAGGCTAAAGGATGGGACTGGGACAGACACAGCAGGGGATTAGTTAGCTCTGGGTACCCTCTGGGGTCAATCCCTTGCTATCCTGCTATGGCCCAGCCTTCTTTTAAAGACAACTCTTAGTTTTACTGAACATAAGAGAATGGATATGTTTTGCTACAGGGACTGCTTGTCTGAAAAACAAACTGTCTGATGACCTTATGCCTTTTGAGTTCAATGCATTTTTCATGTTGGATTTAATGCTGCAGATCCTTCTTTGTGGGTTTTGTCACTGTCAGTTTTAACAGCTGTAGCATCGTGTTATCTCTAGATGATGGCAGCCACGTACTGTACCTGCTCATCACATGCAAACATTTATCTGTTTCTCTGGCCCACAGTCTCATGAAAATGTCCTTTTTCTATTTTTGCACTCCTAGGGCCATCAAAAAACAAAATGGTGCAAGAGGATATAACTCCATTGCCTTATATAAAATGTTGCTCGCGTGCATCCTGCTTAAAATTGGTCTCCATCTTAAGACTTAACAGTATACGCACAGTTTTGAAATATTTCTTAAAGCACTCCAGGGCATATAGTTTGGAAATGTGTAGATTCATTTCTTGGCTTAAAATGCTATAGTTCTACCAGCTGGAAAAAGGGTATTTGTATATGTGAGTTGCAGAGAGTATTTTGTGCCTGCTGGGCTTGCTGTGTAATTGTTTTATTAATTGAAATATGATATTGGTGTTTCTGAAGCTCTGAGGTACCGGCAAGAGCATATTTTTGTTTTCTCCTGGAAGTGGGCAATGTGTAAAAAAAGTCTCTTAGAGAAGAAAACGTGATCATTTTTGTGCAGGAACTGTTATTGGAGCCTATGTATTCCTGGTTTTGAATGTGGAGAAAGGGATACAAAATACAAAGTAAAGGAGATGGGTATTGGTACTGTTCCTGTGGGATTTGACCTCATGGGATCATCGGACACATTCATTCAAGCCAGGCCAAGAAGTACAAAGGGAACACACTGTGTGTTATTAGGGAACAGGGGCAGCTGCAGGCAGAGAGTGTGATACCAAGGAGCTCTCAGTGTCATCTCGGGGAAAAGCCACCAGCATTCAAGAAGGGGCTGCTCCCTCTGAGAGTCCTAGAACATGAGGGGATGCCCCTGACAGGATGAGTAAATGCTCTTTATCCCCTGTGCTTCTGGGAGCACCTTCTTCATCATTTCAGAACGGGTTTGTGGTGCCTCAGAGAGTTGCTGCGACTGCCTGGCTGGGTGAAATGTTTTTAAACTAAGTTTGTCAAGACTCTTTCATTACTCGCTTTGTACATTAATTTGATGTGTATTTGTCAAGTTATGTGTATATACAGTGGCCAGAGTGGGCTGCTTGAGTGCAAACCTTATCCTGCGGAGCCATTTTTGCTGCAGCATCAGGGATCCCGTGTTTCCTAGGCCACTTGTCCTTGTCCTTGAGCCCACCCCAGCTCAAGGCCCTCTTATTCCTCTTCCACAGCCACTGGCTGATGGAAGGAGGAACCATCTTCCTTTAGGAATATACTAAAATTGAACGTAGATGATATCAGACATGTGAGGGGAGCAGGGGGGAGGAATGAAGGTATAAAATTAGGGTTACAAAGTAATTGCAGAAGCTGGTTGTGAGGGTGTAGGAAAAAAGGAAGCTTGGAGACTGATAGGAATTTACAGAGAGATCAACATCTCATTTTCAAGGCCAGGTTGGATGGGGCTTTGAGCATCCTGCTCTAGTGGGAGGTGTCCCTGCCCATGGCAGGGGGGTTGGAACTGGATGATCTTTAAGGTCCCTTCCAACCCAAACCATTCTATGATTCTATGATAATACCTGGGACAGGGATCCTGAGTAACGTGAAGCTGAGATTTTCATTTCACACCTTGGTGCCTTAACATTTCATACATTGCTTTTCCATTGAGCAAAGTGCCAGATAGCTTGGGGAAGTGCGATGCTGCTGCTGATATAGTGTAGCCTAATTTATAATGTGGTCTGAACTACAAAGCTGTCTGAGAACAGCGGTCTCGCTCTGCAAGGTGCTGCGTCAGGTGTCTCCATGCACATCTTGCTGTTTGGAGTTTCAGCTTGCAACGGCTGAAGAAGGCAAAGCTACTTATCAAGAGAAAAGTGTTCCCTTCCTAGTGCTTTTCAGTGAAATCCAGCACGGATGCATGGCTCTAACATTACCTAGAATTGGAGACTTGCCACTTCACTCCTTCGAGAACTGTGTCCTCAGAGGAGGAACTACGCCATCTTGCTAAACTGTGAAGCATTACGCACAATGAGGGCACGAGTTAATAAATTTGCTGTAGCTGGCTATTTTGTGGGAGGATAAAAGGAGGCCACCTGATCTGGTGTCTTAATGCTATTAATCACATGTCCCTTGATGAGAGAGGGAGGCCAAGTTTTCGTTAATAGTTTTAGATCGGTTCTAATCAATGTCTCTTCCTGTCATTTTTTAATGAGCATTGTCAAATCGGCATCTCTGTCACATGAATGTGTGCAGAATTTTCTGTGAATGTCACAACATTGCAAAATAAAGCTAAAATATATTCTGGAAGCCAGTGTGTTTTGGTAAAAGTGTCATTATTTGAAAGCTGGACAACTTCAGCTTGCCCTCAGTGGTTGGCAAGGCTGGACCCTTCCCAGATGGTGTGTGGCAGATCAGCTCAGTCGCCAAGGCTGAGAGAGGGTGGGTTGTTCAGCCTGGAGAAGAGAAGGCTCCAGGGAGATCTTACAGCCCTTTTCAGCCCCTAAAGGGGCTACAGGAGAGATAGGGAGGGACTCTATCAGGGCGGGGAGCCATAGGATGAGGGGTAATAGTTTTAAACTGAAAGGAGAGATTTAGATTAGATATTAGGAAGAAATTGTTTCCTGTAAGGGTGATGAGACACTGGAACAGGTTGCCCAGAGAAGCTGTGGATGCCCCATCCCTGGAGGGGGTTCAAGGCCAGGCTGGATGGGGCTTTAAGCAACCTGGTCTAGTGGGAGGTGTCCTGGCCCATGGCAGGGGGGTTGGGACTGGATGATCTTTAAGGTCCCTCCCAACCCAAACCATTCTATGATTCCATAGAAACATGGAGCTAAAATCACCAGCTGCTGAGACAAGGTGAAAGGCTGGCAGCTTGCATGATGTGGCTGGTTCCTGGTCAAGACTGCCATATCCTCATGAGTACTGGTGAAAGCTAGGCTTCACCCATCTGAATCAGCTTCTAAAGGGGGGGACATCACTCAAAACATCTAAATGGAACCAAGTGTCATGTCACATCCTTGCGTCTCTCTTTAAATGTGCAGGAGATGCACAGTCATAAAACGGGAACAGTTCACACAGAACAGATACAACCAAAAGATGGGCTGGGCCTTCCTGGAGCTTGAAGGATTGGGACATCACTGATGGTTTCCTATGAGGGTGTGTCATATCTCACTTACTTGCACAAAGTGGAGAGACATCAGGCAATATGCTTCTTTGGGAGGGCTTGTTTTAGCTCTGTGGGGAGATTTATCATGAAGAAGCCATTGGCAAACCTCTTGGCTCCAAAGGCAGCCCAGAATATGAAAAGGCAGCATGTGTGAGGGTGCCAGCATGGTTTATATTGGGTCCAACCTCCCCCAAAACACTAGGTCTACTGAGAGCTGTTTAGCCCACTTCTGTTCACACCATTTCCCAAGCCCCAACACCATGTGTTTCTCTAGTGCCTGCTGCTGTGCTATTTAAACGTTCTTCAGCCATATGAAGAGCCTTGGTGCCCTGTCCCTGGCAGTGGACCGTCTCAGCTCCCCATTGTGCGCCTTCTGAAACTGCAACATGGACACGTGCAACATGAAGCTGTGCATCAAGGGTCTGCCTGTGGCTCCACTAGTATCTTGAAGAACTTTGCATTTGGATTAACATTCTCAAAACAGGGAGTCCAGCCTGGGCTATTTCTCCAAGGTCTCTGGGGTGCTGAGGAGGCCCATCAGCAGACTGCTAGAAAACGGGAAAGCAGAAAGGTCCTGACGGTAGAAATGAGACAGTTGCTTCTTCTGCTGGGGGGATAGCTCACTGAACATCTGCTCTGATAACCAGCTGTAAGTCCACCGCACCTTGCTGTCGGTGAACTCAGGGAGGAGGTCGTCTGCCAGCAGCCCGGCCTGCCGCAGCAGATGACCCAGCTCCTGCCTGAGGAATCCAAATACCACCACATAGTCATACTGGACGAGACAGGGCTGGCAGAGGCTGACGAGGGGTTTCCAAGTCTCGCTGGCATTGTGATGTCCACTGGCTAAAACATCCTGAACAAAGCTGCTGAAGGAAGGGCTGCTTCCCATGCCCTGCATGAAGGCGGAGATCAGCCTCTGGAAGGGGTCCCTGACAAACAGCACTTTGGTGTAAGACCCCAACATAGCCTTCATCTCTGTCAGGTTGAACTCACTTAGCTGCCTCTCTGGAACATGCTGATGAGGATAGGGAAGCGGCAGTGTCACGTTTTCATTCTCCTCTAGTTTCTTCAGAAGCTGCTGCCATTCCTCTGTTCCCGTTGAGGGCACTTGGCAGTATAGGAGGTCTAGCTTGGTGCTTACCCTCAAGCTCGAGAGGAGGTGGGTTCTCTCCTCCCTGCTCCTTGGCAGTGTGGTGACTTTGCCCGATTGGCCACAGAAAGCTCTCAGTCTCTTCTTCCTGAGCTGCTGAAGATGAAGGAAGGTGTCTAGCGTCAAAGTGAAGCCCTTCTCTGCCTTGGGGACCAGGTCACCTGCAAAACACCATTTGGAGACGGGGTGAGGAAAGCCCATAGTGGACCTCTGCCCTGAGCCAGCAGCCCAGTGCAGGATGCTATGGCAGGCTCTTTTCCAGTTATTCCAGTGTGGAAAGAATTTAGGGTGAATGAAGAAGATGAGTAGGAGAGGGGACAACAGCCCTGCCTGGTGAAAAGCTTGGTTTTGCTGGGAAATCGGGTTCTGTCCCTGTGAGCACATGGACACCCAGACTCCCCTTTCCCCAAACCGCCCTCTCTGAGTACTCGACCGTAGCTTTGAGCCATGGATGCTGTTCTTCACTAAATCCTAATTTTTTGCTGTTAGCTCCTCACTTTCGGCTGGGCGTACCTAAGGTGAGTTTACCAAAGAGTGTCAGAAATAGCCTGAGGGATGGAGGGGTAGTAAATTGGTTTGTAGGTACAAATACACAACCCCCGGCAGACCCTTTTGCATCTGGTTAATTGGTTAACATCAGTTATCACACATATGTGAAAGCAAGAGATTATTCTTAATGGCTCAGGGTGGTTTAGCAATCCAAATGACGTACCTTCTTGCATCACTTCCATAAGTAAATTTTTTCGTCTGTAGATAAAAAGGAAAAGGCAAATACAAAGCCAAAAGCAAATAGAAGCAAAAAGACCACAAAGCAGCTATAAAAGGCAAAAGCAAATAAAAAGAGTCTCTGAAAGTCAGTTTAATTTTTCAAACCTCCGCTTTGCTTCTTACTTTTATCTTCTTACTTCTGATGTTAAGAGGTTTGAATGCAGAGGAGGAATGCCTGCCTGGTTATTTGATTTTTATTCTTTTTTTGCAGAGGCACGTGTCTGCCTCATCTGCTCAGCACAGGCATTTGGCAGCCCTAGGGAGACACTTAATTTCACGGTTTCTCCTGGGTCCTTGGGAATCTAAGCATTTCTCACCGAACCAAGGGAGCTGTTGTGTGGGGAGAAGCGCAGTTAAAATGAGGAAACGAAATGCAGCTGGTACCTGAAGCAACCCTGTGCAGGGCTGCTCTGTGACTAGCCCAGCTCCGCACCAACAACTTCTGCAAAACCTCACCATAATTTTGCCCTGGATCTAACTGGCACTGGAGGCATACATTTTTTAGGCAAAAGAGGCATTAATCACTGGTACCCCTGCTCCCTCCTGCCTCCCCAACAGTATCTCACCCTTCCCAGCAAAGGTTTTGAGAGTTACCTCCAGTAATCTGACACCTGCCTTTCCCCACCACACCTGAGACTGATGACCCCACTAAGGACATGCAGGGCTCCGGCTTATCCTGTCCCGAGGGCTGTGCAAATGGTATTTTCTGTGCCATAGGTGGGAAATCGCCCCAGGAGCCTCCAATAAAAAGCTGTAGTTCGTTCCTCCTGCAGTACAGACGCAGAAGAACCTCAGACAGGCACACAGAACCTCTGGAATGTCTTACCTTCTCGGCCAGTGGCCAGGCTCTGGAGCAGCAGCCTCCAGCTGAGGAGGATGATGATGGCTAGGGCAGTGAGGATGAGGAGACGGGGAAGGAATCGCATTTCCCAGGTGCTGCTGTGGTGCTGGGAGCCGGACGCTCTCCTGGCCAGCAGGTGGGGACCTGCGGGAAGGTGTTGGGGAACCTCCTGTGTTTATTTAAGAGGAAACACACCCAGAGCTGGGTTAAAGCACTTGGTTGGGCAGCAGCTGGGGCAGGGAAATGGCCTGAGGCACAAAAGGTGCCCCTTGTTCTGTGTTTACAGTGGGAGTTGTAGAGGCAAAACCTGCCTTTTAATCAATGTCTGGGCTGAGTACTGGGCCATGGGTCCTGCCTCTGTGGCGCTGGTGGCTCTTTTAAGGTAGAAGCCAGGGCATGTGAGGTGGTGGGATGGAACACATCCAGTGTTTTGTGGTGGGCCTGTGACTAAGCAGGGTCTGGAAGTGCCGAATCGCTGCCTGTGCCCTTTTTGCCGAGGGCTGCTTGAAATTTGTGACTGTCTCTCGTTTTGCGAGGCTCCAGGCAGAGCAGAGGCCCCATTGAATCAAAAAGGGGGGTGCACGTGCTGCTCCCTCTCTTATTTGAGGAGCCACAGCCTGACCAGGGAGTGTGGACAACTGTGAGGACCAAGGCGGAGGGAACTTCAGCGACCTGTTCCTCTCCAGCCTCATGGTTATGAGGGTTACAAAGACTTCAAAAGCGGGTGATTATTTACAAATTGTTTTCTGTGTGCTGATTGTTGCTCCCTGGTGCCAGGAGCGCCCTGCAGCAGCCAGGCCGTGGGCAGGGACACGGTCCGGCTGAAGGACCCTGCAGCCCTGGGGGTCTACGGTGGCCAAAGCCTCAAAGCTCGGGGGGGGAGCAAGCAAGCAGCCGCGCTGGCAGCACAGATGAGGGCTGTGTGGTGTGGTGGCCTGACAGTGAAACAACCCCATGTGGCAGAAACCTGCCTTCCAGAAGGTCCTTTTGCCACAGGTGGATTTGCTCTCGCTTGGACAATCGTGATTTTCCCACCAGAGGGTGCTCTGTGCCCGAGGAACTTCTGCTGGCCCCCGGGGCCAGGCGATGGCCTTGGGCTACAGGCAAGGCATCCCTGCGGCGGTTTGAAGAACCAACTTTCACAGCCCTGATGGCCATCTGTGCAACTTGTAAAGTCTGCTGCATCTCCTCTGAGCCTTGGGAAAGGCTGTGAAATACCTCCTGTCTGTCAGGAGGAGGGGATGCATTTCGTCTGGGTGATGGGATCGCCAGGCTGGGAGGTCCAGGTCTTGCAGCCAGACTCCACTGCACGTGTCCCTGCAACCTGTCCCCTCCAAATCCAGGAGAAGCAGGGTGCAGCCCCCCGTCAGGGTGCGCGGGGGGAAGGAGTGAATGGCCGCTCCTTGCTTCCCTTCCCAGCAGAAGACATGCATTTTACTTGGAACTGCAGTGCCACGCTTCCTCCTCCCAGCCCCATGGGCCTTAGGGCAGGAGGGTTCCTGAGTTAAAGCATAAATATTAACCGCAAACAAAGTGTTTCTTACGTGCTTCTCTGCAGCCCTCAGAGCTGCCTGTAGGCATCCATGCCCTGACCACACACCTGGGCAGCACAGCCCTGCAGGGGTTGCTGCAGGAGCCCATCTGGCCACCAACAGACCTGGCTTGAGGACAAGAATGTTCTTTTTATTATTGGTCTGCAGTAAGGTTAAGAGTTAAAAGGGCAGGAGGAACTTTGCAAGCTCCCTTAGTTATGCAGGTGGCAGCAGCATGTGCTTTCCTGCATCAGAGCATGACATTTTGGTGGGGACTGCCCCAACCGCAGCACTGGTGAGAAAAAGCACAGCTGAAACTGGTGGGGAGAAATGCAGTTTATTTTTATTTTATGGTCACAAGGTGAATGCAAAGACACGTTCTCGGTCTGAGGGGCAGAAAAAAAATAGTGGGGGAAAACCTCCAAACCTTTGTGCTGCCTTGCAAGGAAGCAACACTTGCAAAATTTTATTAAGAGAACACTGAGAAACAGGAGAAAGCTTGGGGCTGGTTTTGGGCAGTAGCTGCTTTGCTGCAGCTGTTTCTGTGGGCAAGTGATGTTTTTTCCCCAGCTTNTGGTTTTTCCCCTTTTTTTTTTTTTTTTTTTTTTTTTTTTTTTTTTTTTGGGTTTTTTTTTTTGGGTTTTTTTTTTTTTTTTTTTTTTTTTTTGTCCTGAAAAGTTTTCTTAAGTGTCTGTAGACACCCTTTAAATTTAAACTGACTACCAGGCTTTCCCTGCTCGTCTTTCACAGATGCTTAGAAGCTGTGAACAAGGCTGAGACCGCAGCTCTTGGAGAGAAAGGCTTCCTGCTCTGTGCTATAGGGAGGCAGCACCCTTTTTGGGAGCAGAGTCTGAGCCAGATGTGGAAGCATGTTTGCATCCTACTGCTTAATGCAATTGTACAGGGGAATTAATTAGAGAATTAATTTGGAGCTTCACCTAATTTAGGAAAACTCTTAAGGCCATGTGAGAAAAAGCTATTCCTTTTTTCCTTAAACAAGTAATAGGATTGCCTGAATAAGGATTTCCAGATTTAGCCCCACTGATGGCTTGAGCTGGTTTGCCTCAGGCTCCCTTTTTCCCCTCATAGGACACAAACCCTTTGGAGATATTCTTACATGTTAATAAACATCCTGGTCCTCAGCCTTCCCACATTCCTCCCACACTTCCAAATTTTGAAAAGTATTGTCTTGTGTGACCGTGACCCACGGGCACTGGTTCCCCCCCTTCCTTGTTCCTTCTTGCGCCCGCCTGCGCTTGTGGGAATGTGAACTTTGCAAAGTGATGGCAAATGCTGTTTCATTCAGCGAGGGGTGTTTTTACATGGTGAGTAAAGGATGGGAAACCTCCTTCTTCTCCCATTTCTTGTTTGGAAGCTTGGATGCAATGTCTACATTCTGCATACAAGGTTGGGCCTGTTGCTCAATAGAAAGAGGGGAGCAGCTGGAGGAGGAAGGAGCCACCCTGATCTTGGAGCATCACTTAGAGTGGGAAGTCTCTTGCCTTTGGGATGGATGGTCCTAAGAGCAGGGCTGCCAGGCCCTGGGGACATGATGGGCACTGAGTATAGGGGGGAAGTTGAACTGAAGAATTAAGGGCAGGGGTGGGTATCTATGGATAAACCAGTGGTGTTCCAAACGGGGCGGGTGGCATCTTCTCTTCTTGGAGTGATATTTAGCACTTTAACACATGACCTGGGGTACATCTGTAAGCATCAGTTCCTTTAGTCTCTTGGTCATTTTAAAAGATTTGGCCAAAACCATCTATTCTTGGCTGCTTCTTGGTGGGAAGGATCTGAGATTTTCTTCTGCTTAGCTCTGGCCAAATGTGGGCAGCTGTGGGTTGAGGGCAGCTGCGCTGAGGTGGTGATAGGCACCCTAGGCCCATCTCTACCTTCTCCAGCTCTGCCACTGAGCTGCTAGTGCTAGTGGTGGGTTAGAAAGGTGGACGTTTGTCCTTCTGCGTTGAACAGAGAGCAGCAGGCTGGCGGGGAGAAGCCAGAGGCCGCAGGGACTGGTCCTGTGCAGCAGCATCCCGGGACTGGCCAGTGCTGGACCAGAAATAGTTATGCAAGGCGGAAAGGAAAGGAAAGCAAGTTCACATTGCACCCAAGGAGAAGAGCAGGTAGGACAATGTTTGGAGGGGTTGTACAACTGCGGCGCTTCCTGTTTTCCCGCGGGCAGGAGCTGTGATTGTCACTTCTTATTCAGCTCCTCATCCTGGGAGGAAGACGGTATCGGGCTGTCCGGGGGCAGCAGGATGTTTATGTGGTAGGCTGAGTCAAGGTGCTGCTTTTAATACTCTCTGGAGCAGAGTCATTGGGGGAAATGTACATTTTAGATTTTTATTTTTATTTTGAAAGAAGGCTCATCAACTTCCAAAGTGCTTTGCAATTGCCACGAGGGCTGTGTGGCCCACTGCCAGCACGGAGTGTCATTCTTTTTTCTAAGGCTATTACACAAGGATTTTACAAGGTGCCACGAACTATTGATAATTTAGGGAGGACTTGTGTAATTAGCGATATTGTATTGAGAGGCTTTGCTTAATTATCATGTAAGCTGTTAAACTTTACATTCTCTCAGCTGGACCCACACCAACACAAACACCTAACTCTGGTGGAGACAGTCTGAGGCAGATGTGCAACTGCCACATGAACTGGGCATTCTCGCCCAGAGGAGCCCTCTCTCCCTCCTTTATTAGGGACAAAGCCATTTTCCTGGGAGAGGGGGACCAGGGGACTCAGTGAACCTGAGCTTCTTAAAAACTAAGTGGATTACAGTCACTATCTCTCTGCAGCAGCAGATGGGAATTTCATGGGGGAAAAAAAGCGCATTAGGTTTGGAACTGTGCATACTGGGGAAGAATGTTGATGGAACTAATAGGCATGACCTGCATCCCATCACCTGACATGGGACTAGCAGCCATCCGTCCCTTTGCCTCTATCCCACCACCTGCCATGGGACTAGAAGCCACCATTTCCGTCCCAGCAACTCTTCATGGAGTTTAATGGTGCTGCCCAAACAGCATAGGACCTTTGACAGCTGATCTTTTCTCTAACCACATCCTAGTCTTGCTTTGCACCCCACACACCTTCCAGCTCTTCCTGGCCTTCTCCTCTCTGCCTCTGACTTTTGAGATGCAGTAGCATCACAGGGGCCTGGGAGAAACCTGAAGCATCACAGACAAACCGAGCAGCCCTACAAGTACGTGTTAATTTGGAAAATCAAGTCCTTCACCTTTTCTTTCTTATTTATTTTTAATACGAAGCAAGTTTTGTCCTGGCTGTTATGTGCTTTAGGGTGTGATTCCCAGCTGCCCTTCATGTTTTAGGGCCCTCACTGCAAGCAAATGCTTATTTGTTCTACCCAGACACTTCTCTTTGAGCTACTGTTCTTTTTGGGACCAGAATTACAGTGGGATCCACAAAGCACCCTTGGGAGCCACTTTTCCACCCCACCAACATGGGGGTAAAGCCTGTGTTTATGGAGATTGCTTTTTTTTTTTTTTTTTCCCCACTTGGGTGGCCACAATGGCATTGCTGGGAGCTGCACAGAGGAGATTTGGGTTCTAAAATATCTCAGGATCTCCTGGAAAAGAGGTGGTGGTGATGAAAAATGTTGGGATGGTGGAAAGGAAACCTTGGATGTAAAACATCACTCGCTGGAGCCAGACTTTCATCTCTTTCCTGTCGTACCTAAAGAGAAGGTACGTGTGAGCTGGGCAAAGCAAGGTGCGGTGTCACAGGATTTGGACTCATGTCACCCATGGATCCTCTTTTCCTGAGCTTCGACTCCCTCATTACAAAACAGGGGTACCTTCCTTGGGCTTCACGCCCTGCACGTGCCCTGTTTTTTGGGGGGAAATACTTCTGCTTTATGTTTATGGCAGGATTTTCCCCTTTTGCCTCATGTTTTTGTGCCCCTGCCTGGTTGGGGAAGGAAGCTGTCTGTAGCTGGGCACAGGGGGATAGTTTCTCAGGCAGCTTTTGACTCAGGGACTGGCTTTTGTGGATGCTCCCTGAAGGCTGAGCTTGTTTGAAAGCACATCCAGACATCTGCCCATCGCTCCTGGCCTCTCCCGAGGGAGTGCTGCCAAGTTACACTCCTGGCTATCACATTTTCTCAGTTACTGGCTGTTTCTATTATTCATGTAGCAACTCTTCAACTATTCAGAGGTCTCTGACTTTTTTTTCTGAGCAGCTTCCAGAGGAGGCAGAAGCATGGCCTGCTTGGGGCCACCTCCACACCTGGCTTTGAGGGATGTTATTGCTGATGGGTGAGGTTTTTCGGGAACTCTGGAGTCTCTGGTCCCAACTGTTTTACTGTACCAGAAGTGGCAGGGGGAAAAGGGTTTAAGGTCTGTTTGTTTTACTTTTTTTGTTCAGACAATAAGCCAGCAAATACTCCCAGGTTGTTTATATTTGGATAAGGCTGCTCTGCGTCCTGTGAAAGGAAAATGACACATCTACTTCTCTTGAGGAGAGTCGGTGTGGGACAAATGGACCTGGCTGCAGGCAGGCATGGCTACCAGAAGCCTCTTGATGCCACTCGTGTCATGACATGGGGTAGCCTAAGTGCTTTAGTCCAACCAGGGAGGGCACAGCAGCAGCACAGATGCTTGGTTGGTCCCCTGTTGGTGGCATTAAGGTCAAGAACAGATGCACAGGACAGGCAGAACTTGGCTTTCAATCCCAGCCCCACGCTGCTGCCTCTTCCTCCTCTCCCCCTGCCTCTTGCGGGAAGCAGGGCTGTGGACACTGGGAGGTGGCTTAATCAGTCTTCCCATCCAAGAAGTTGTTTTTGGAGTCTCTGGGGTGTGAATCACAAGCTGAAATTCTGCTTTCCTGCATTTTTCCTCGAAGCATGGCACCTCCTGGCATGACACCATGAAAGGGAAGGGCAGGAGGCGTCATCTCAGTGATACCCTCATGGGTCTTGTGGGTGTGGGAGACTCTCACCCCCATCCAGCTGTGGAGGGATGCTCTGCCCTCTTCTTCTGACATGCTTCTGCAAACCAAACATGTAACTGAGATGTTTTTGTGGTAGCTGGGCACATGGGCATCATGGTTAGGCACAAACAGGACGGTTATAAAAGCCATCCCAAAACATTTTTCTTTTTTTAATTTTTTCTTTTAAATTATTCTTGGAGAGTGCTAGCTGCTTGCCTGACAGGGAAAGGTTAGGCAGAGAGAAAAACTCATGACCCTGAGGCCCAGCAGCACCACTGGCACTGAGACATGGCAAGTGAGAGGAATTTTCTTGGCCGGGGGATTGAGCTCCTGTTTTACCACTGTGAGGCCTCTGCAGCTCCCGGGGCAGCTCTGCTGGCTTCACCCTGGGACAGGAGCTTTGAGAAAGGAGCTTGCAGCTCCACCGTCATCTGTAGCTCCAACATCCTCTTTCTTGATCTCAAAATTGTTCAGAAATTTCTTTTTTTAAAATTTCCTCATGGTTATTTTTATCTAAAAGTGAGAAAAGAGAAACTTCTCTTCCTATTGTTTTTTTCCCCAGAGATTTTGGAAGAAGGAAGAGGGGAAATGACTTTCCTCTCTCTTTCAAGGCTGGCAAACACAGCCAAAAGTTGCTGCCTCCTCCCATTATTTTACTTGTATTAGTAAACCTCGCCTAACTATCTGTAAACTGGACATTTCTGTGGATATTTTAATTCTGTGAGAAAGAATCTCCTGCCTCTCCTCTCTGGTGAGCCTACATGGGAGATACAGACTAAGGGAACTGCCCTCCATGAGCTCAGGGCTCTGATGGACTCATCTGGAGGTAAGAGCCTTGCAGTTCTGTCCCTTACGTTTATCCACATCTTCATCTCAGTTGACAAGAGTTGACTTACTGCAAAACCTTCCATCACCCACAGCCTCACTCACAGGCACTTCCCCCGCTCCGTGAAAGACATTGGGTTTGGTGACCAGCCTTGCTACTGACAGTGGCACATGACCTCCTCCTTGGTGCTGCCCCTTCCATTTTGAGGTGCAGTTGTTGCATCATGGCAACATAAAGAGTTAAATTACATTGATTTAAATATGATTTTTTTTATCTCCCTCCCTTCAAATGGTTGTTCTCAAACAGTTGTGACAATATCACAGTGGGATCGTATTTGTCTCCCTGCAGGTGCTGAGGTGCATTTGATTTAAATCTTTCGAAACAGGCTGGTGACAAGGCAAGCAACTTCTTGTCTCCTGCAGCACCACGTTTCTGCAGAAATGAAAGCATGAATGATATGAATGAAAGGGGCTGGAAGCACTGAAAAATCACTTGAGAAGAAAAATTGATGAAAATAAGCAAATTTCCATCCTTTCACCAACAGCAGATCCTGGAGTGGAGGCAGTTTGGGTCTGAAAAAGCCCAGAGGATTTCAGCTGCGCTTCCCAGTGCAGGGCATAAAATGTGGCAGCTGTTGAAAGTCATGCTCTTGTGCTCCACCTGCCCCGTGTGCTGAATTCAAAAGCAGACAATGAAACTTTTAATTCACAGGGCAAGAAAGGCATGAAACAGAGGACCAGAAACCTCTGTGGCTAAAGGAAAAGTCCAGGAGGGGTCCTTCACCCTGCAGCTGCCTGTTTCTATGAGATTTTGACTTTCCACTGAATGTGGCATGAGAACAAATCATGTTTTGCAGCTCTTCGGAAGCAGTGATTTCAGATGCCCCATTGCTAACTCCTGCCTAAGACCTTGCAGCAAGTTTTGCTCCTGGGAGCTTTTGATCCCTAACCGGTGGCTGCACCCTGGTTGAGCACCCTCAGCTGGTTCTCCTGGTGAAGATGAATGAGGCAAAGAAGACAGGTGATGGAGAGGGTGGGTCCCTTGGGAAAGACACCCACAAACAGGCATCCATTGCTTGGTTTGGCTTCTGAGGGAGTACAAGCCAGCAGGGATGGGGTGGGTGGAAAGATGCTACAGACCCCATGCCAAATGCAGTGCTTTCCACAGCTCTTGGGTGGTGGGAACTGGCATTGATGTGGGAGTGCTGCCCCAGCCTTTGGGGTTTAACTGGAGCAGAGTACTGAAATGCCCCTGAGACCTGCCTCTTGGGTCCTTCTGAGGATTTTTTAGACCCTTGGCTGGTGGTTTGGTGTTGCTCCAGCACATTCCCACTCCCTCGCTCCTTCCCCAGCAGGCCCTTTGCAGAAGACTGTGCTGGTGTCCCAGGAGAGCTACTGGTGCCAGCTGCCTCTATAAATACTTCTGCTATAAATTCTGAGAGCTCGGTCCCTGGCAGGCACAGCCCTGCCTCTGATCACCATGTTGTAGGGTGCTGGGCTGGAAACTTGCAGGCTGTGAGCACTGCCACAAGAGAAACAGCCATTAACATCTTGTTAGAAGGCTTACATTTCAATTTTCAATTGATTAATGAAACTGACACAGTGGTGGCTCTCTGGTACTATAGCATTTCCATTCCCTTGGTCTTATTTAAGTCTGTAAGACTAGATCTTATGTGACAGGATATTTTTTTATGCTGTCTTTGACCAGATTGACTCTCTGATCCCTCACATGTGGTGTGGACAACTCCCCGGGAATGACCCCTGAATATAAAAGACTCCTTGGGGCTTGACCACCGTGGGAGCTGCTTTTAGCCCCAGAGGCCACATCATCTGCATCCACACCTCCAATGCAAGAATCAAGATGTATTCTTAAAAGTTAAAAAAGGTGCTTTTTCTCTTCTCAGGGAAAACTCTCACTCCCTTTTACCAGGAGGAACGGCTTGCTGGGGTTTGAGGAAAGTGTCTGCTCAAGACCTGGGAAAGGTGTGAATTCCTCTTCACATTCCTGTTGGCGCATCTTCTTTTAGCACTTGGAGGATTTCTTCTGTGGTGGCAGGGAAAAGCAGGCCAGAAGGGAGTAGGAGCTGGTGGGCAGCAGAGCTCTTGCTGGCATTTTCCTTTCATAAATGATGCCAGTGACCTTGATGGCTTTGGAATAAGGTCCTAGGGTGTGAGTACCTGCCCAGGACAGACATAGCTAAGAAGAGCGATTCTTTTACATTATAGAAGACTGAAAAATCATTGGCATTCAGGCTAAAAACAGCCTGTCCTAACATTGTGTGTCCTGGAAAGCGTGGGCAGAGTGGGGGAGAAGACCCCCTTGAGGCAGATCCATACATCCTTCTCCTCCTCGCAGCTCTGAGAGCTGTCAGGGAGTGTGGGCTCTGTGCCACACAGGGGAGTGGGAAGGGGGGGAGGAATAGCTGCTCTCCTATTTATTTATCTCACAGTCGATGACCAGGCTCAAAAGGCAGGATAAGCCTTCCTGGAGCCTGAAAAACTCGCAAACATCTACCTGGGAAGGATGCAAACCCGAACCCCGCTACTAAAAATATGCAGGAAAACAAAGATTTTCCAAAACAGAGTTCCGGAAAGGCTAAATTTGGTGGCGATTCATCGGATTGGGGGCTGTGGGTGTGTGTGCAGCTGCTTTATTTTTTTTTCCCCTAAGGCAAGCAGGAACAATGTAAATCCCAAATGCCGTTCCTCCTGCCCCCTCGGCTGGGCTGCCGTGCTTTGAAGCCCCCATCAATAACCCCATAGGCACCGGCTTCCCAAGGAGGTAGACCTGTAGCAAAAACAGGAATCCCTTATCGGGCAGCAGGAAATTCTATTTTTATGTGAAGTTCAGATTAAAAATAAAAGGGGAAGGTAGGTACTGTGGGCGTGAGCTATAATTAAACCTCGAGCTTCTCCCCTGATGGCTGGCTCCTGCTGCTTGCCTGAGTGAGAAACCGATGGTGAACGCTGAGAAGGAGCCCGCTTTCACTGGCTGCTCCCAGTGGGATTTGCTCTGCTGCGGTGCTTTTTCTCCTCCCTGTGAACTTTATGAGCGTGGCTTAAATAAACCACTGTGGACCACTGCTGGGGCCAAGGCCTGTGTCTTGGGCAAGTGGGAAGAGGCTCTTCTGCATTGTCTTCATGTGGCTCCTTGACATACTTCTGAGCCAAAGGCTTCAGTTTCTGTCTGTCCCGGAAGCTGTCCTAATGTCCAGCCTAAGCCTTTCTCTGACCACAATTTCTACACTAGCTTGCCCAGCTCTGTGGGTAGGGTGGGTGGCACTGGAGCAAGTCTTACGAGGGCAGTCAGTCATGAGGGTGGCCCTGATGGCGCCTCATCAGCAGTTCTGCCAGGGCAGCTAGTTTAAGCGTAGCTGTATTGGACCTTGGACCAAGGGGCTTTTTTACTTGGCTTGCAAAAAGCGATTAAAACGTATCCAGAAAAGTCACACAGTAAAACGAATGCTTGAGGTGCACATCTCCTGACTGACCGCACTGACATTTTTTGGGTGGGTGTAAATATATATAGAGATGTGTACAGGTATTCTCCACCTCCTGCCTGGGAAAAGTCCCTTTCCCATGTCCATGAAAAGCAGGAGGGCTTTTTTTCTCAGGTGGGTCTCTTTGCACCATGATAGGGTTTCCAGCTGGGTGAGACATGCCCAAACCCTGTGGAGGCCTAGAACCCTGCCTTTGAGAGTGAAATTTCTTTCACCTGAGCCAGTCTCCTCCTACTTAATGCAATTACAGGCAGGTTTGAAAGCTCTGGGGAGAGAAGGGCTGTTTGGGTTATTGCTGAGAACCAATCTGTGGGAAGGGAATAACAGCCTTTGGAGAACAGGTAGAGAAGAGGGACGTGGATGGATGATTGATTAATTGATGGATGAGAAGGCATTTGGTGCTGGTTTTTGATACTCTTTAGCACCTGGGTATGGAGGGAGCTGCCTGGGTTTTTTTGGTTTGGTTTTTTTTTTTATTCATTCAGCCACACTGTCATTTTTGGAAGGTGGCTTTATGATTTTTTGGGAGATAGTAGGGTTGCAGTATCCACTGTTGCTCCTGGCCTGGTTGGCTGTCTGTATTGAAATTTAATGTTATAGCATTTAATGTTGTGTGTGGGGAGCCTCTATCAGCCTTGCAAGGTAACAGGATTGGGTAGCCCTGTGTGTGGCTTGTGTGAATGTCTGAAAGCCCACAAAAATGCAAGTCTGTGATCTCCACTATGTTGTGTAAGTACTTCTCGCTTCTGTTGTTTACTGTAAGATGAAGTGGTGAAATGTGTCTTAAAGGAAAAGTGATGTGAAATAGTGAATTGGAAAAAACACTGTGCAGAGGGCTGCTCTTCCTCTGTGGAGTGTCATCTATTTTGAACTTCACCCTGTAAAACTGTCTTATTTATGAATAAAGAGTTTTGCTTTGCAAAACATCCCTTTGCTGTTTTGCCCTGCTTGAAGTCACTGTTGCAACTGTCCAGGCTGTTCCTGTGCTGGAGAACCTGGGGAGCTCTGCCCCTGCTTTTGTCCTTGCTGGGGGTAGGGACTATGTACCAGAGGACAAAGGGAGCCATGGAAATTGTTTTTACTTCAATTTCTGGAGTGAACTAAATTTCTAGCTGTCTATTTCTGTTTTAGTGAGAGGTGATTTGGGGGATTAAATGTTAAAATGTTTGGGCACCTGGTGTTCTGGGGCATATTGTATATCCACATTTGATGTTCAATCAAGTATGTGCAATGTGTTTTCTCTTATCTCTGAAGAAGAGAGCCTTGTAGGGCCAGTGTAAATGCCTTGTGTGTGACTTTGGGCTGGGACTTGGTGGGGGAAAGGGCAAATCCTTCAGCTAAGCCCCCTTAGCCAGAGTAGCGCTTACAGGGAAGAGGCAACTGAGAGATGCTCCTTTCTCTGATATAGTCTGTTCGGCCCAGGTATGGGACCTATGGTCTGGCCCCAGTAGTCACAGAATGCGATGGGGTTGGAAGGGACCTCTGGAGATCATCTAGTCCAACCCCCTGCTGGAGCAGGGTCACCCAGAATAGGTTGCACAGGAACGTGTTCAGGTGGACATGTTTTGAACATCTCCAGAGACAGAGACTCCACCACTTCTCTGGGCAGCTTCTTCCAGGGCTCTGCCACCCTCAAAGGAAAGAAGTTTCTCCACATGTTTAAATGGAACTTCTAAAGTTCAAGTTTGTGGCCATTTCCATTTTCTTTTGTCTGTCACTGGGCATCACTGAAAAAAGACTGGCCTATGGACAACAGCGGCTCCAGGAGGTGCAGTGAGGTGATAGGGAGGAGAAGGCTTCCCATGGAGATCACTGGGATCCCTGGGCTGCTGTGAATGCACAGGAGTGCTCGCTGGTGATTTTGGGGTTTCTGATGAAAACCTGCACTGAGATCTCCCGCGTGATCATAGGGCAGGTTGGCAGTAAGCAGAAATAGCTGCCCATCTGGTGGCTTTCCTTAAGTGTGTCCAGATGTAATGGAGGTCACACCACCCACAGTAAGACTTCAGCTTTTTCTGCCTGTGCTAGAAACTGCTGTTGCTGCCAGAGGCAGTGGAAAATGCAGAACTAGAGAGGGGAAAGGGCAGGGCAGGAGCCGAGATGTGTGCTGAAGCTGATCAATTATCTCTAAAGAGTGATGGACTCAACATGCTCCTCTCAGCTGATGCATTCAGCTTTCTTGGACCTGGTCCCCATTTCGCATTCAGCAAAACAGAACGTATTTTGCAACACAGCGTGTTTGGGGGGAGGAAAAATAAAATATCTGTCAATCCTTCCTTTCTGAGATGTTTGAGAGAGTCCATTTTTATCGGGGGTGGGGGTGTAAACCCGACACAAAAACCCAACCCAAAACTCAAAACAGGAAACTCTTATCAGCTTGCCAGGAAGCTCTATTGCTTTGTGGAAGTGTTACCCTACGGTCATTGCTACTTTCAGTAGCTGTTTGTGAGTAATTTGTGCCTTTGAGATGGGCGTCAATGTTCCACGAGCGCAGGGGAGAGGCCCTAAAGCTGGAAGGGATAGTTGTAGGAGTAGAGGGTGGAGGGGAAATACCAAGGAACAGGATTTGTATTATCTTACTACCTATATTTACAATGATAAGATTTTCATTGTCTTCTATGGTAAATTATGATCCTGTTTTTGTTCTGGATTGGGATCAGGAAACAACAAACCAATCTCTTCAAAAAAATGCACCAGATTAGTCTTCGGTGACTGTTATTCAGCAGAATTAATTGCCAAGAAGTTACATGTCACCTTGAGTCCCTCAGGGTAATCTCTAAATTACTGCCTTATGAAATGTTGTGTGCTTGCATTCCAAATGTATGCACGTGTCTTTGTAAAACTGACACATTTGTGTATATATAAATATAATATGAAGAGCTTTATATGTATAAAAGCTATTAAAACTTGTCACAGTGGGCTGGCTGGTCCTTTTTCAAGCCCTAGTTTTGGGGTGACTGTCTCCCACTTAAAGACCTTGCTTGTGTCCAGAAGTAATTTCTTTAAAAATAGTGCTCCTACCAAGTGTCTTTGGATTTAAAAAGAAAAAAAGTGGTATGCAATATAGTAAAACGTAAACTTGGTCTGTGTGCTTTATGTATGGAGACAAGGAGTTTGCAATCCAAATCTGCCAGGTAGTTGTGTTGGACTGTGATGGCTCCTTGCCCAGTATTTCCTTTTATTTTACTTTTTGTTGCTGTTTTTGTCCTGTGGTGTATCTGATGAAGTGCTGTGCAGATTGCTGTCACCCCTGTGGTTGCCTGATGTTACGGCACTCCACCACAGCGATTTGGTGTCCTGCAAGCTGTATCAGACAGGCACGATGTAAAGAAGGAAGCAAAAAGCTGCTGCCAGGTTATGGTGTTTGTCATGTTGGCTGCTGACTAAAGGGCTTGTTTATCTTGTAATTTGTGCTGGCAAATCTATTTTGCTTAAAAAGAAGAATTGAACTTTAGTCTGTAAAGCTGAACTTCTGGACCGTGAAGGAAAAAGGTAGTTTCTGAGTGTGTAACCCATGACCAGCTCCCTTAAAGGAATTTTGGCAGCAGGGCCATGCAGAGGAGTGAGGATGATGTCCGTGGTTAAGCTCGACAGGGGCCACCAGTGGTGCAGATCACATCTCCATGGGCTCCTTGGCTCTGGCCCAGCACTTAAAAATACACCATGGCACGACCAGGCTTTGGGAGTGTAAGGAGTGGTGCTGTTTTTGGGCACAGTGCTTTTCTCAGCATGGCTTGGGGTCCCTTTTGCCTGGAGGACAACCTGTGAAACCCACACCAGAGCAGTAGAAGATCGTCATCCTTCCATCTCATAACAGATAAGGAGCGTACTTTGAAACTTGGCTGTCCTTATTGGCTTCTGGTCTGATAGCCCTCTCTGAAACAGATCTTTAAATACAAAGATCAACTTTAATTTTTTTATTATTATTTTGGTGGGGTTTTTTTTGTTGTTTTTTTTTTTTTTTTTTTAAATGCCCTGTTTCTAAATGATGGTCTTAAGCCCAGAGCACCCTGTGCAAAGAGATGAGTATGTGGATACTCAGCTTCTGGGAAATGGGGTCACTTCATGATTTCTGGAAGTCTTTGGCCAGCATCACCGATACACAGAGGTACGACATAACTGCTCTCATGTGTGAACCTGTTTTTCTCTTTTAATAGGCACTTATCTTTCTAATAAGGCATTTGAAGATGTTTGTCTGAAGCCCAGTAAACAGTGGTCTTTTTTTCTTCTTGGACTACATTCAGTGTTTGCACTTGCACTTTGTTCGGAAGCAAGCAGCTATTTGCTGGGGCTGTGAAAATCACTCTTCCTCTCCACGTACCTTATCTCATCTTCCTGGGCAAAAGTCAAGAGCCTCTTTCTTCCTACCTTTCCCTCCCCCACTTCCCTTTTGGATATACAATGGAATACAAATGATCCAAGGGGTGTAATATGCCAGGTATTTTGCACACTCATCTCTGGGGAGCTGATAACAGCCTGACTCTCTTGGAAATGGCCTCTTGGCCCACTCTCTCCTCCTGGAGTCAGCAGTTTCTCGTGGGGCTGGGAGGTGCTTGTCTCCCTGGCCCTTCTGGTGAAGGACGTATGAGGCAGGTGATAAGATTGCATCTGATGTTTTGAGATGCTTCATCAATAATTAATGCTACAAGTTTATTGGCAGGCCTGGTGGTTTAACTGCAAGTCTCCATCTGGGATGGTGGTGTCCTTGAAAGCCCTTTTCTTGGCTAGAGGGGAAAAAATGTGCTATGAATGGGTCTGATCAACCCCGGAGATGGTGGAACACTGGATTTGAGCATCCACTTCCCCCAGAGGTCTGCAAGAGGCTGAGGTGAGCCTGCCCAGCCCGGTGTTGTCCTGACTTTGGCAGCCTTTCCATGTAAATCACAGCTCTGACAGTTATGTCTGTATCACAAGGCTGGACAAGTGAACCCTCTCTGGGGAATCGGGATGGGCTGCCACAAGTGTATGTGTCTCAGGCTGTGGCAGTGGCCCGTGGCTGTTGGCGGGATCACACCAGCTTTTGTTCCTAACTGTCCTCCTGAAAGGAAGCAGTGAAAGGCCATCAGCCTGCCTTTATTTCTGTGAAATGAAGTGAAATGAGTAAGGCAGCCCGTCGGAAGCAGGTCGTTAGGAATATTTGTGACCTGGTGTGATCCCAGCAGGGCTGGGATAGAGGCAGCTGGAAAGGCCAACATGTCCTCGTTTGTCATGTTCGCAATTCATCATCTCTCACTCTGCAGAGCTCATTTCTCTTCCATTTATCTCTCTTCTGTGTTTCCTGCTGGGTGGAGAATAACTGTTCTGAGATGGCTGGACAGACCCTCCATGGAGGTATGACCTCCTTTTTACATCTCTGCTTGGAACCAACCTGCCCTGGTTCCATGGACACGGCACCTTGGCCAACTTCCAGGAGCTTCCCTCCCATTCTTTGGTCCCACCTCTGAGACCCTGGGGCTCCATTTGTGCCTTTGGCAGCTTCTCCCTGAGGCCTGGGCTGGGAAGCCACCTCTGCCGTGCTTCTTAGGGACCTGACAGGGACTGGCTTTTTCCAGGTTGCTACAGGACAAGAGCCAGTACCCTTCTCTATCTCATTAATGTCTTTGGGTGTCAGGAGAAGCACTTTTCTTTCCTCTCCCACTGCAGAGTTCGGATGAAGATCAGTACTTCCCCACAGCTCTAGTGGGAGGGGAGGAAGAACAGAGAGTAGCCTTGAGAAGAGGAATTGCTGTGAAAAAAACACAAAGCCTGTAACTGCTCCTTCCAGGCTCTCACAAGAGATCTGAAACTTTGACCTTGTGTCTGTACTGAAATGCTGCCAGGGCTGAGATGATGTGGTTCTTCTGGGGTTTGACTGAGCTGTCCAGAGGATGGAGAGGGAGGGGAAAAGCTGTTTAACCCTAGAAGTTGCTACTTCGTAGGCAGCACATGGTCTTTCCTTTGCGGTACTGCCCAAGTGCTGAGCCGTTGGCCTGGCAGAGCCTCGGCAGCATTCTCTCCCCTTGTAGATGTGGGGAATACAGCTTGCAAGAGTACAGCAGGCAAAGGGCTGGAGGAATTGAATTAGCAGAGCTGAGAGGAAAGTACTGCAGCCAAACCTCAATGCCTTGTCAGTTACCATTCCAGAAAAGTGTTTACTGAGGAAAGCCAAAGCTACCAAAACCCCCAACAGTGTGAAGGTCCCATGGTTGCACAGAAACTTTGAGAACATCAGAGGTCCATGGACTACAGTTTTGCTACTGTGGGTCTGGATGTTTGAGGCATTCAACCACTTTTTGCATTGCTAAGCTTGATGCCTACAGCTGGCAAGGCAAAGTCCCTGTGTAGGTCTGTCAAGAGCTAATTGCTGGTTGTAGCATCTACCACCTGCCTTAGGCTGAAGCAGGTCTGAACCACAGCTTAAAAACTAGATCCCAATGTATCACCAGTAGTTGACCCACTGTGGGTTTTCATGATTAAGTCTCACTGTGAGGCCTGGGGTTGGCATTCGCTGCTTGTGTAACTCCTTCTGTAAATATCTCCATCTGCTCCTGTGCACGTGGGACATCTCTGAGCAGTGAAAATTCCTTTTTTTTCTCAGTTGCTGGACTACCTATTGCCTCTCAGCAGTCTACAAAGCTCCAGACTAGCATCAAATACCAACCACTAGATCATCTCCTTTTGCCTTTAAAGGCTGCTCGGTTTCAGAAGGAAGAGTCAGATCTTGCATAGCTGAAAAGAAAGAAGGAATTTAGGTGTTCTCTGCTATTACACATTGGTGGCTGCTGGTGGGACCCTTTGGAAGCATCCCACCATTTCTTCTTATGATTTACTGTGGTTTCTTGGCAGAGAGAATGGTCATTGGCTTTCTTCTACCCTTTGGCAGGATGAGTCATTGAATGTGATACTATTAATTAGAGTGCTAATTTTCCTTGTGGCAAATGGTGTAAGTTCCCTAGTTTGCCAAAGGTTTGCTCCATGTTAGAACTGGATTGATGGGTTCTACTATGTAGGCTTGAAATATTTGTGACCTTTCTGTGTATATAATTAAAACTCTTGGCTGGCATATGAAGGAAGTCTTTACTGATGGACTGGGTCATTCCATCCTAACCAGGGAGCAACTTTGCTTTTGAGAATTTAACATCAGGGACTGCAGTTGCGGCGCAAACTGGAGACATCTGTGCTGTGTGATTTACAGACTACAAAGATGATTGGATGTAGATAATTCCCCATTATCCTCTTTGTGAATCATAGAATGCTCAGAGTTGGAGGGGACCTCAAAGATCACAGAGTTCCAATCCTCTGCCATGGGCAGGGACACCTTCCCTTAAACCAGGTTGCTCAAGGCCCTGTTCAGCCCGGTCTTGAACACCTCCAGGGATGAGGCAGCGACAGCTTCTCTGGGCAACCTGTTCTTGTGCCTCATCACCCCCACAGGAAAGAATTTCTTCCTAATATCTAATCTAAATCTCCCCTCTTTCAGTTTAAAACCATTCCCCTTCATCCTATTGCTCCGCTCCCTGATCAAGAGTCCTCCCCATCTCTCCTGGAGCCCCCTTTATGTACTGGAAGGGGCTCTAAGGTCTCCCAGAGCCTTCTCTCCTCCAAGCTGAACAATCCAAAATCTCTCAGCCTGTCAAAGGGCTTCAACATGGTAAGCAGGCAGGCAGAGAGCTCATATTTTGATTCCTTTCCACTGTTTTTGAAGAAAATAAAGGCAGAAAAGGCTGCTGAAATTCTGCCTGGAAAGCTTTAGTTGAAGGAGGTGAAACTGGCCAGGGAGCCTTTCTCTGGATTCCACTTCCTTCTGGCCCCTTATAAGGAGCTTCTGTGCTTCTCGTCTTGCTGATAACTGTGCATGGGGGTAGACTGGTGGGTAAAAGCTATTTAGAGAGAGTTTTGAGTTGGTGTTTGCCTGCAGTGGTCTCATGAGGTGTAAGGAGAGGAATTCCACACGTAAGTCCTTTGTTTGCCTACGCAACAGCTCAGGCAAGAGGGACAACTTAATCCAAGATCTATAAATATCTCCTACGTTCGTGTCTTCAGAAGACATTAATGGAGCCCTTGCTGAGGGTTGTTTACACAATGTGTAACAAGCTGGAGAAGAGCCTGTTTTAAACCCAGGCAACTTGTACAGTGTTTGACACGCTCCTGACCAGCAAAAAGCTCAGCGGAACAGGCACGTTGTGAAGGATGTGCTCACCAGGGATTTCTCTCTCTTCTGGCAGAGAGGAGTTGTTTCAAAGTGCATTTCATGCTACTTTAAATGCTGGCTTTGTTGCTCTATCTGCGCTGCCTGAAGGAGCTGGAAAGCTATATGGTGATGGACTTGCCTGCTCCCGCCTTGAACTTCTAAGCACATGAGTTTTCAAACTAAGTCTTGTTTTCCCCCGCCCTTGCACAAACTGGGAAGAGGAGGGAAAGGCACAGGGAAGGAAAGGGAAAGACTGGCGAATAATAGATGCTGTGTTGTGAAAACTCCCCAAAAATAACTTGGCTGCTGTAGTCAAGCTGTTCATCTGGAATAACTTAATGCTCTTCTTCATGACTGTTTCCAAACACCCATCTGTCAATCTTGGAAGGACTCCTGAGCCTAGGAAGGGGTTAAATAGTCTATCATATCTCTAGGCTTGCCAAAGCCTGACTGTGGAGTCACCTAATCCTTCTTCCCACAGCTTGTTGCAATAATAAGAGAAACACCGAAATAAACAATAGCAGAGGAGGAAGTGGTCAATGCAAGAGGTGTAGCGTGTTCTGAGGTGAGTTCTGGAGAAGCTTGTCCCTGGTTCCTGCTGTGCTTGTAGGAACATGGGAACCTGTAACTCTGTGTTCCCCAAACAAAGCTTGCTGTCATGTGGACAAAGCATTAAGGCATCATAAGGAGAGTGAGTTAAAAGAAGAGTTTCCATACCTAAATCTGAATTTCCTTGTTGTGTGCAGTTCATGTTGGAACTGAAGATGATGGAAAAACTGATTCTAACCTTTTCTGTTTAATTAAAAATAACTCTGATCTCCAGCACGCTAGATGAATTCCAGCTCCCAGAAGTAATTGACTTTTGCTAAACTACACACCCCGTGTGAAATCTTATTCAGGGAAATTGGTGTAATTACTCTCGTTTCCTTCAAATAAATGGTTATACAGTGCTGTTGATCCAATCTGCCTGTCACGTTCCATGGTAGAGAGAACTTAATTTTCAAGAAGCCCATATATTAGCCCATACAGCATGTAGGTATGGGTTTTTTTTCTTCTCTAAATCCTTTCCAGACAGGAACAGAAAGAGAGAAGACCAAATGCAGTTCCTACTCAGAGAAAGGGCCTTATTGTTTTTTTCTGACCTCGTGGAAGCTCTTCTGTCTGAGGATGGGTAGAGAAGTATATGAAGGAGTGTGTGATACTGGTATGTTCATGTGATACGATCCCCCACCCACAGATGTGAGCAAATGAATAGGTTCCTCTGTGTAACTTCCTGGGGAAACCTCATTCAGTAATTGAGAAGTGCTTCTTGGAAAAAGGAAGCTGTGTTGGACGCAGATAATCACCTTTGGGAGCCCAGCTCTGAATAAGCACAGGCTGGAGAGCCGCTTGCACAGACTGAGGTCATGGGGAGCTGGGGCAATCACATTTGTGCCAAGGATGTGGGACATAGAATCATAGAATGGTTTGGGTTGGAAGGGACCTTAAAGATCATCCAGTCCCAATGCCTTCCCAACTATAACAGGTTGTTCAAAATCCCATCCAGCCTGGCCTTGAACACTCCTAGGGATGGGGCATCCACAGCTTCTCTGGGCAACCTGTTCCAGTGCCTCACCACCCTCACAGGAAAGAATTTCTTCCTGAGATCTAATCTAAATCTCCCCTCTTTCAGTTTAAAGCCATTACCCCTTGTCCTATGGCTCCACTCCCTGATCAAGAGTCCCTCCCCATCTCTCCTGTAGCCCCTTTAGGTACTGGAAGGTGTTACATAAAGTCTTCCTGGAGCCTTCTCTTCTCCAGGCTGAACAACTCCAGTTCTCTCAGCCTCTCCTTGTAGCAGAGGGGCTCCAGCCCTCTGAGCAGTTTTTTTTGTTTGTTTATTTTATTAAATTTCCCGAAGAGCTTAGCAAGAGTGAAATGTGGTGGATAAAACTCATGTGAATGTGCAGGATCACTTGTAAACTGCTTCTCTGGAAACGCAGGCCCTGTAAGAGGGTTGCCTCGTCTCCTGAACCACAGCACAGTGGCATTAAGTAACTGCACGTTGGTCACCGAAACGCTTGTGTTGGGCTTTCCCTTCCAACACGGCTGGGCATGTTGCTCTCTGACAGCGTGTGTGGTTTCTGAGCGAGTGGTGAAGGAAGAAAAAAGACAAACCCAAAGGTCTGTTGGCTGTGCCTGACCGGTGCTGGCTGAGCTCTCTGTGCCACCCTCCCTTCCTGGGGAGGCTGGCGTGGGGATACAAAGGGCAGGAACCTCTGCACCATGTAGTGGTGTCGTGTTCTTGCTGTAGTGTGTGGGGGTGACTGCAGCTACCCAGGGACACAGGAAACCGCTCCTTGTTTCTTGTTTAATGCCAAACATTTTGGTTTTGTTTGTTTTTAAGATGGGTAAAGCACAACCAGTCAATGCAATGAAAACTCAACTAATACATGTATTTAAAAGGAGAGGGGTTTGGTTTGTGAGTTCGTGTGCCCAAACAATCAAGCACAAAAAAGGTTTTGTGCCCTGAAAGCCACTTGATACCTATTACCATGAAGTTTTGGCCCACCTGAGCACCTTGCTGGTGTACATTGGGAAAAGACTAATAGAATCATAGAATGGTTTGGGTTGGAATGGACCCTGAACCCTGAAGTTCACGGGGTCCCAGCCCCCCTGCCACAGGCAGCGACCCCTCCCCCCAGACCAGGTTGCTCAAAGCCCCATCCAGCCTGGCCTTGAACATCTCCAGGGATGGGGCAGCCACAACTTCTCTGGGCAACATGTTCCAGTGCCTCACCACCCGCACAGGAAAGAATTTCTTTCCAGTATCCAATCTAAATCTCTCCTCTTTCAGTTTAAAACCATTACCCCTTGTCCTATCGCTCCGCTCCCTGATCAAGAGTCCCTCCCCATCTCTCCTGTAGTCCCCTCTATGTACTGGAAATAATGGACCTCACCTCCTCCCATTCTCTTTGAGTGAACCAGTAATTGGCTTTTTACAAAAGTGTTTGATTTCAGCATGACATGACTGGCACAAGTGATGTGCTGTACTAGTGGCCATCAGAAAGCCACACCTGCATAGTGGTAGGGCTGATTTGAAGTGCTCTGGTCAGCCTTAACCTTGGCTTTAACTTGGTGTCAGATGGATGCAAATTCCACTGAAAGACCCAGTGAGCATTACCAGATGTTCATGCTGTAGGTGGTTAAACTAGGGATGACTGGTTAGCTGAACTGGAGTGACATAGTCTGGTGACTTCCAAATTTGCATTTATTGCTGCTTGCTCTCCACCCTATGGTTTCCTTTCCTCTTCCTCTCACCCTTTACGAATCTGAAACAGAAACTGGGCCAAGCACTGCTGCTCACCCCCTCTTCCCCAGTGCTTCCTCAGCACTGTCCCAACCACCCTCGCCATCTTACCCACCTCAACTCACTGTCCCGTTTAGGGGTCAAATCACTGTATCAAACAAATAAAGGGCAATGAAGGCAGAAAGAAAATTAGAGCCAGCCAGATCTAAGACTGAGGTTTTTTGTGTGTTTTTTTCCAGATCTCAATAAATCTGTAGTGTTCTCACCTGTGCCTGTCAGGAGGAAACTTTCAATACATTCCTTTTTCCTAACGCAGTATTTATTTGGTTGTTACCTCTCCCCTACGTTGAACAAGGTGAGTGGTGGGTACGATTTCTCTTGCTTCAGCAAGTAGTGAGGTTGTGATTAAGACTGCCAGAAGAGAAAGGGGAGCTTGCAGATGTTAACTAGTCCTTCAGCCATGCGTGTGTTTGGGAGTGTGCCAAGACTGAGTCCATCACTCTGTTGCGTTTTTTTCCTCTTCAGCTGCATTTCATTTTCTTATGTAAAGAAATAGACAGATCTGGCCTTTCTTTTTTAATAATGTTTTAGGATCAGGGTACAAAAAAGGTTAATGCATTAATTTTTAAGACAAGTGATAAATGTACTGCAATAAGCACATCCTACATACACAGAATATATTTCTCTATATAATATGAACACAGAGATATAAAATAAGTTATACTTGTCTTGGTTTTTCATCACAGTAGGAGCTCAGCTTATATAAAGTGACAACAGGAATTGGAACAACACGCTGCTCCAAAGCAACAACAAAACCCAGAAGAGTGCATGTGTGTGTGTTTGGAAAATGAAATAGGAAATAGAGGGATTTCTGCCAAAATCGGGTTTTAAAAACGAAAATTATCATAGAGCGTGAAAGGCGGGGAGGGGGAAGGTCTCTTGGCTCAGGGTAGAGGTTTTGGAGGGAATCAAATGTTACCGTGTGGTGAAGAGGAAGGTGGGTGAAGGCCGTCAGTGTCTCAGGTGTATTTGTGGGGGCCCAGGGAGCAGAGCAAGCTCTGCTCGCTGCCTTGCCGTGCTCTCTGCTCTGGTGATGGACCCGATGGACCATCTACCCGATAGTGTGGGGTTCTTATCTTTACAGTAAGAATGGAGCTTTTGCTGTGCAGGATGAGAGTAGATGTTACTACTTCATGGGGACGATGAACACCACTGTTGTTCAAAGAGAAAACACTATCCACTGGTTGTGAAATGTTTGGTGAGGCTGGGAGTGGTTGTTCTTCCCTCCCAACCCACCTCACGTCTGCCTCTAGTGCTCCTTCCTTGCCTTTCCCTTGGTGGGGTGGTTCTCTTGGCCATGCCTGCAGAACAAATGTCCCCCACGGGCTGAATGGGAGGTAGAGGTGACTGGGAATTCTCAGTGCCTGTCCCACAGTGAACAATGAGGAACTCCAGCTGCCCAGTTCAGAGCTGTTCAGTTTTTTTTTTTTTAATATTTCTTTTTTTATTTAAAGACAGGGAAATGCTTGTAAAACTTGCATCTAACAGTGAAATAAGGTTCCTAAAATTCTTAACTTTGGGGCTTAGTATCTAGTATTTTAGTGTGGGCTTAGGTTAATGAGGAAGTGCTATTTAGTTTGGCCAATAGCTTGGAGACCTTGTGGGTTTATTTTCACTATCAACATCTCAGTTCTCCTGAAGTTTGTGACACCCATTAAACAGCTGAAAGTGCAGCCAAAGCTCAGGAGTGATGCTGGCAGTCAGTAGATTTCTATCAGTGCCTATTCCACTCAAAAAAAAAATGAAGCCCACTTCAGTTTTTCTTCTACTCCTGCTTATCATATTCTCCTAGTCTCAACATCTTTTCTTTACCTTCATGTTTACAGACTACAAATTAGAAAGCAGGGACATTACACTAGAAGAGTTAATTGAATGTTATCATGAAGAAGGATTGGACTCTTTTTTGTTCTGCTTTAGGTTTTTTTGTTCATACAGCAAAATAGGTATAGATCCAAACGTGATCTCACATCTAAAGGTATAACTTAAGTAAACATGTTTTTCTAGCTCTTTTTTCCCCCCCCTTCCCTTTCCCTGTCCCCTGCAAACTTCCTTTCACTCTGTTATTTTCCTTTTGGATGGAGGGAGGAGATGGGAAGGGAGCTCATTTGGCAGCTCATGACCCTCCAACTTGACTTTAATGAGATGATTCGCCAGGGCAAACTCCTCATCATCCAGCATGCCATCTTTGTCAATGTCAGCCAGTTTCCATATCTTGCCCAGCACAGTGTTGGGCAGCTTAGACCTTACCATCTCCTTCTTTGCATTGGCACCAGTTATTTTACCATCAACAGGCGACAGTGTGTAGAAGATCTCATCGTACATGGGCTTGTCCCTGGCCACCACCCACTCGGCATCATCGATCCCTTCACCAGCGCCTTCACCGTAGCCATGGCCAAATGGACCATGCAAGGTGCCCTCAAAGGCTCCTCCCTTCACCATCTGGGTTGGCCGCTGTGACTCTTCCTGGCGTACGAGCACCATGAGCTGAGCAATGTCGTTGGCCAGCATATCTTCCACAGTCTCCAGTAACTTGCTCTTCAGAGGCTGGAACTTGCTAAAATCTTGGGCTTGCAACTGATCCTTAAAATGGAACAACACATCAAAAGGTGAGCAATGTGGCTGTGCAGGGTGCAGTACCAGTGTAAACTGAAGTGTCTGCCTGCTTTTTGGCCCCCCAAAAAAAAGCATTATTGCAGAGGAGTAGGAAGCTAGGCATTCCCTCCTCTGATAGCTCTGCTCCTCAGCATGCAATGGGATCTACCTGTCTGGTCTTTGTCTTACTTAAATCCTCTTTAAGCCCTAAGAAAATTACCATCTCATCTTACAAATGGGAGCTGATATGCCAAAGTGAAGGGGTTTACTCAAAGGCCCAGATGATGGCCATGTGCAAATAAGACTTCTCCTTTTCAAGCCACATCTTGAAGATCTCCTTGAAGACCAAATTGTTCACGGCAAACTGGTTGTGCAGCTCTTGCTACATCTTCCAGCCAGTGCTCTGCATTCCTTCCCCCTATGCAGACTGAGAAAGAGATGCCACTCTGGCAAAAGACTATTTTGACACTTCTTCACAGCACGGCTTAGTTCCTGTAATTTTCACAGCTAAACGAAAGTGCTTTGAGCTGGGCCTGCAGATAACTCTCTTCTAAAAACTGCAAAATGACCTACAGCTTTATCTTTTACCCTTTGCTCACACTATTTGCTCCTATTGGACTGCTACACTTATTTTTAAACGCTTAAACACAGACACTAGCAAGAAGGGAATGGGATCTTCGATTGGATACAGTCCATAGATCTGATTCCCAAGAACTGGAGGAAAATATACTTAAAAAAAAAAAAAATAAAAGGCAGATGCTGTGTTTTCCATAGGGAGCAAGTAATGACTTCAACAGCTAGCAACTCAGAACAGGTTTCTGCTTGGACTGAAGCCACTCAGCAGTGTAGCTGTGTCCAACATTGTTCGAATATACAATACAAGGCTCTGATCCAAAGTCCTCTGAAGTCTTTGACTTACATGAACACCAGGTTGGGTCTCAGCTCTGCAGAACAGAAAACCTGCTTCTCTGCTTAGAATAGAAATGGGGCTTTAAGCTTTCGCAGCCTCCTTTCTCTCTTTCTAGAAACAGAGTGAAGTAGAAGACCAGAAAAAAAAATACAGCTCTTAAGGAGCAGGGCATATGTAGGCTTTTCAGGATATAGCTTTCCATGCATTATAAATTAGCAGTATCCTTAGGCCTAAAAATTCTGCAAACGCAACCTAGAATTAAAAATAAGAATACTAGAAAAAGTAATTTGCTGTAAAGTGCTACTTGGGCAAAGATTTGAGAAATAAGGACAGCTGTTGCTTCACATGAGCTCTGCGTGCAGAAAGTGTTCATGCCCAAATATAGCCTGGATATATTTCAAAGTCCATTTCAACATCACAACAGGCCTTTCCCACAAGCAACAACAACCAATGTCTGAGTGGCTTCTGTTGTATTCCTGGCAGCCACCCTCATGGTCTTTCCTTGGCTGTTTGGTGCTCTGGCTATAGATGTCACTGCTTACCTGCATCTTTCTCAGATTAGGGAAGTCTCCTGGTGAGATCTGATGCTCCCGCTCAATCCGGGCATAAATTTCTCCCAAATTGTTAACGAGCTCTTTCTTTTTATTATCTTTCCCAAACATTGAGGGCATTTCCTTCTTGAGAGAACTGATGATGTAGGCATGGACCTAAAGGGCATTAAATGATATGGAATCAAGACGACGTGTTAAAGAGCACATTGGAATATTCTTCCCAGCAGACAGTATCTGTACCTAGGACTCAATCCCATTTTGTCACACTCTGAAGAGCGAGTGCAGCTCCTCAGCTTCCCTCTACCTACTGGTTATTGCTCCAGTGCCAAGTGCTGCTCAGCTGCGTGCTCTGGCTGTGCTGACACAAGGTGAACTCAGTCCTGAGCATTCTATGTGCTTCCTGGAGGGAGTGGTGTGTTTTTTGTGTGTCGTGGACTTCTATTTCCACTGGGCATGGCCTTCCAGGGAATAGCCTCTTTCCAGTCAAAACGGAAAAAACACAGGTTTTGGAGCTCTCTAGACTTTGTTTAATGCTTTAATATGAATACTAGTCTTTAACTTGTGTGACATTCTGTCTGGTTTGTATTTGTGGTTTTTTTTTTGAATGGCAGACATGAGGGTTTTTCCTTAGAAATGAAAACCCTTGCACAGAAAAGCTTTTCAGGGATCTTTTGATCTCTTTTCTGAACTGATATGGGGTTCTTTTCTGTATTCCGAGAGGCTTCCTTCAGCTCACTTTAAATATTCAGAGATATGGCAGGCTTATTTGCCATTCTTGTGAGTCGACACCTCTGCATCCAAGCCAGGTATCTCTCCTGGCTAAGAAAGTTTAAGGTGAAAGATCTAGAGCTTAACAATTCCTTTGGTGTGTGATTCTAACATTCTCCCAATTCTTGAGTTCCTATCACAGAGACTGCCTTCCAGATCCCTTGAACTGCTACCTGCTTTGATCTGTGGCTGTCTTCCTCACCCTGGCCTGTCCTGATTGACGCACCAAGCAAAGGAGGTGCTTTCTTCTTTGACTAGTACATTGGGCTGAGTGAAATGGGATGGAAAAAAGAGTAGGATCCACCAGCTCTGCAAGCTGAACTGGCCAAAACCACTTTCCTGTAGCCTGCATACTGCAGACAGTCCAAATTGCATGCTTGGGTTCTTCTATGCCAACACCTACCTTGGCTAGCCGTGCTCGCTTGATGAGATCATTCAGCTTCCTCAGGGCTGCATTACGGGGCAGGCTCTGGATATCCCTGAACAGGTCCTGCTCCTCTGCCTCAAACAACTTGCGGTTGTCGGGGATGAGCAAGGGATGGGACCAGAAAGAGCCAATGTAGACCCTGATGACCTCAGGAGTGTTGACAATCTTTCCCAGGGACCACATGAGAGCACCGTACACTCGCATCAGCTGTTGAGTCTCTATCTGGTCAGCCTTGTTGAGAACAACTCTCATCTTGTCCTCATGGTTCTTCAGGGCCTTGATGACCTCAGAGAATTCATCAGAGATGTCCAGCTTGTGTGCATCAAAAAGGAGAATGATGCGGTCAACCCGTTCTGCAAACCACTCCAATACAGCGGCAAAGTCGTAACCTGCAAGGGGTGGAGAAAAAGCAGAGATGCATATGCATGGGAGTAGAGAAACCTACTTGATGTACCCATCTAGGGCAAGATTGCAAAGAGAAAGCTTTCCCAGCTTCATTCAGATACATATCACGGGGAACTTCTATATTCAAACAGCTACTATCTTGCAAGTGACAATAGGAGAAGTGTAGTTTCTGAGTTACAAACCTTTAGCATAGCTCACAAAGGCTCAAGAAAGCTGGATAATTGCAGTACTCGCACCTAGTCTCTCGTTTGAGATGCATATCTCTGTGTAATAATTCTTGGGTCCTGTCTAGTTTGAGATTAACTTTGTCCCATTCAATTCAAAATCCAGGATGCAAATAGCCTGCCTTACTTGACTATCATCCTGTCATACCTGCTGCATGTGCACAATGGAAATGACTTGCATGTAAGTACTTGGTGCTTAGATGACAGCATTGCTGTGAACACCAGAGGTGACTTAAGCTACAATCAGTGGGTTCAAATGTCACGTGCCTCAGAACCAAGGACAATGGATGCACAGTATTAGACTTGGGTCTCTCTCTAGGCAATATAGGGCATGTTAAACAATGTGTGAAGTTTTTAGAACAGCAGAAATGATGGCAACAAGACTGGCAACAACCTCCTTTCCCAGCTCTGTGTTGTTTTTTCACCTTCCTTAAAACCTTACTCAGACTTGTGCTGTCTCTGCTCTGTCAGGCTCTTCTGTGTTGTGCTACAATTAGAGTTATCGGTGTTGCCAGAGTTCTGTGTGCTGTTAGGAGAGATCAGGACCGAGCATGTTATTTGCATCTGGATTCTTTAACCATATTATTGTAATCTTGGCTTTCATGAATAAATGTATGATAATTAGTTCAGTCACTCTCCCCCCACCCTTTTTTTTTTCTTTTTATTCCCTGTCCTCTCTAAAACCTAGAGGGCAACCAGTGCATCCTAGTGTTTAGATCAGAACTACAGAAGGCAGGACTGCTGAGTACTGATCTTGATTTTTGCCACTGGCCTTTTCTTCCTAGTGACTAAGCAAACTGAGGTGAAATCCTGGCTCTTGAGTCAGGAGTAAAGCCTGTGTGAACTTTCTCTTCAGCTGGAGAAACTGTTGTTAACTGTTGCCACTGACAACTTTTATACAGCTGTCAAGTATTACTACTGGGCAGTGTTGTGCATCAGTCAATTATAGTTTGCTCCTTACGATAAAAGGCTGGGGGGGGAAGTACTGTTCGATGTGGAGGGTTTGCCCTCCTCTCTTCTGTGGGATCTACAGAAACTGTAGGTGGGGAGGGCAGACCCACCAGTGGCTTTCTTCTCATTCAAGACACCGGTACTGCCTCTAGCAGCAGAAAGTGATGCTGGGCCCTGGCTCTTTGCTCAGCTATGTTTGATACTGAGAATTTCAGAGAGTTCCAAACTGGTATTTTCTTTAACAGAGACCTACTGAGCATTCAATACATTGCATTGACATATGTGTATATTGCTCAGACCACATGTCTGACCTCAGTAATAATCATGAGTCAGACCCTCTTACAGCTGAAATAGCCTTGGTCCTGTCTGCTTTTACCTGTTAATGCCTTTTAACCTTACATGTTCTTGCTTTAGGGAGCTCACCTCCACAGGTCTAATTGCCTCCATATGCAAAGCTATGCGCGCAGACTCCTTCCCACATTGCACTGGGAGGCGCTGGCAGCAGGACAGTCAAACCCAGTACCTCATGTCACTTGGACTGGATTCAGGCTGCAAGCTGTCCCTCTGCAAGCAGATCGATGAAATTGCAAATGGGGACATTTCCCTGCCCTCCCAAACTTTACTAAAGACGGCATGCACCCCTGCACCCAATGTCTAGTTCCACCTGGGCTGTATGGGCTGTACTGGAGTCATCTAGTATGGCAGGATAGCTTATTCTTCATGAGCAGAGCTACACAGATTACTTCTTCCACAATGGAACCAATGAGTCAGGGTGACTCTGTTTGGAGATGTTTGTGCATTAATCTTGTCAAATCTAATTTTCCAGGATGCTTTTTTGTCAAGCTGGCACATGTTTGAATTACACCATGACTATTTCTTTCAGCATTTTTCTTGTGGGCATTGATGGGGGGGAAACAGTCATGGTCTCTGGGTCCCCTTGTAATGCTACAGTGATGTTCTGTCCAAGAGTGTGGGGATAGTTTCTCTCTGGCAGTAGAGTGACAGCCACTGTTAGGCTCTCTGTTGTATTAACAGGGGTTGGGATGAGGTGGGGAAAGTGTCTGTATCTGACACTGCCCACATTTTACAGATTCAGTATAAGTGGGGATTGAAAACTTAACAAAAAAAAAAAGTGGTATTGTAATTTTGCTATTAGCTGAGGACTTGTGACTGACCTTGGCTCTTTGATTTGCCTGGGTCTCAGAGTTTGTCCAAAAGTATCTTCAGTTGCTTAAGCTACACTGCTGCTTTTAGGAATTTACCTCTTTCTTGCTGAATTTTAGTTGCTAGGAGTTCCCTTCTTATCCTTTTTAAAGCTGGTATTATTCAGTGTCTGAAAATTCACTAGGTAATGACCCTCTGTAGGGCAGAAGTTTATGGCTGGTGTACCTATTTGTCAACTGATAGATTGGCTCTACATGTTTGAGGACAGCATCATGTGTCAAGCCTGGATCCGCAGCAAAACTTAGGCTCACAAAGCAGATACTCTCTTTTCTTAAACACAATCAAAAATATTGCCCTGCGCAACAAGAAAAGGGAAATAATATCTTCACAGACTTCTTGTATGTTCCCAGCCGCTAAGGTAACATACAGCATGTCTTGAATGTCCTCAAGGACTTCATTAAATGTCTAGATTGATTAGCAGACTTTCTTTCCCAGCTTCTTTGCTTGTTGTGAGATATTCTCCTGGCAGTTGTCCTGCATATCCCTATTAAAGAGCAAACAAAGCTCTGGGGAGTAGCATTCGGTGATGTTTCAGAGCAGTCACAACAGCACGGATTCATGTGCATCCTATGCTGGGATGAAAGCCCAATCCACGTGTTCCTTTTGTATGTCCCACTTGGAATATGAGACCTCCCTTGTTGGTGACCAGCTAAGCAACAAACATCTCTCTTTGTATGCAGCTCTTAACAAGCACTGATTACACGCGCATCCTCCTGTATGGAGGTGGTTGGCAGGAAAACCAAGGTGTACATGTATGTATCTTGTTCTTAAGTGACAGAATTATTTTAGAGGAGGAAAGAAAGGCAAATTATCCTGAGTGTTTTATCGTTGCTTAATGCGTAGCGTGACATGTGGAAAGGGCAGTGGGGATGAAGACTTTCTGCTTCGAGTAAACTGTGCTTTCTCATGGAGGTACCTAAAGAATTGCCACATGGGTGATTCATAGGTTAATTTCTTAGTTTTGCTTTTAGCATATAAAAACCTAGATAGCTTCTAAAGGGTTTGGATAGTAGTGTGACAGGGTAAAACTCTAAGGACAAGCTATTGCTAAAGATGTTTAAAACTAAGCTCTTAAATCTATTTTAATGTATGGTTCAGAGCTTTCATTTTCAGAAGATTTTCCGACAGCATAGAGAAACTTGAGACATTTTGCCTGATTCCAGCCAGAGCTGGATGTGCTCAACACCTGAAAACACAAAACTCATTCTGTAACTAAACCTAATCATTCTCTCTCTTTCTGCATATATATGTATACACACACATATACACGTATGTATAATTTAAGCACTTTAATTCCCTTACTGCCCCTTTTTTATTTCACAGATGCACAGGGCTTGACTCTATTTTCTTCTGACAGTTTACTACAGTGTGAGCTTAGACCAAGAACTGACCTTGATCTAGTCAAATTAGGAGTGGCCCCTTGCTCATTCCATTGCAAATGTGTTATGTCTCTTAGTGTTGTAGAGCGTTGCTAAGGCCTCTCTCAAAAGCAGTCAGTTTACCATCTCTGATTTGGCAGCGTTTCAGTGATGGGAGAAGCTATCCACATAAAGCACAGTTTTATTGTGAAGTTGCAGGACATTTGGGAAGCCATCTGCTTGTCCAAGCTGTGTACATGCAATACCATTATTACAAGGATATTCAGACAGAAATGTAAAGGGGAGAATTTTCTGTTTGGTAATTCCTGGCTGTTTGTAGTTGCACTTGTGTTTCTGTTGAAAAATATGATGTGTATTTAAACGTTTTCTAATATCACTGATGCAGCTTCTTTCACAACCTCCAGATAAAGTGAACATGAATAGAAAATTAATCCCAGCCACAAGGTACTAGGAGGATAAGATGAACACAATGATAATTTTCTTCTGTTAGATGTCTTTTCATGGGACAGATTTCCTTCTGACACCATGAAAAGGACTTGGCAGATTTAATACAAAGCTGACAAGTCAGCAGGGCTGTCAGTAGGCTCAGCCTACAGAGGAAAAAATCATCTTCTTGCAGACACCCTGCCACCTAGACTCCGTCAGGCAGGCTGAGTTAATGACTGCTTGCCTGTGCCCTACTGGAATACCTGGCAGCACACATTTCACTAAGAACTGGCAGGATTATGCAATTTCACTTCTGTCAAGTCACACTAGGTGTGATACGGTCTTTATGCTGACTGTGGAAAGATGGATAATACCTGACCCAGCATAAAATCTGCCCGGCTGTAATGTTTTTAAGCCAATTTAAACTGGCAATGAGACTGCATGTATTGGTTCAGTATTTCTTACCATGTAGCCACACTGGTGGTTCTCTTTTGTTTCATTGGGTTTGTTTTGTCTGATGGACTGGATTTCCTGTCTTGTGGAACTGTGGCTACAGCCCTTGTGGTGGTGGAATTCAGGTGGGATGGAAGGGGCACAGTAAGCTCAAAAAATGCTGGGGAAAAACCTTCAAGCTGCTGCTTTGCACCAGGTATCTCACAGCTTGCAGTTTAAACTGCACTGCTACTTTTAGGAATTTACCTCTTTCTTGCTGAATTTCAGTCACTAGGAGCTCCCTTCTTGTCATTTTAATGCTGGTATTATCCAGAGACTGAAAATTCACTAGATAACAGCTCTATAGGGCAGAATTTTACGGCCGTCTTTCTATCTGTCAACTGATAGACTGGCTCTGTGTGTTTGAGGACAGAATCAGAAGAAGGTGGGATAGCTAGCATAGCAAACACTGACTACCTAGAGAGGGAGCAGCTCTTGGAGATGAAATGAGGGCCTGTTCCAGGGAGCTAATGACTTAATTTAATTTTTTAAATTGAATAAGAGGGTTTGGAGGCTTAGTCTCTCTGGTCACAGTGATACCCTGGCCTGAAAGCCCTTCAAAGTCCAAGGAAGACTATGTTATGGCAAAACAAACAGGAGGGGGAGAAGATGCCAGCAGGGGCAGGTGTCATCTGAGTGTGACAGATGGCTCTGAGCAAAGGAGAAGGAAGGTGACAAGATGGTCAGGGGAGGAAGGGAGGGGAAGTGACACATCCCTTTGAGGACACACAAAGTGAGTGGGAAGCAGGGTGGATGGCTGTGGATGTGCCAGAAATGGCACAGCAAAGAAGGTGCTAGGGAAGAGTATGGGAAATTAAATACCAGCTTGGACTGGGTGGAAAAACAGTCATTTGGGCAAATTTCTCTCAAGGGGAAGAGCTGGTGGTGCCAGCAAGGTGAAGCAGAAGGGAAGATGAAAAGTGAGGGATGAATATTGGATAGACCTCACTGCTGCTCATCCTAAACCATCTTTGCAAAAAGCTGCCATGCTCCTCTCTAGAAGTGGCTACTTTCCAGGGGCATATAAAGAAATTCCTGCAATGTATATCTGTGGGTGTGCTGGGAAGTAGACAGGAGCCTTTCAGGATTAAAAGACTTCTATGAATGTTACATGTTATAATTTCTACATCTGGTCTCAGCTTGAAAAATCACTTCTGCCTTTGCCTATGCTTAAAGAAATAATCTGTCCTGGAGCAGCTGATTCACAGCACATCTTCCAGCCACTGCTCTGCATTTCTTCCCCCCTTGTACCATAGAACTAACAGAAACATTACATGTGTTTTGGAGATTTAAAGGTTTCCAAAACAAAGGCAAAAAGGCTCAATAAAGCACAGTAAATCTGTCTCTGTTTTCAGCTAGGAAAGACAGGCTGGTGTCAGCTTTGTAATGCTAACATTTACATTAACCAGTACCTGGAATGACAGACTGTGGTGTTTCTGCTTTCATGGTGTTATTACAAGGGTTTAAAGGTTGGAAAAAGACAGGGCTTTTGCTTTATGTCATTGGGAATTGAGTGAAACCTCACTACATGGGTTCAAGTTGGGTGGAGTAAAACTGAGGAGAGTGTTGTCCAGAGCAACGTTTCTTTAGGACAGCCTGTTTAGCTTCTACGTGCATGCAGCACAACTTGTCCCCTCTGCCCTTTACACATTTATTATCTTTGTCACTTGTGACAGAACATTTCCTGGTACTTGGACCAACCCTCAAAACAGTTCCTAGCCAGATGTTGAGGCATCAGAAGGTATCTGAATATGGGTCAAGTTTTCCAGAGAGGTCAACCCAGAAGCAGCACTGATGCATAGCTTGAATTCCAAGGAAGTTGTGAT
>VZRU01017030.1:539944-554109 GCA_013398155.1 Pedionomus torquatus | reverse complement strand
GGTGATGCCCCACCTTGAGTGCTGCATCCAGTTTGGGCCCCTCATGACAAGAAAGACACTGCGATGCTAGAGTGCATCCAGAGAAGGGCAACGGAGCTGGTGAGGGATCTGGAGAATAAGTCTTGTGAGGAGTAGCTAAGGCTGTTCAGCCTGGAGATAAGAAGGCTGAGGGGAGACCTTATTGCTGTCTACAACTACCTGAAAGAAAGCTGTAGAGTGGTGGAGGTTGGTTCCTTCTCCCACATAGCAGGGGATAGGACATGAGGAAACAGCGTCAAGTTGCACTAGGGAGGTTTAAATTTGATATTAGGAAAAATTTTCACACTGCAAGGGTTATCAAACATTGGAACAGGCTTGATAACAGCCCAGGGAAGTGGCTGAGTCACCATCCCTGGAGGTATTTAAAAGATGAGTAGATGTGATGTTTTTTGTCAGTATTAGGCTGGCTGTTAAGACTCAATTATCCGAAAGGTCCCTTCTGACCTGGACAATTCTATGATTCTTACCAGAGCCTGAGAGCAGCAGCAGCTGTGTCAGCGCTGGTGATCTTGTTGCATGCCAAGGGGTTGTGTACTACAACGATGTCAGACCACATCACCCTCAAACGCTTGACAGGCCCAGACTTGCACATCTGCTCCTGGAGAACTTCATGAGCTGCTTTGTTGGGGGGGGAAGGTGGCTCTTACAATTGTGTAGTGGTGCCCTGGAGGAGAACCAGCGGAGAGCTCTGTTTCTCAGGATTATACAGCATTCCTTGGAGGAAAGCTTGCCACCCATTTGCAAGCCCTACTGCTCACACTAACACTAGCGCTTCTGCGCGCTCCCTGTCCATCAGGGAAGGGATTGTGTTATCTGTCATGTTAGCCTTTCCCACAGCAAGGAGGTAGTAAATTTAATTCAGAATTGAGTTCAGACAGATTAAAAGTTTCAGAACCCTCTCTTGGCCCCTGAATCATTCCTTTAAAGACAGTTTCCTCACTTCTATTCATTGAAACATAGATAGAACAACAGAAAGAGCTATTGCCTTAAAATCTGGGGGTATAAAGTGGCTCTGATGGATTGCTATGGTATTCTGCTAAGATGGCATTGTATAGATTAGCTAATACTCTTGATGCCTAATGGGAAAGGGAGGGACTTGTGATGTTCCCAGTGAGAGGAATTTTCTATTTTTAGAAATGCTGCTGGTTCTCATGGGGTGAGTAGGCTGGGAAAGCCTGCTACATCTTCTGTATCTTTACTTTTTCCCCTTGTATTTATGACAGAAAGCTGTTTTACTGCTTACACTCCCTTCCCTGACCTTGCATCACAAACACCCCAGTCTGAGTGTCTTAAAATCTGTTACTAGTAAACAACAGGGGTAAGAGCATCTCCCTTGTTCCTTGGCAGTTAAGAAATTTCAAAGTGTCTCTTGGGAAACCTCTGTAAGACTCCCTCAGGTCTTGTTTTATTCCCAACAGGACTCTGAGCGGGCTGGAAAGGTATAGAAGGGCAGGAGTATTTATTGCATCAGCAGTTTTGTTTTTTTTTTTTTTTTGCACTGTCTCATTTTCTGCCTAGAATCTACGTGTAAAACCAAAACCAACTTGTAAGCTTGGTGGCAAAAGTGCCACCCTCACTGCTTTTTCCTATTCTTCTTCTATAGAAGCTGGGAAGTAAATACTCCTTTTCAAACACCAGCTTCCCTGAGATAGAGCTTCTGACAGGTTTCAGCTTAAGTTTTTCTAAACATACGCACCTCAGCACTCTTTTGCCTCTTTTTTGCTGCTGGGACTGGATCTCCTGCAGACAGAAATTGCTGGAGTTCAACCAGCTTCAACAAAACTATGCTCATTTAAACCAGATGAGGATCTTGTCCCTGCAGCTATTGAAAGGCCATCTGCTGTGGCACATGTGACCAGTGTCAGGCTATCCTGGACAGAAATGGTTACGTAGAGAGATCCCACTAACCCTGTACTTTTTAACTTGGGATTAGGTCAGTTGACAGCCAGGTTGTGACAGCCCCCTTGTCTGTCTGGAGGTGTAGCAGAGCAAGTTCCTGGGATGTTAGGATGAGCAGGAGATGGCTGTGCTCCATCTAGAGTACTCACCTCCTGGCAAAAGGGTGGAGTGACCACCCACTGTAGTCACAGGGCCAATGCACAAGCACTTACTTGCACCAAGAGCAGAAAAGTTGTCCAGGAAGAACCTGCCCTACGTGCAGAGACAGGCCTCCAGTTCTACCACTAGGTCCAGCATACAAAAGCTTACAGAACTGGGACTCCCCATTCCCCAAAATGTTCCAGATGTTTGGAAAGACATTACTTGTTCAGGTCAAAGTACACCAGGGACTTTCCCAACAGCACACAGCTGTGCCCTGGCATGTTCTGCCAATGCTGGCACTTACTAGAGTAGTTGCAGGAATGGGACACCAAGGTCCCCTGGGAGGCTGGTAGAGAAGTTTTGTAGAAGGAAAAGCAAGAAGTGCCAGCACATTTTGCAGAAGGATATTTTTAGTACTGGAAATTGTTCTTATTTTCCAGCTATCTTGCAATACATGTCATGATTTGAACTGGTGAGGAGATTCGGAAAGGGGGCTATGGAAATTTTTAGGGGAACTTGAAGTGGGTCCATTTTGACTCAGACACGTTTTGTTTTGCTTTTTTCCCTTTAAGAACAAAAATATTTCCTCATAGGCAAGTTTTCTTCACAATAATAATTCCACAGGAGAACTAGTTGCTTTCAGTTGCATTTTTTAACTGAAAACATTTTAAACCATGTGATACAATTTTTTTAATGTCCACTTTTAAGCACTTTCTGCTGAAGGCAAGAATGCTTGCACAGCATGTTTTTCAACCTTCTGATGAAGGCTTGCACATCTTGCTACATTTTGTAGACTGCTTAGAAAGAACTTATGATCCCCTACCTATGCAGAGACCCATGTTGGAAAAGCTTAATGTGAGTTTTCAACTAACTCTAGCTGTTTTTTACAGCTTTATTGACAGTTTTTCAGCTAATGTCCTTGTGGTGGAAGATGCCAGTAAAATAAACAAGATTCTTGCAATTCTGTGCAAGGCAGCTGCAAAATCCACAGAGAAAAGGAAGCTTCCATGAATTATTTCAATGCAAAGGATCCATTTAGTGTCCCCAGGATTGTCAAATTCACCACTGCAATGAGGAACCTGGTGCCCTTGGTTCATAAGTCCAGTCCAGTGCTGCAGTAGATCTAGGAAGTCTAGAGAGTGAAAGAAACCTGCTAGGTCACCTGGAAAGAAGCCATGTTGATTACCATAGGACTCTTGCCTGTGGCTCATCAGCAAGTCACTGAAAACAAGCTTTTCTGCAAAGCAGATAGGTATTAATTGACTCTTTCTGATGGAAGTCTGTTCCACTGGGAAATACTGGACTGTGAAATACAGGTACTGCTGATTTAAATTCTCTACAGCAGACCACAAATCAAATCCAAAGGGATGTTGGTAAAGTCATGCTGTACCTCTGACAGGCTCCTACTAGCATTCTCATACACACCTTGTACAGCTTAAGGTGAAACTCATATAGAATCCCTCTGGATTTCACTACTGTCATTTGGAAGACTTACCTCTGCTAATTCTCTGCTTTTCTCCAGAAAGGATTCCTGGTGTATCAATGACACTGATGCTCTCTAACACAGGATTAGGTAGCTGGGCACAAACAAACCTGTGTGAAAACATATGTGCTTAAAACAAAAGATATTTATGATACACTGAACATCACAGGGAGTAGGGGACAAGCCAAGCTCTGACTCACAAGTCCTTAGCTGGAGTTCAAAGCTACTCTTGATTTAAAGAAATGAGAAAGAGCTCAGTTCTGGCTTCTTTCTCTGTTTTGCAGCCCCTGGAACATGGGTCTCAGTAATAACCCTATGACCATGTTTTGGGTTTTTTTTATGTGGCACCCAAACTGTGAATTATTAATGAAAATGGGGAAACTTGAACTTTTTCACTTGATGTTTAGATTTTAGCAAGAAGTAGTTATTTATTTTTCTTTACTTAAGTGTTCCCCTGCAGTCCTCAACCCAAGTGAAACACCTTGTTTTAAAAAAAAAAAAAAAACATGGCATTTTTGTTCTTTTTTTAAATCTAGTCTTAGAAAGTGTGCTATTCTTGCACCACAGGCAGCATGAGATCTCAAGGGGCTGCTTAGTCTATCCTTCTGCCTCAAGGCAGGATTGATCATATGTTTGTCTAAAGTGTTCTTCAAATCTATAGCAATGCAGACTCACCAACATTTGCTGGTAGTCTACACCATTACTTAATTATCCTTACAGCAAAATCTCTTTTTCCTAAAGTCTAATCTACACCTCCCATGCTACAATGCCTGTCAATCTCAAAAACAATAGATATGGAAAATTATTTATTTTTCCCTTCTTGTTGCTATGTGTACTGTAGTCATCCTGTCTTCCTTCAGTCTTTCCTCTAAAGAAAACACTGCGGGCTTTTCTCCCCTCCCTATCTCTTTCAGTTGTCTCTAGCTGCCTTTCCTGCTCGCTTCTAAATCCCTGAAGGCTCTTGCAGCTTTCCTTTGGGTCCTCTCAAGCTGCTCCACATATTTCTTCAGACATGATGCCCCAAGCTGATGTGGTACTCCAGCTGTGACCTTGCCATTGGTGAACACAGTGGATGGAATGCTCCTTATCTCTCACATATGACAAGTCATGTTTACATATCTCAGTAAGATGTTTGCTTTTTTAACAGCTTTTGTATGACACTGTTGACTTACACTCAGTTTGAAATTCACTCCTCCCCCCTGCAGTTCTTTAGCTGGTTGTTCCCCATCTTATATCTATGCAAATTCCTGCCTAAGAAGAGTAACTTGTGTTTGTTCTTAATGGGTTGTAGCTCATCTATTTCAGTTGCTAGTAACAGCAAAGGACAGTAAAACCTCATCCCCTTATATGGCTCTCACCTTTTTGCAATGGCATTTCAGGCAGTGTGTATGTGTGTGTGTGTATGTACATATGCATATTAATAGGGTGGTATGACATCCAGGCATTAAAAAAAAATCCATGTTACTGTGGGAGGAGAACCACATAAAGGATGGGGGTTGGTGCAAGGGCCACTATGTGCAATCAAGGCAGACAGAGCCTTGCAGGACTCTGATGAGTGGCTGGTTCTGCTGAACTCCCTACAGCTATGAACTCCTCCAGCTTATGACAGAACTTCACCCCAAGTTTGAGACTACTTTTGAGACTCGAAGAAGGTTCCGCTAAGAGTGAATCCTCATGATTAGTGCCTTCTCTCCTAAGCTGTCAGCTATTTCAGACCGTGTTACAGACATCCAGTTTGGCAGATGGCAACAGGGAGCATTTCTCAACACATAACACCTTGTGTAGAAGAGGGAGAGGGGAGCTGGCTTGATTCTCTTGTGGAGTTCCAGGCACAGCAGCAGAGAACAAAGTGCTCAGGAAGTCATGTTATTCCCCCATCCTGCCAGTGCAGGTTTGTTGTCCATCATTACAGCTCTGAACATTCCTTGTGGCATAATATTAAATGGCTTGGGCAAGGGCATTTTCCACCAGTTTCTCTAGAGAACTGTTTCCACAGGAGACTTAAGGTCAGAGGCCAGCGCGAGTGAGTTGGCAAGGTTTGGGCTGCTGCCTTCCTGCTGTCCCAGGAGAACCTCAGGGAACATGACCTAATTATCTCCAGGGCCATATGAAGGGAACAGCGTGGTGCCAGACTAGACTTTCACTACCTTTACAGGCAGAGCACAGGGGTGAAAGAGGAACTTGTTATCCATGACGTCTCCTGCCTTTGACAACACAAAAGCAGGGCTGACTCCACCTTACTTTCCCAAGACATATTTTGGGGGTAGGAGGAATCTTGCAACCCAGCCAATGATAATGGCTGAGATTCCTGATTTTGCTCCAGGCCCTTGGTGCCAAACAAGTCCTCCTGATAATGAGGTGCAACCTGTAATTTCTCTGCTGGGGTACTGCTAGCAGAGTTGGACATTGCCTTTCTCCCAGGTTCTCAGGAACCACCCAGGGTAAGGAGAGGAGGAGAAGAGACAGGGTGAAAGCATGGTACTGCAGAGCTGTCATCCTTTCAGCCCTGGGCAGCTTGTCAGCCTTATCTCTGTCCTCAGCCAGGAAGGTATGGACAAGCACTCCATCTCCTGGGAATGAAGGCAGGGAGGAGACAGGCTCTGAGCAGCACAATTAGCTGCTGTCTCTCAGCCAAATCCTGACCGTACCACTCTTCCCCTGCTTCCTGGAAGGCAGCAGATCACAGATCTCTGCCGGGAAGGGAGTAGCAGTTGAGGCTGGATGTTCACTCCTCCTGTTCCTCCACTTCGCTTCCCTGGAGCAGCATGCTCTGCACCCCACAGGACACAGTTCTATGGGCTGCCACTTCTCAAACAAGACCACCACGGTCCGCAAATGCTACTGTCTTGAGCTGCTCTGCTTCTTTCCACTGGTGCTCATAGCCAGTCATTATCTTTAGCCACCCAGGGTAAAATGGACTTGCCCATGGTCACTCTCTTATCTCAGCTTAAAGGGGTTGCTCCTGGGGATTACCTCCCTTCTTTAACTTTCCTGTGTATAGCCTCCTAGCTGAGATTAGTGCCTTAGTAAACAGAAAACAGCAACAAGGTACATGCAAGGCAGAGATGGCTCTGCACTACCTCTTGCCAAAAGCCAGGCCCACAACAGGGATTAGTATGGGTGGCTTGATCCAGTCCAGTCAGTGCACCCTGACTTATATCTGCTAAATTTCTGGCCCTCTGAGTCAATTCTTGCAGGTACTTAGTTTCCCAATTAGCTTGGTGTTACCATCTGCATGTTCAGCACTGATGCTCAAAATGCTGAGCTAGTATTCCTTAGTGTGTCTTCCTCTGCCAGGCTAGAAATCATTACCCCTTTCCCCCCCCAGCATAAAAAGGGTCAATTAGCTTAATCAGCTGTTGTAGCTACTCCTTGCATGGCTAGTAGAGTTGCGCTGCTGCATCACTGGTGTGCCTCTCTGTCCTGCTGTCCTTGCAGGCACATACTTGACTCCTTCCTCACAGGAGAAGGAAGAGTAGCAGGAGAGTACAAAGAAGACAGCATGATACAGTGAACTAGGATAATGGATGCAGAGATCCCTTGCTGTATTAGAAGCAAGCTGCTTTCAGGACACATCTATCAGTTCAGTTCAGTTCAGGAGTGTTTGCTTTTTTGCCCTCCATGCCTGGCCTCCTTACTCCTAACATTGCTCCTCCTCTGCAGTAAATTGTCTGCCAGCTGTGGCTGTTCTTGACTATCAGCAGAGCTGCTCCAGATGATGTTCTCTTCACCTACTATCTCTGCACTCCAGGCAAGTGGCCTGTTACTTTCTTAGGGCAAATCACCTTGTCCGCTGGTGTATAGAGTGGGGACTTGCCTGACCTGTTGGCAAAGCACAGATGTTCTGGGCCCCACAAAATATTGAAAACACCCCAATGTCTCTATTGTGCAGGACCACATTGATATATTTGAATGTTGAGCCTGTAGAGTGATCAGATATTTCTTCCTGAGGCACTGTGAGGTTCACCATGTAGTAGCAACCCCCAGCAAGGTCCCTCTTCTCTCATCAAGCTTCTCTGTAGGTCCTTTCCCTGTTTCATTGCAGCCTACACCAGCACTGTGGTGGTCAGTGCTGGTAGGAGATGCCGTGCTCTCTGGATAGAACCTCTAAAAACCCACAAGTTAAAGAGGGAGCCAAAGTCTACCTTTCCTGGTTGTTTGGCCAAGCAGCTGTCATGTTTCCAATGTCTCCCACACTGTGTTAGCAGGGAAGGCACTGATGATGGGCGTAGTCAGCCAGTTTGTTCCCATCTGCCTGCTCTAACACAGTTTGTGCTCATCTAGGATATGGGTGTGTGCTGCTGGCTTCCTGCAAGGCCTAGATCCAAAATTCAGTAGGATTGGCCTGAGTCTAAGGGATGGAAAGGTTACATTTCTTATGTCACAGAGCCGTTGTCCAAACTCCCTACTACAGATTTTTTTTTACAGGAAAGACACTAGATCCACCACCAGTTTGTACCTGAGGTCATATGTGGAAGGCACCAGAATGGAGAAAGCCTGGTTCCATTACAAGGGGAACATTCAAGTAATGTTCAAAAATGCAAGAAAGTAAAGATGCACACTGTGCCAGTTCTATTTCTTTATGGACTTCAGTGGCTATGTCTGGTTGGACTATTTAATTTCAGGGAACTGAACTGCTGGCAGAACAGGAGCAGCTCTGGACAGAAAAGCAAGGGAGAGCAAAGTGTAATAAGGAGCTTTACCTCTAGACTCCTACAGGATGAGTTTGACAAGCTGTGCTTTGTTTTTTGTTTTGTTCAAGTAAAATTAAGTTTTGTCCTGTGTTTGACTGATGCACACCCAGTACGACTGTAATGGCTCTGCATCAGCCACGTGGATAGCAGGAAGGGGAAAAAGAAGAATAGTGTAATGCCTTATTGCTTTAAATTACTAACTATACTGCTCATTAGTTTCTGGCTTTACTCTCCAGAGTAACTAAGTTCTTGAGTACTGACCTGTTCAAAAAGGCATTGCCAAAGGCATTGAGTTTCCTGAACGGTTTTTTGGGATCCACAACCAAGGCATTTCCAGGAACGATTCCTTCCACATCTCCTTGCATAACTGCTATAAAGGAGTCAGTTGTAGGCTCTGGTCCAATCCTCATACCTGGGAAATCCTGCTCCAACAGGTACCTGTAGGCAAAAAATAGGGCGTGGGCATGAGACATGAGCTGTCTAAGGCCGAAATGAGTTGTACTGAAGATTGCAGTGTAATTATGAAGCTCTAGAGTATGGATCCTTCTGAAACTATTTTTAGCACTGTCACTGAATCACTTGATAAATGTCATGGTAGCTTTTCTACTCAGGATCTTCACATTTAAAGCTTTCTTATTTCAGGTGGATTAAGAATTTGAGAAGATTATAACCACTGGGAAAAAATTTTCATCATGTTTGATCATTTTGTGTATTTTAATCCTCAAAACATTTGGAACAGACTTAACACGGCAAAGTAAAAACAGCAGTTCACTGCAATTACAGAGTTAATCCCGAAACCCTACTGGCCTCTGGTGCCAATATCAATTACTTCACTGCTGCTCATTTCAGCAGACTCATCCAACTAATGTGCTTAGCCCCCAGTCCCTATCAGTCGTTCAAATGCCAACTTCTCCTGTACTTTACTGTTGAAGTCTCAAGTCTCCCTTCTTGTGTGCTTCTGCAATGCAGCTACGGGTCTGTGTTGCAAACTGCTTGGGTATACTGAGCACTAAGCATGTGGGTGGCAGAATATATCCCAGTATTTGTTACCAAGCTAAATAGCACAGTAAGCACAACATCCCTTATTATTTCCTAAGCCTCTGGCAGCCTCTCTGAAAGTACAATTTGGCAAATTTCAGAGAAAGACAGTCACCCATGGGGCTGAATTAGGTACCCCAGCAGCACATCCTGCCTTGACCCTGCCAAATTCAGGGAGGGTCAATGGTGTGCATGGGAGACCTCCTCATGACAGAGCTAAATGACATCACTTAGGTCAGGTCTGCATTTGTATGCAGCAAACATCCCACCTACTAATCCTGTGCAGAAAACTAAGACCATTATCTCCATGTGGCTTGTAAGTGGGTGCTAGAACTGGTCTAGCCATTAGTATAGGATGGTGTTAGACCACCTGACTTGGTGATAAGCTCTGAATTGTCACATAAGGAAGATAACTGCCAGGTTATGGAAGTTAGTGTAATACTGTGCTGCTTGTTACTAGCAGGTAACAGGCACTTCCTCTTCCATTGCTTTGACCAATCTTTAGTAGATAGAAAGAAAGAAGATAAATAGAGAATTTCTGTGATATTAAAAGTATAGTCAGGGAATGGGGAAAAAGGAAAAGGACTGAAGACTTTTTCATCACTTAAAAAAAAAAAAAGTATGACGTGCTTCCCTTCCAACCCCATATCATTCTGTCAGACCAGTGTGTTTAACAACCAGTATTAGTTCACTGAGGTAGATTTTATCAGAGACCCAAGTTCCTATATGAGGGACTATAGGACCATTGCATGAAGGCTTGTAATAACTTTTTTTGGGTTCCTGCTTTCACCATCATTTTAACAGATATAATCACCATCCAATGTTTTAGGAACAGTGAGAAGAAAGAAAAAAAAAGGCAATGTTTCACAGTGCTATTTACTGACACCATGTCAACAAATGCATCTTCAGTTGCCAGTGGACAAGGCCAAATTAACTGAACCTAAAGGTTAAAAAAAAGGAAAGACCCAGCCAGGATATTCTGCAAATCAGTGCTACATATCTGGCTTTAATGAGAACGGCTGCAGCAAGAAATCTAGCAATAATATCCAGAATTCCCTTTAGAGCTGACCATCTCCCTTACTGGTATTTTATCATAGACTTTCTTACATCTTTCCTCCAAAGAAATTTCCAAGTCCTGTGTTCACCACACTGCTACCAGAAGTGACTTCTCCTAATGGGAGCACCTCAGATTAAGCAGTAGTTGTTCCATGTCTAGATTGTTTCAATTTTTGGGGAACATCCCCCTAACTTTATATACTAGGGTGGATATATCCTACCTATCTAAAGCCTATGCAAGCGTTCCTCAACTATTTGCTAGGTTAGAAGCCACTTGATTAGACTTGGGAAACCAGGTTCAGAACTACTCAGTATGCAAAAATGTCAGTCCCTGATGGCCATGGCTGCTGTGACTACTCACTGCTATTGGCTTTCCTCTGCTCCCACTTTGTACTTTGCTTTTGGTCCAACATAATATTTTTTAAAATGATATGCAGATGAGTGTTCACTGAATCTATAGAAAGAAATTTTTGACTTCTCCCCTTGCAGATACTGGAGAGAGAAGAAAGAGGTAGTGTAACAATCGTCAAATACGAGTGAAGTGCTTTTGAGAAACACCCCTTACTCCCAATGTCAGGTTGCAGCCTTGCAGTAACAATAGCCTGCTTGTTTTTTGTGGGTTTGAGATATTCAAAAGTTATTGTATTACATGTGCAACATGAGAAAGAGTGCCTTGGGGGTTTGTTTGTCATTTATAGACAAAGCTCCCAAGAAAGCCTAAGCAAGAGTCCTGTATATAATAGCAACACTCCTCCTCCAGCCAGGCTGCTGAAAAGAATTTTATCACAGCCCCATTCAGCTAATGTTTCAAAGCATTTCTATGTTTATTTCTTGTATAAGACTTAAAAACAAAACAAAAAAATCCCAACAAAAGCACTCTGACAGAGAAGGAGCTACCAGAGAATACTAATTGACCTAACGTGCAACAAGTGATATGAAACTGGAGATGAAAACTTGCAGTGCCTAGTATCATAGCATCTACTTTAAGTAAGTCTTCTCTATGAGATTTGGGTCCATTGTGCAGTAGGGTGTTTGCAGAACAAGAATTTCATTGTAGGCAGGACAAATACAAGGGGATTTATTGATGCTGTCTGGTGGAGGGAAAGCACTTCTGTGAGGCAGTGGCACAGGCTGCCTCTGCTAATAGCAGCATGCTAGAGAACACATGCAATTGTCACATTTGTGGGGATTTCTGGGAGGGAAGAGCAAACAATGGCTGTGGAAAACACCAACTGGCAGTGAGCAATTTCCCCTGTCAGTGCAGCTACACCTTACCATGAGCTTACTACTAGCTATGAGACCTCCAGGGGCCTCAGGGAGCAATCCCCAGCCAGTCTGGGGGAACGTGCCAGCCAAGAGGTGAACAATTGTTGGTTTTTTTTTAATAGCAAATCTGCTTTTAGAGTGTCTGGAACTGGTATGTGGCTGGGAACACCAGGCTGTTTGCCCCATTTCAGGCCTGATGCTGCTTCTGATGAGGAATGAGGGTGGGAAAACTACCCCAAGCCAAGCTGGCACTAATGCAGTTTTTCCCAGGGAGGTCTGGAACAGCATTAGAAGCCAGGCAAGGAGATTCCTGGCTCTCCCAGCAGGAATGCTGCAGGATGTGGGGGCAGGGGCCATTTGCTGTGATGAGTCATGCAGGAGCCCTGCAGGATGCTGCTGTGTGTGGCAGCAGAGGTGATGCAGAGCAGGAAAGGGAAGAAGGGCAGAGCAGGAGGAAACGGTGACAACTGCCTGGTACATGCAGAGATGAAAGGTTCAGGGCCACACAGGGAGGTCACACCAGAGCTCTGCGTGAAGCCTGTGACAAACAGTCTGAAGAGGCCCGAACGTGTAAATGATTAGCTGCAGAAGGAAGGGGTGGCTACACCAGAAAAGCAAGCCATGTTGACAGTAGGGCTCTGGCAAGCTTGTGTATTTTATTAGCAGGGTGGCTGGACAAAAGCCAGGATTATTTTTAAAAAAGACCACAGAATCTACGTTAATTAGGAGAGCAATGTTCTGTCCTGCACTCCCACCCTCTTACAGGAAACATAAAAAGCAATAATGTTGCAGAGGCAGACTCCAGTAGCATCCTGCTGTGGCTGCCACATTCTCAGGCAGAGGTGTTGTCTTGTCACCACAGCCTTTCAGACCCCTAGCCCTGTGAAAACATCCTCAGTCAAACGTATGCCAAGGAGAGACATGGGAGTGAGAAAAGATACAGCAGGAAGCAGGAATGGAAGAGCGGCTGTTAGCAATATCACATCTTTCACATAGCAAAATACGGCTCAGTTCTCTGCAACCCTGGAAGTGGGGAGAGCATAGCCTAGTTCCACGGAAAACAAGCCAGTGCTCTGGTCTCGCTACACTGGCTTTGACTCACAGGACTCACCTCCCTCCTCCCCGCCTCAGCCTCCAGGAATGTTTCTCACTGTTGACCTTCACTGCCTTCTTACTGCAACCAGCTCCTGACAATAAAGCAGCCTCACTGCAAGATGCTGCGGCTTGGGTGCTTCAGAGCCTTGCATTTTCTTGTTTCACTTCAGACTCTCCAAGAACAAGGAAAGACATTTAGGAGATGAACCCACCTCAGGTAGGTGACTAAGGTCCTTTGTCCTTTTTTTTTAAATGGTGTACTGGGATCCAGGTGAACTGGAACTGAGTTCATTCCACATAAGTGTTTAATGGCACTAACATGTCTCCCTAAATTACATGCCAGTACAAGCAGGATACAAAGCAAGAGCGGATAACACTAATTGTCCCCCACCCTGACAAGATTATGGAAGAGAGGTCCAGAGGCTGTCTCCTGCTTCACTCTAATACCAAGATATAATGGTTGTTTCCCCTCCCATTTCCTCCCCCAGTCTCTTTTAACTCCTCCCTGCTCTCCGTTTTAGCTCCCACTCGCCTTCCCACAATAACTCTGGATGCTAATCTGGTGTTTATTCCAAATCTCTAATGACCAGTGCCTGCAAACTCACACTGGAAGCCTATCACGAGCAACGCTCAGTTTTCTGGCACCTCCTGCCTTTGGTTGGGATCATACTGGACTACCAGACCCTCATACTCCTCCCACAATAAGGGGTTCTGACCTCTCCAGGAGTTTATCAGCTTTCATCTTCTTACACACTAGTTTACACAAAGAAAACTCTGCCTTCCTGAAAGGCCTTCTCAAGTTGGTTTTGCAGTCCTGTGAAGCAGAAGATCTAGGTCACTTCTGCTTCTACCATCACCCCTGGGTAAGCTCATCCTGGCCCTGTGCACAGTGAAGGCTGGGAGAGGAGGACACAAGCAAGAATGATACATACTGGCTTGAGCAACGCTCAGACCAGTTTGATGACAGCAGAGCAAAGGAGTTGCTGCCATTCTACAGAAATGAAGATTCAGTCTTCTTTTGCCTGGAACCCAAACTTCTTGCAGAAGGTGCTTACATGTAGAGAAAGAGGAATTTACTGAACAGAGAGAGGCAAAGACAAGAAGCCTCTGCTAACAGCAGCATGCAGGTGAGACCGCAGGGAAAAGCTGATGCTGGCAATCCAGAGAGAAGCATTAGGAAGAGATGCTCTAGTTACACAGCCAGCAACCTCAGCAAAAGGCTATTCAGCAACCTCCTTGTGTTCAGGGGAAGTTCTGCTCTCAGGTGTCAGTAACCCAGGGGACTGAAAAACCCTTTCAGATAGGTTTGGTACCAAGTCACAGAACAAAGATGTGGGGTGGAACCAAACAACTGTATTATTCAAGCTAGCCTCTCTGATTTTCAGAGTAGCACATGGTTGGAAAATAATTGCTCAATGCTTCTCAGTCACTCATGCCCCTTCGCCATCTACTTG
>VZRU01017030.1:500541-535675 GCA_013398155.1 Pedionomus torquatus | reverse complement strand
AGGTCCGAGAGATGTGGCAAGAGGGCAGATTTGGAAGTGTTCCCCCTGTGTAGCAAGGCTCCTGCCCTGTCCCAGCCATTTGCAGAGGGTAGGAGCCCAGGCCTTGGGTAAGAAGGGACAGTGGTGCATTAAAAGCGGTTATTTTTTCCCAGGAGAGACAAGACACCTGGAGACAGTGTGTCTGGACAATAATCCAGGTCCCTTTCTGTGTCATTTTTCTGACTGTTCCATCTTGTGATCCTATTCCACTTCTGTGCTATGATCTGTGAGGTGTGAGACACGACTCCAGGGACCAGTTTTTTTTCTGGAAGAAAATAGCAAGCTGACTGTATTTTCTGAAGGTCAGGCTTCTCTGCTTTGCTGCCAATGCCTAAAGCTAGTCTGAAAGTGGAATTAGTGTTTTGAAACCTCCTTAAGACTGTTTTCCCTTGTTTCTTTAGTTTTATAAATAGCGACTCTTGGCTTCAAGAATTTGATGACTCCTTTCCAGTGGAAACTCCTGAAAATGAAAGACCCAGTAGAAATCAACATGTTTTGGCAAGAATTCCTCATTTTGTAGGAAAATCGCTTTCATCTTCTAGATAGTTCTGCCATTTAAGGGCTGTGCTCCTCTGATGCTTTTCTGGTATTTCTATGGCTATATATGGAGTCTCTTTGGTGCTTACTTGTAATATCCTTAGAGCTGAGTAAAGGTCAGGCCAGGAAGTCTTTGATTGTAAATCTCCCCAGGCCACCTTGATGCCCTTCCTGAAAGCAATGAATGGGAGAGGAAAGCCAGGTTTCTGTTGTGCAAGCTGCAGGAGCTGACAGCTACAGGTATGGCAGAGGCACACTTCCACATTTACAAGAAGAGAATAGATAGTAATCATTAAGTTGTACTGATCATAAATATACATACCTGATGGCCAAATGGCCAAAAAAATGCATTCTCGTCTGAAGAGAATCCCCTTCCTTTGGACCCTTTATCACCCAGGCAGCTCACCACCCTGCTTGATGGTTTCTGTAAACTTTCTCAAGGTGACTCACAAACATTGCACAATTTTATTTACTTTTCAGTCTGTTTTCTTAGCCATTTCTCTCTGGAAGACTGACTTACTCAAGGCCTCTCTTTACAGAATCACAGAATGACATGGGGTTCAAAGGGACCTCTGGAGATCATCTAGTCCAACCCTCCTCCTGAAGCAGGTCCTCCTAGAGCAGGTTGCACAGGAACTTGTCCTGTTGGGTTTTAATGTCTCCCGAGTCAGAGACTCCATTGTCTCTCTGGGCAGCCTGTTCCATTGCTCTGCCTCAAAGTGAAGTAGTTACTCCTAATGTTTAGATGGAACTTCTTATGTACAAGTCTGTGCACATATTCCTCTTGTCCTGTCACTGGGTACCAGTGAAGAAAGTCAGGACCCTTCCTTTGACACCCACCCTTTAAGTATTTATAGGTGTTGATCTGATTCCCACTCAGCCTTCTCTTCTGACTAAAAAGACCCAAATCCCTCAGCCTTTCCTTGTAAGAGAGATGCTTCAGGTCCCTAATCACCTTTGTGGTCCTCTGCTATACCCTCTCTAGTAGTTTCCTGTCCTTTCTGAACTGGGGAGCCCAGAACTGGACACAGTACTCCAGATGGGGCCTCATGAGGGCAGAGTAAAGGGGCAGGATAACCTCCCTTGACCTGCTGGTCACACTCTTCTTGATGCACCCCAGGATGCCATTGGCCTTCTTGGCCACAAGGGCACATTGCTGGCTCGTGGTCATCTGTTGTCCACCAGGACTCCCAGGTCTTTTTCCTCAGAGCTGCTCCCAACCTTTACTGGTGCAGAGAATTATTCCTCCCCACGTGCAGGATCCTACACTTGTCCTTGTTGAATTTCATCAGGTTCTTCTCTGCCCAACTCTCCAGTCTGTCCGAGTCTTGCTGGATGGCAGCACAGCCTTCTGATGTGTCAGCCACCCCTCCCAGTTCTGTATCATCAGCAAACTTGCTGAGGGTACGATCCATCGCTTCATTGAGATCATTGAGAAAAATATTGAAGAGGACTGGATCCAGTGCTGACCCTTGGGAGACCCGACTTGTCACGGACTTCCAACTAGATTCTGTGCCACTGATCACAACCCTCTGAGGGGGTCTTTCAGCCAGTTTTCAATCCACGTCATTGTCCATTCATCTAATCCACACTTCCTAAGTTTACCCATGAGGATGCTGTGTCAGAAGCCTTGCTGAAGTCAAGGTAGACAACATCCACCAATGTTCCCTCATCTACCCATCTGTCATACCATTGTAGAAAGCTATCAGGTTAGTCAGGCATGATTTCCACTTGGCGAATCTGTGTTGACTACTTCTGATAGCTTTTTTTTTTTTTCTGATAGCTTTTCCAGATGGTTTGAGATGATGCCCAGAACTAATCATTTCATCATCTTTCTGGGGATGGAGGTGAGGCTGACTGGTCTGTAGTTTCTTGGGTCCTCCTTCTTGGACTTTTTGAAGACTGGGATGACTTTGGCTTTCCTCCAGTTCTCGGGCACCTTGCCTGTTCTCCAGGACCTTCCATAGATGATGGAGAGCAGCCCAGCAATGACTTCTGCCAGCTCCCTCAGCACTCACGGGTGCATCCCATCAGGACCCATGGACTTGCAAATATCCAGTGTACTTAACTGTTCCCTAGCTTGGTCTTCCTTAGCCAAGAGGTAGTCTTCTTCTGTCCAAACTTTCTCTGATTCCACCAAAGTGCGAGACTGCTGAGGGCTGTCCTGAGCAGTGAAGACTGAAGCAAAGAAGGAAGGCATTCAGCAATTCCACCTTCTCTGCATCCTCTGTCACTGTGGCACCGGTCTCATTTGAAAGAGGACTCACATTTTCTCTGGTTTTCCTTTTATCTCCAATATACTTGAAAAAACCTTTCTTGTTGGCTTTGACATCCCTTGCCAATTTTAATTCCAAGGAGGTCTTGGTCTTCCTTGTTTCATCTTCCCAAGTGATCAGGCCCTTCTTCCACTCAGTGTAAACTTCCTTCTTCCACTTGAGCTTTTTCAGAAGCTCCCTGCTCAGCCACACAGGTCTCCTGCTTCCCTTGCCTGATTTTTTTCTTAGGGATGCACTGATTCTGAGTTTGGAGAAAGAGATATTTGAATATTGTCCAGCTCTCTTGAGCTCCCCTACCTTCCAGAACCCTAACATTTACCTTAAAATATAGAGCTTGTTAAAAACAAAGGGAAGTAAAATTAGGAAAAGAAGTTTAGAATACAATTAGGCTTTTCTTTTTCCCAGAGTCCAAACTGAAAATTTTACTCTGTGTTAGTTGTTTATTACTTTTTATTTCATAAACAGGAGTGTTTTAATGGATTGTTTAGTTGTTTCATGGAGCAATCTTTAGGCAATTTTTTTAAAGTATAGTAAGTTATTTAAATTTTGAAAGCAGAGAAAGAACAAAACCAATTAAATATTTTTTTCCAAATGATTACTTTTCATTTAAAATGTCACTGTTAGAAGAAGGGCCTTTTTTTTTGAAAGTTTGTGAGCCGTTCAAATGCAAAAACACGCTCTTAAGTGCCCTGTACAGAGACTACTCTATCACAGTGTTCTGGAGGTACGTGTGTCTGATACTGATGGGGCTCTGCTATTGCCCTCTACTACAAATTTATCTTTTTCTTTGTGATGAATTAAGCTTTTAGCTATGTAGCTTTTTGGTTGTGCACCGGCTGATGACATGACAGGCTGAGCTGAATGCTTGCCTTGACTGGGAGAAAGAGACTTTTCTGCTTCCACTTTGCTGAAAGTGAATGGGGCAGGACTAAGTCACGTAGTATTTGCATTCAAAACAAAACCTAATTTTGGGGACCAAAACACAGTGTTGTATAACTGAAACCAGTTTCGTGTGAAATCAAGTCATGGTGACGTGTGTGTTTGCTTATGTCCTGCCTTAGGTTGCACAGGTTTACTTCCTACAAAGGATCATAGGAGGATGGAGACATTAGCAAGTCACTGAATTTGCAAAGAGGTGGTGACTCAGTCAGTACCGTAACATTTTGACAGTTTGAAGAAGCTTGTGGGAGCGGCGTAGTTCGGTAGAATTCCTGTCCTGCCAGTGAAGTTACTGTCACCGTTTGTTGATTACCAAGTAAGGAACCCAAATAGGCAGTGTCAAAAGTTCAGGTAGTGATGGGTTCAACAGGGAATAGCAGGGTTTGTGGGGAATGGGTAAGGGGAGAGGAGGGCACAGCAGGACCCCAGAATTAAACGGAATACATGTATTTGATAATTAAGGGAAAGGTGTTCTCAAATGGTTTCGTCCTTTTCCCTACCGTCTCTGTGCTGCTCTTACCCCCTTGTTGCCTAGGGTGGAATAAGGTGCTAGTAACCAGAAGTGCCACCAGAAATGGAGAATATAGGGTTGGTTAATGTGTATACAGTGAATGCCTCCAGAGGATCTACTCCTTAAAACTGTATGGCAAAGAAAGCATGTTGTATCGCACATAGGGGAGGTGAGCCATGTTGTATCTGTAATAGTGATGGAAAGACAAAGCCCTTAACCATTTATGCAGTGTAGAAGCTTGGAAGTTTCTCCTATAACTTCTGGACGGTTTTGACTGTCTTTGTCATAGAACATACACTTCCCTCAAACTTACATAAATGTTGTTTTTAGCAAAAAATGTTTCTTTGTTCTGATTTAGTGCTTGATAAAGTGAAGAGACTTACAGCCCTGTCTGTTCTGGGAAAATGTGGGAACTTTTTCCTTTCTGAACGTTTTCTTACCTGAAAGCAAAAATGCTGTTAAAACATATTAAGACGCAGTTGAACGCATCTTCCTGTTCTACCTTATACACCTCCAATGACACATGGAGGGACATGGAGTTTTGTGCTTTGAATAATCAAATAGCTAACTAAACAAGGAAGCTGCCATCCACTGAAGTGATGAGTGAATCAAACAGTTGTCTGCATGACAGGCTGACCTGTTCTTTCGTGTCTTCTGTGGAATATGTTGTATTGTGTTCTTCAGAACTTTTCTGGCATTACTCAATATGTTTATTTTCCCCCACCTCCTGCTTTTACCACTGTGCTTGATAGGTGAGATCTAGCTCTCAGGGTTACGTAGGCAAGACTTATAAATACATGCGTGTGCACAAATGCACACACAGTTAGAGAAAACGTATATACTGTTTATAAGCAGTAGGGCATTACTGTCAGTGGAACAATTATCCTTCACTGTGAGGACACACCAGGAGAAGGTAAGACATCAAACGCCCCTGTAGAGGGATTTGGTGCTGACATTCAGCATCTGTGGATTTTGTAGGGTTTTGAAAGGCGTGTAACTGTCCCCATGTCTTGGAGGCATAGTAGTGAGATGAAGCTGTCCTCTAAGATCAGATGGGTATATTAGTTACATGAGCCTGCTGGCCATGCTGCACACATCAGCTGCTGCAGTACTTTTCTCTGGAAGTGGTGAAGGGAAAGGCAAAGAGTTCATACCAGCAAACATGCGAAGGACGGGTGTAATGTAAAACAACTAGACGAGCAACTGGTGTCAGCTGCCCTGTGTGTTACAGCTCCAAAGTGCCCACCTGCCGAATGGTTGGGAACGCAGGCTGGTATTTTCACTAACCCAGATTTTGTGCACGCCTCTCTTAGGGGTGGTTTAGTTGATACATGATTACAGAGTATTCTACAGAGATCAAAAGTTTTACCTGATTTCAATGGGAGATACGAGCAGTCAGAATCTCTAATTAGGATGATTATGAATAGGATGTTGTAATTGTAAGTGCTAAAGGACAGATCATAGAATCATAGGTCTCAAGTAAATGGCATTTTTGTATTCCCACTGATTTCAATGTAACTTGAACAATTTACACCACAAAATTTTTAACTCTAAACTAGAGTCTTTAAAAGTGAATCTTTGCTCAGTGAGGTATTGTTTCAAGTTTTGAAAGCCATCCAGGCAGTTTTGCTACTGACCCTTTGTTAACATCAGTGGGAGACTGTGGGGCAGGTTCACTTCATTACCTTGAAAATCTCAGCACCAGAATGTGTTCCTCAACTTTGGGCCAATAATATAAGCAGAGGAAATGCAGGTCTGTCACCTGTCTGTACATTTATTAATTTTGTGAGAAAACACAGTTCATTGCTTCTTTTCAGGATATTTCTGTTTGCTAAAAAGCCCACAGGAACAGTGGGAGTCAGCTTGTATTTTATTTTTTAAATACACCACTATGTTTATTTAAATACTTGAGATTGTTCCTGCAAGCGCTTTTTTCATACTGTGTGTTTAGAGACTAATGAAGATTAACAAAGCCTAATACAGCCACATTTCCATTTGGACTAATGACGGCTGATTTCTGCAGCGAATGTTCTCCTGTATTACAGAATGGCTGTAAAAGATGGCCCTGCACCATTTGTTCTGCTCAGCATAAAATTTATTATTTTGTATGCAAACATTTGCGCTGTTCCACACAGTCAGGAGCAGCTCCTCAGCCCAAATACAGATCATCTTCATTAAATCAAAGCAGAGCTGAGTTCTGTCAGCTCCAGGTTTAGCCTTTGAATTTCCCACTGCCTTAGTGTTGCCTGGGATAAATCTTCTCACAGGTAGAGTAAGAGGGTCCCAGAGAATTCTTTCATGGTCCAATTACTTTTAGTAAAAATGAAGGATTTTCTGCAGATTCTTCAGATTCTCATTTTAAGACTTCGGGATGAGGCCACTTCATGGCATCCAAGACATTGAGAAAGATCAGGGGAGATCGTGGAATGCTAATGTAATGGAAGGACTTACATCAGATGGCAAGCATACTATCTAGGGGAATGTGCAAAGAATAAAGAGCCGAATCCATCCAACCTACTGGTTCACGGCTTCCACGTGAAGCTTTTAACCTCTGCCTGCTATGCTTGGCTGCATTCCCTTAGAAATTAATAATTGCTGGAGGAGATGTGCACACATTCTGCTCCACCCGTGCTGGAGGACAAGGTGGGACACTGATTCAGTCTAGTTCAGTAACGTTGTTGAGTGTAATGCAAGTGATTTCCAGGTATATTTTGGCTAATTGTGTACAACTGTGTCTAGTGCCTGTTCATACACATGACTGCAGCCACACAGGAGGCAGGCGGTTAAAACACGAGGTGGAACACCTTGTAGCTATTCTAAGCAATGACTGTTCGTGACACATAAAATGCTTCATTGCATCTTTTGTTCAAAAATTTCCAGGTAATTTGGAAAAGAGTTCAAAACAATACACCTACAGGCAGGTTCAGTTGGGAGGTTTTCAAAACATTTAAAGTAGCTGCTTCATTGACTCTTAACACACACTATTACAGCTGGGACTGCTGGCTCAGTTTCTTGAAAAAAAGGCTATATATTCAGGTGATTTAAACCTGAATTTTTTAAAGCATTGGGTTCTTTATGCTGTCTCTGGGTTTCAAGTTCAGTTATTTTTCAACTAAATGTCAGACTGAGGTGAGAACTGGTGAAGGCTTAAAATGATTTTATCAAACATTGCAGATGCTCTGCACACACAAAAATCAAGTATTTGCTCTTCAGTGTAACTCAAAGTTTGTGAATTGCTCATCACTTCTTTTCCTGGGGAGCAGCAAAATGAGAAATTCTTCTTCATACATGTTTTGTCTATCTGTATAAATTGCAGCCAGTCTCCAGGCTGTTTTCTTCCTCTTGTTTTTCTTTTAAATCTACCTTTCTGTCTGATCCTTGTGTTGTTGTAGCCGTGAAGGTCAATGGCTGTAAAAAGGCAAGGTTTGGAGGAAGAGACATGATTTTTCATCTGAGGAAAAGTCAGAAGTTGTTAGGCACTTAAATCTTTTCTCAAGACTGAAATGTCTACTGTACAATTGAAAATTGAATTTTTGTTTCCAGGGTTGTAGTTTGAAGATTTTCTTTAGGTTGCCCTTGAGGATCTAGCCTCGTGGATCAGTTGTAGAGTGTTTTTATAACAAATGGAGGCTCTGTGCGGGAGGATGGTGCAATCTGCCTTTGTTTGGTTTCTCACAGGGAACGCTGGTGACCTTCATCTTCAATGGGAGTAGTAATCGACTGATTCCTAACTGCAACCAGTTTCCCAGGGTGCCTGGAGCAGTGATTTTGAGTCTCAGAGAGCCTCCTCTTCAGGGAAGCCTTCCAAATACTGTATTATTACGGCATGTGAACCCTTTATTGAACTTTGTAGCCTGTTTCATTTTTTCAGTCCACACTGTAATGAGAAAGCTATGATTATGATCACCTTGTTACCACTGATAGGCGTGATTTGCCTGCTGAGATTTTTAATCATGATTTCTCCCAGGAGGCTACCACTTGCAGCAAAAGGTGATGGCTGCTAAGGTTTACCATAGTTGCTAATATTAAAAAAGGACTATGAAATCACTCTTTGCTGTTTTCAGTGGGAGGATGAGAAACATCTGTCTTGAATGTTAGAAGAAAAAATAATATCTCAGCATACAATTTCATGTGTGAATCTGTAGTAATCAGCAAGATGGAATGTGATCTCTTGGGGGAGATTGTGTTTGCCTCGTTCTCCAAAATGAGGCAAAAAGGGCAAAATAACCATTGGGGGGTTATAAGTAATGGCTTTGTAACACCTAATGTATTCCATTTTTCTATCAGCCTTTGGTTTATCTTGATGTTTTTCTTTTTTTGGGAGGGGAAATAACCACATGCCAGAATGTGATTGAATAAAGACTGTCGTTCATGTTGCAACATGTAATGAAAATATCCTGGAGAGCCTAAAATAGTTCAGAGAGACTGAGAATAGCCGTGTCTGTGGCTTCAAAGCCCGGGTAAAAGTCAACGGGGGTCACTCATTTTGATTTCACACAGACCTGCAGCGAGTGTAAAGCCTTGAAAATGCAGTGATAGGTGCTAGATCAGAATCAGATGAGTCCCCCATTTCTCCTGCAAATGCCACCCCCAACCCTCTTAGCAAAGAGGAAATTTTAGAAGTAGTTATTAAATTGACTTTTTATGCTTGTTTTATTGATCAGGAATTCTTCTAGAGAAGACACACCTCATTCCAAGAAACAAGGAGTTTCCAGCAGGACTGTGCAGGGTGAGATCCCTGCCGGCTCCTCAGTGGAAAAAATTATTCTGGCTTTATTGTGGACATCACCATGCCTTTTCTGCTGTGCTTGAAAAAAAAGAAGTCCCCTGTGCCTTTAGGCCGGAGTATCTTTCAAAAACACACTCCACCCATCCAGCAGAACTACCAGGCCTTGCTGGAGACGTGCTTGAAGAACAAAAGCTTGTTCACAGATGACAACTTCCCTGCTCACATCAGCTCTATTGGAAGAGGAGCACTGCTAAAGAAACTACCCCAAAATTTACAGTGGAAGAGGCCACATGTAAGTGACTTTCAGTGAGTACTCTAATTTAAGAGGAGGATTACAGCTGATAGCCAGCAAATAGTGTTAGCATTAAGCAGACTGCTCTAAGGCTTTAATTTAGGTGTGATGTAATGCCTCCATAGATTACGCTTACTGTATGCGCTGTCATTTTGGAAGCTGGGAGTACACAGAGTGACATAATTGCCTTTGAAGCATTTGTTGCCCAAAATCATAACCAGACTTGTTCAATTTATATCCAGTAATGCTTGAAGCAGGCAGGGAGAGCACATGAAGGGGAGGGGAGCTCTGAGGGGAGCTGGTATCGTTGGAGCTCACAGCTCTGATGATCCCACCTTCATTCCATGATGATAATTGTCATGGTGAAGATCCTTCCCCTCAGAATTCAAGATCTTTCCAAGTTTCTAGACAGTTGTTAGCCTGTGACCCCTCTCCCATGCACCACATACCATTGTGATGCTGGAGGCTGCCACTTTCACTATCAGTGTCAGGTGCCTTATCATCTTGCTGGGCTGTTTCTTGCTTAACTGTTTAGTCTTTGTTGTACTTAAAAGCAATCTTTTCCCAGCTCTCAAGGCTGAGATTCTGCCACAATTGGTAATTGACCATCAATCAGTCAATTGTTTTTAGTTCTGGGACCTCTGTTTTCTACTTGTGTCTGTATTTCCAAGGCCTTTGCTGGTATTCTGTGCTTAAACTGGACATCACAACAAGAGACACCTGGTACTGAGCACTGGTGGCAGGGCAAGTTCTCATAACAAATGGATAGCAAGTCTAGGAGGCCAGGATAAGCCACTGGCTCAATTAGATAAGGCCTGTAAGCTTTGGCCTGTTACTAGCAATGGCAGTTCTGTCCCAACTGAGCCACTGAGCAACATACTGACAATCAGGTCTTCCTGAAAGCAAGGTATAGAATTATCTGAGCACTGATTCCTTACATTACCATGTCTGTGGGGAAGTTCTGCCAAATCATAGCAGATAACATCTCCTAGCTAACTCCTTTTCTAGCTGTCATATTTTGTCAGATTTAACCAATTTCTTAGAACAGCTGAGTTTCCACAAAGCTTATGAAAATCACTGGGAAAGTAAAGTCACCTTTGCAAATTGTGCAGGAGAGCCTGGGAATGGCAGCCCAGGTTTTCAGAGTTTCATACGCAATTTGGTCTTGCAGATGGTTTGTGTTAAGTTGGGATCTGCAGGTGGAGAAAGAGCAGAGTCCTCAGAGGCCTGAGCTGGGTTGTGACAGGCACTGCTACATCAGCGTTTGGAATGGAAGGGTCAACAGGAGTCCTAACCTCTACAAAGCCCTTCAGGTGTCCCTCCACCCAAAAGATACTGGAATGGACTTGAAACCTGTGTTTTTCTGTCTACCCTCCTGCTGCTCTAAAACTGCCTGTGAGGAAGGCTGCTATTAGCCCAGCAAAGGCTCTCTGAGGATGGCTGCTGTGCATCCTTCGGTCCCTGAGATGCAGAGGAAACTGATATTCTGCCATTCAGCCTGCAGGCTTGTGGCTTGCTGCATCTATGACTGATGGCCTGCAAACCAAACACCCAAATTCACCAAGGATAGGAGTTGGTGTCTAATTGTTGTAACTGCCTTCTGAGGGTTTGCTGTTTTTCTGCTATTGCCTGAAGGGGAAGCCAACAGTGTGAAAATTAGCTGGAGCAATTTGTGGGTCATTAGAGAGAAACGTGTTTGACACTTAGGTTATTAATTTGACCCCAGAGGCACTCGAGAGAGGAAAAAATAACGACGAAATTTCTCTCTGAACAATCATTCACAGAGCCAGTCTGTCACAGTAACAGGAACTTGGTATGGCAGCCATCAGTTAGTCTATAGCTTGATTGTCAGTCAGATCATGGAGACATCAGCCAGGTTAGCTGGAAGTTTGATCAGTCATGCGGTGCTATTGTAGCCTCTTTTGGCTGAAACTCCTCAGTAATTATGGATAGACAGGTCTGGCACATCTGAAGGGTTGTCTTCTCAGGGAAGTGTTTGTGGAGACCCATGGTGATGCATCCGAGCACCAGTGGCTTTTGTCAGAGACCAAATTTAATGTAGATCAAGCACAAATGTGTGCCCAGGCTTGTGTCAGGTTAGCCAATGGCAGAACTGCCATTGCTAGTAACAGGCAGGTAATAAGAGCTATACCTGAATCAGAACAATGCTTGCTGGGACAAAGAGACCCTGAGTTTTTTGGAAGCTTTGAACAGGCAGAAGGAGTGTTTTCTGTCACATTTTTACATCCCATACTGGGAACTCACCGGATTTCCCATTTTATGAGATTGCAGCTCTGCATTCAGAAAGTCCTTGACTTCAAGCTAAACCAGCTCATGTCACTGACTTGACTATCTCCTTTTTTTCTTTTTTTGGTTGTATGCTTCCCAGGCTTTACACAGAAGTCCAGTATTTTATGCTGCAAACAGAAAGCAACTTGATCTCTGCCAAGGATTAGTGGGTAAGGAATCTCCTTTGTATAAATATCTAAGTATTCATATGCAAGATAGCATTTTGTGTGGAATTTGACTGCATAAGACTTGGCATAGAAATAGAAGGTGTGCATATCCTTACCTCTTTACTTGGTATGGTGTGGTTGAAGCAATCATTAAGATGGGACAGACTCAGTAAAAGAACAGGAAAGTTTTAAGGTGGGATTTGATAGGTGAGAGATGTCTCCACAAGCTCAATTTTTCTGAAAAAAAGCTAAAAACTTTTTGTGCTGCTTCTGTGCATGCTAATACCATCATAAGAAGTGATCCTGTGCTCTTTAATATTCCTGTTTCACAACTCAACAGAGACCACAGAGCAGAAAAATCTGAGACTTTTGCTATCTAGGGCTTGGTCTAAGTTCTCTTGCCAGCTTTGCAGTTAAGAAAAATAAGATTTATGCATGTGTTACCTAAAGTAAAAGGATATATTGTAATCTGCAATAGACATAGGGGCAGAACTACACTAATTTTTGAGTGCTTTGAGCACTCAAAACAGTCAAGGCTGATAAGTACAGTCTTGAATATGAAACCCATTGGAAATTTTGTTTCTCTTCTGAAAAGTTAATGTTTTCAAAGTAAGAGGGAGTTGTTGATATTTTTTTGTGTGTGTGCCTTTACAGAGAACAGAGAAACCCCCACACAATGTCAGTAAAAGATCCAGAATGTTTCCACTAAGACCTATTTCTTGCTAAATTTCTTATTTAACCAAAGAGTATCCAGATGGAAAGATCATGAGTGAATAATTATAAACCAATCATGGTTAAGTAATGCATACATCTGGATCATCTTACTTTCTGTGTATAATTTGTTGTCATTGTAAAGACTTCAGCACAACAGCTCTTCTGCTAGGATCTTGGTGGTGTTTCTGAACTTGGCTGATAACTTTCACTTTTCAGCCAACTCCATGTGTCTGTTTGTCTTGGCGCAGAGAACTGCTGGTTCCTGGCAGCCCTGGAAGCCCTGACGTTCCACCAGGACATCTTGGCTGCTGTTGTGCCACAAAACCAGAGCTTTGAGAGGAAATATGCTGGCATTTTCCACTTCCGGGTACATCTGCTGCCCCAGAGTGTAGGAGGTCTTCAGAAACCCTGTCATGTTTTGTATCACACCTTCACTTAATTTGTATGTGGTCCCCTTTGACCAGGGTCAAACGGCCAGAGGGTGCCCTGGCCTGGAGAGTAGCCCATCACTCCTCCCACAAAGCAGCACAGGCAGTGGATCAACTACAAGCCAGTCTGAGGATATACCTCCTCTTGACCCTTCTCTCCAGCTGTACACTACCCATATTTTAATCCAGACAAAAGTCTTCTTCCATGGTGGCAGCAGTTAGCTGGACTTGAGTATATCTACTCCATCCTTCTACTAGCTTTGCACAGCTTTTGATGGGACGCTACTACCCTGCATCTAGAAACTCCTTCCCCAGAAGCCAAGCTGTGACTAATTTCCCAGTTTAATAATCTCTTACACCTCATATACCCTTTTTTTTTGTCTTCTGGCAGGGTGGGGCTGAGGAGTTGGGTTTGTGGGTGAGTCAGCCTGTTCTACTGACCTCCCTTCAAGGCAGCTCCTCCTGTGTCCACAGCTAAACTATCTTGCCTTTCCTGTTGTTTCAAGGGTAGGGCCATTCCAAGGGAAACTTCAGCTCATTCCTTCCTTTTCACAGTTCTGGCAGTTTGGTGAATGGGTTGATGTGGTGGTTGATGATCGCCTGCCAGTGAATGAGGCTGGGGAGCTGGTCTTTGTTTCCTCAGTCTATAAGAACGTGTTCTGGGGAGCCCTTCTGGAGAAGGCATATGCTAAGTAAGTGACTCACTCCAAGTTATGCAAATAATCTGTCTAAAATACGTTGGTTGGTGCCTGCACAGTTTGTTCTTGTTTATAAATGCATCTCTTAGGCCTTGCTACACTTGGAGTGTAGTAAATGGTTCTCATCTTTCTATTATTAGACAGTAAAAACTGCCACTGCAGTAGCTGTTATCAGTCCAGGCCCTTGAGTTTAATCCAAGAGTTTAGGAGTAGGCCTGAAAATGGGTGTTTTTCACTGAGTGTTATCACTGTTTGGACTGTATTGGCGAGAGTGATGCCTTCCTTGGAAATACTGCAGAGGAGTGGAAGGCCACAGATAGGCATTTTCGAAGGTGAATGATTTCTGTTGCTGCCTTTGATATATTATTGGTTTGAGAAACCTCCAGGGAGTTTTAATTTGGGGGTCTGTTGAAGCAGTGCACTTTAGTTTTGCTAGAAGTTCCTACTCTCGGGTTCCCCAAAGCTGAGGCATTTAACAAGTCACATGACATAGTGAGACTAGTGGCTTTCTTCAGGGTGCTTAGTCTAGAGTGGTTTATCAGGACTAAGAAGAAAGCAATGAGGCATAAGTACTGGAGTCTGTTAATATTGAGCTAAAATAATCTCTGCAGAGCAGGGAAATATTCTAGTTAACATTGAGAAAAAGATCACAGCCACAGCAAAGGAGAGAAAGTTCAGTTATTTTCATTTGGTGTCAGTGTTAGAACAAAAAGGTAAGAGAATATTGCGTTGCAATAGTAAAGAAAAACAGATTGGAGACAAAGCTCTCAAGTCACTGTATCTGAGACACTGTACAGTGTCTGGGGATAAATTCAGGCAACGTTTGCTCAGGCAGAGTTCTCAAAGAAGTAGCGATGGGTATGTTCTCACTACTGTGCAGGGAGAGATGACTGAGTGAAGAGTCCCTTTCAGACTATGGCCAATCTTGGAGGCAATTTGCTAGATTCCCCTCTTCCATAATAATATAAATAAGCCAAAGATTAATAAATATAAATAAGCCAAAGATTCCCCTAGAATCAAACATTAGTTACAGCTTTCCTTTTGCAAACCTTTATTGTATGTTTTCATTGGCATATTGTTCTCATGTGACTCTGCGACTATATCCCCAAGAATATATTGATATATTTTTTGCTAGACTCTATGGCTCCTATGAAGATCTGCAGATTGGGCAAGTTTCAGAAGCCTTCGTGGATTTTACAGGTGGTGTTAATATAAGAATCAAGCTTGCAGAAGCTCCTTCAGATCTGTGGGACATCCTGACAAGAGCAACCTACAGCAGATCTCTCATGGGCTGTCAAACACATTTAGGGGTGAGACTTGGAGTGACATCAAATGGCTTCCACAGCTAAAAGCCCTTCCTGACCTGTTTCCCTCTGCTCAGCTAGTCATTGTGATTCAGAAAGTATGGAAGCTGCCATATGTGACTTTCTGTAGAGATTACATTCTTCATGTTAAACTTTTCATGTGGATTGATTCTGTGCTGCACTCAGTTCTCTGTTGTTACATTTAGGAACTGGTTTGTCTGTGAAAGAACCTCTATTAGATAAGCATCTACTGCATTTTCCCATTTTTGTTAAGTAAGTTTTCCATGTTTACAGATGGTGCAGTGAGTCACAGAGACTCATGGAATAAGCTTATAGCTAAGATAGGGAGGTGTGTAGTTTAGAACAGGAATTTGAGTCTTGACTTTCAAGCCTTATGCTAACATTTTAGCTGTTGAGAATACCTACTATTAAAATCAAAACCTAACCTCCTGGACTTTTAATTAAAAGTGAAATGATCTCTAGCCAAAGATCCCAATTTAGGAAGGGACTTATGCGATCGACCTTCCAATTCCAAGCATGCTGCAAAACACAGGAATTAGGAGCTTAGACTTTTTTTTTTCTTCCCCCCTCAGTTCAAACCATTCTCTCTTTGAGAGTCATTGCTTATACAGGTCTCTGGTATTGGTATGGGTCTGCTGTGTAAATACAGAGAGAATAAATGTTTATTTTCCTTCTGTTTCTCTTCCTTGTATGCAGGCAACAAAGGTTCTGAAGAACGGGCTTGTTGCTGGCCATGCCTACACAGTAACTGGTATTAGAAAGGTAAGACTAGCCCTAATGTCCTGGGTCCAGGTTTGTCCAGGGTGTCAGCAATTTTTATTGCAGTCATAGGTTCAACCCTTAATTGGGGACACTGTGGTATTTCCTCCCCCAATGCATTTCTGTTAGTTTAAGGCTAAAAGAGACTGCGTACTTTGTAAAGAGACATTTGCAAGTGTGTCTATTCTAGTATCATGACCTTGATGTAAAGGACAATGGTTATAAATCAGCATCTCTCTAAGGGTGAGAATGATTCATAGTGCTTTGCTGAGAGCATGACCTACAAATGTATCTTAGCTGTTATGGAGGAAAGGACTGGCCTTTGGGCATGCTTGAAGGATGAGCTGGGCCCTGCTTGGGGTAAAAAGCCTTCCTCTGACTTCAGAGGAAAGGCCGTGGAGTAGTGAACATAATTGAAAACAAGGGCCAAATATGGAAATATGAGTCAAGGCATAAGCAGGGGAACCAAACTGGGCTTCTGCGTGGAGAATACTGGGTAGACCCTACTGATCTGCAGAAGTATTATTAGGAATCTCGTAGAGATGTCTGTCTAGAAGTATGGGACAGAAAAATAATAGAGTTCAAAGAGTGGAAGAAAGCTCAAGCTTTCTCCTCCTGCACTGATGACCATCTTTTGCCATCCTTGTCAACATCCTTTTGAGATTGGACGAGGACTTTGTGGGGCTTTGGGAAAGGGATATAGATGGGGGTGGAAGCACATTCAGTACCTCTGCAAGACATACTGGGAAAATTGGAGGAGATACTATGAGCTGGATGATGCACACCTGTGTCTCATACACACAGTGGGAGTGTTTTAGGTATGGACTTTATCAGCAACATGTCTGTCAGCCTGGTTCTTCTGATGGGATGAAGAACCAGGCAGGAGAAAGGGACTGACCGAGCACATGGAGCCAATGTAAAGGAAGCTGTTCTGCTGTATGCTGCCAACAAAGCCCCTAGTTGGCCTGGCTTCCTCTTCTCCCACATGGCATCCCAGTTCAGGAGGCACTAATCTACATGGTCACCCCATGGACTGCATTGTGCTGTGCCATCACGCTTCGTTTTTGCAGTAGCACAGTCCTGCCCTACATAGGCACAAAATGAGCATATGTTGAAAAGAAGGAGGTATTTATGATTAAGCCTCCAAATTAGGAATCTGTTAGGTCTCTGGTTTCAGTCGTAGAAGGAAAGGTAAAGCATCTTAATCTCTGTGCTGGCATTTGGAGTTGCATGTTCATAGATTTGTATTGTCATACTTGCTGGAATCTGTGAGAACAACCAAAATCTTTAAATAGATGATCTAAACCAGATGAGAAATGCTTGGTAAGCACAGTGTTGCTGTTTTCTGCAGGTGACCTGTCAATATGGGCCAGAAAACCTAGTGAGACTGAGAAATCCTTGGGGGAAAATTGAATGGCAAGGAGACTGGAGTGACAGGTGAGTTTAAAACTGGAAGAGCTGACCCTAAGTGCGAGGAGAGGTTTCTTGGAGGAAGGATGCTGCCACCTTCAGGCATGAATTAGTGCTGAGAGCAGCATTAAGAGAAGTGACAGTTACTTGCACAAACCCTCTGATGTCAAAGCAATGACTTGATAGATTTGTATTTCTCCAGCAAATAGTGCTCATGTATCTGGGCTCCCTTCACATATGCAGCTTCAATAACCTCAGTTCTGCTTTTCCATTTACTGAATGCTAGTGGAAATGTGATATCAACAGTAGACACTGACCACGTTGCTGTGATCTGCATGGTGTGCAAAGTGACAGAGAGATGTGCTGGAGGCTCTAAACAAACAGCATGTTTCAGGGTGCACAGCCCTTTATCACAGTCCTCCATGGGCTGCAAAGTGTTGGAGTTGGGGGACTGTGAAGGAGTCCTCCCTCCTGTCTGTTTGGGAAAATAGAATTGGGTGCAAGATCAGAGGAAGCAACTAGTGAGGTAAATGGGACTTATATTTGCATCTTCCTGAATGTTTTGATTGGAATCCATGAAAAACAGTGGTTTGCGTTCTAGACCGTGGGCAACTGTAGACTTGTGTCCTGTTACTCTTTGAAACTGAGCATGTTCCTTCCTTCCAAACTTCACTTCGTTCCCTGCACAGACCCTGTTTGCCGAGGTTTGGGAATAGGGAGATGTTTGGAATGAGTGACTTTCACCTTGTCTGCAGAGTACTAACTTCTCTGATGCGTGTCTGTCACATAATGACAACATACCAGCTGTTCCTGTTGAAGAGCATAATGAGCGCCATACTGTAGGCCTGCCTTTTAAACAACTCCCAGCTGCCTCTTGTGCTGTCGTAGCCATTCATTCATTGTGCCAAATACTCCTCCTATTATTTCTCCTTTGACAGAAAATTAACCAACAAAATAGGTCTAGAGTTTTATATTTTAAGTACTTGAAGTTGCGTGTGCAAGTGAATTGGCTGGCTGTTGGAGCATTTCTGGCTTCTGGAGAAAACTGGAGTTGTTTAGCTACATCTCATGGGACCCAGAGTGCCTGTGGAGAGTTCTCCTGTGAAAGCATAGAGGGCCTGTGTTTAGGAGGTGATAAATGTGGAGATGTGTGGGGATGGGTATTTGGCCTGCTTTTATAAAGGAAAGCTATGGACTCTGCCTTGAATTTGAGACTCCATTTGGTTAGTCACGTTGTGTTTTTGTCCTCAGCTCTTACAAATGGGAGCTGCTGAGCCCGAAGGAGAAGATTTTGCTGAGGAAAAAGAAGGAGGATGGAGAATTTTGGTAATGGTACAGTTCTGCCTCTCTCCTCTCTGCCATTAGCTCTGGGGCTGGACATGAGGCAGTGCATTGACGCATAATTTGTAGAATGAGGCTTGTGTTGTGTAATCTGCTTTATAACAGCTCATGCTTACGGAATTGTTAGAGTTGGAAGAGACCTTAAAGATCATCGAGTTCCAGCCCCCCTGCCATGGGCAGGGACACCTCTCACTAGACCAGGTTGTTCAAAGCCCCATCCAGCCTGGCCTTGAGCAGTTCCCCAAAGATGGGGCAGCCACAGTTTCTCTGGGCAACCTGTTCCAGTGCCTCACCACCCTCACAGGAAAGAATTTCTTCCTGATACCTAATCTAAATCTCCCCTCTTCCAGTTTAAAACTATTACCCCTCATCCTATTGCTCCACTCCATGAACAAGAGTCCCTCCCCACCTCTCCTGCAGGCCCCCTTTGGGCCCTGGAGTTTACTCTCTTGCTCCCCTTCTCTGTTTGATGACATGTGCTGATATGGAAGAGATGCCCTGTTCTTTAATGACAGGACACTGTCAGGTCTCCCAGGGCTGCTGGATACATGGACAGCTTTCAGGAGCTTTTGTTCTGCCTTTTATTTTTAAGATAGCTCTAGGAAGCTATTTCATGCTTTGTTTGTTCATGGGTTCTCCACTGCTTCTGCCACGAGGTGGCAATGTTGTCGCCCATGTCATTTCATTGGCGTCCTTTTGGTGGCTATATTATTTTAATCTCTGTGTTGCTATCCTTTGCTAAAATTTTTGTCGTGCGTTTGCTACTGCTAGATGCTGCTGTTGGAGCAGACGTTCTCTTCTTTACTGCCTAATAAAATATGAGCATTACCATATGTAACACAGAATGCAGCGGCTTCGAAGTTCCCTGCTCCCTTTCCTTTTCGTTTTATAAGCCATATGGACTAAACTAAACTGCTGACAAGATGTCTCTTGGCACTCTTTTCCCAGGATGTCTCTGCGAGATTTTAAGATTCATTTTGTAGATCTGATGATCTGTAAATTAACTCCAGACCTGATGAGCCAGGAAGATGGGAAGAAGTGGATGTACTCCCTGAAGACTGGGAGATGGGTTAAAGGAAGTACAGCAAGAGGAAGTCTGGGATTCTGCAATGGTGAGGGAGGTTCTTTTGGATGATTCTGGGGTAACAATGCTCTACAACTCTGTTACCAGACCCTTATGCCTATTAGCAGAGAATTGACAACAGAAACGTGCTCTTCCTTCTTAGCCCTCCATCCAAACATCAGAAATAAGCAGCTGAAAGACTTCGACTCATTCTATTGTCAAGATGCTGCATTGCTTGCAAATATAGTGCAGTAGGCTGGTTATGGTACAAAATGAGCAGCAGGATCCTAGGATCAGTTGCCAACACTGAGCTTCTTTGGGGCTTTAAACCTGTCTGTTAAAGTTTGAATCCTCAGCACCTCCAGGTACTGATGTTTTAAGTTAAGTGAATGAGAAGTGCAGTGTTTCAACCCTTCTGGAAGTAGAAGTAGTCTGAAGTCCAGCTTCATACCCACTGGAGGTGATAGAGGAATACCAATAGATTTATTAACAAAATGAACTCTCAGATGCAGGTGAGCGGAAACGTAGTTCCTTATACCTGGGCTTTCCTCCTCTCTTACCTAGTGGTTACACTGCTAGACTTGTAAACTGCACCCTGAGATCAAGTCCTTACGGTGTCTGGAGGTCCAGACAACCTGTGACCTGTTCAGTTCAATGCCAGGCATCATGTTGGAATCTGGAAACCAATTTTGTAACAGAAAATGACATCAAAATGTTTATCTTGATTTGCTTAGGCACCTTTTGGATGAACCCTCAGTACTGGCTAAATGTTTTACCAGTTGAAGACAGTAAGAAAAGGCTGGGTTCCTGCAATGTGATTATATCTCTGATGCAGAAACACAGCAGCAAACACCGGAACCGAGCTCCTCACCTCTTCATTGGATTTTCACTCTACAAGGTGCGAAGTATTGCTTTGCCTTTCTTGCTTTCACCAAATAGGAAAATGTCCAGCCTCTGTAAGTTGTAGAATTTTGCAGACTAAGAGTTTTGCTGTGCAAGGGGTGATCTCTGCTCTTTTTTCCTAGCCTGTGCCTGGTGTCCTCAGGCTCCCTTGGGCTCTGTGCTCCACTTGCGCCCTCTTTGGTATGATGTGTGTCAGCCTGCAGAGCAGCAAGAAATGCTTCTTGCTTCAGAGCACACTGGGCTTTATTTTTCCCTCTCTGAGAGTATATGCAAGAGCTGGGAGAGGGTGTCAGGAGTCCCTTTACTTTGGGGCAGGGAGAGCAGTGCCCTCGGGCTATTTCCAACCATGGTAAAATTGTGCTTGAGAAGTGTTCTTAGATGTGGCAGCTGCCCATGTGTAAATCCTGCTACTTCCCTGTGTATCCAGAGGTAAATGGATATCACTAGAAGGAGTGTGAGTTCCCTCTTCACCCCAATTCTCTGCTTATCTGAGTACCTTGCAGAGCCACTCTCCTCCCTTGAACAGAGACACAGCTCTTGTTGCTGCTGTGAGTTTGCACAGTTATGAAGAGATTGCTGTGGGGAAAGGTTTTCAGGTGGAGGGGTTGAGATTTCTGAAGGCAAAGATGCCAGCTGACTGTGTAGCTGCTTCCAAGCAATGATATGGCCATGTTGTCTTAGAACCACAGGCTGCTTTCTGACAGATGCTCTGTTTCTTTTTTCTCCTGCAGGTGGACCTACAGGTGAGTCTCTTGTCACAGCTGCTGGCTGTCTGCTTGGGGGACAGGGGCTGCTGCAGCTGTTTTGACAATGGAAGGTGTTGTGTTTGCCTTTGTTGCTTGGCTGACAGTTAATAACTGTGTATTTGAGTTCAGTGAGGCACCATGGTAAATCACTATTAATACAGACCTATATGACTCTTCTGAAGATCAGCTGTATCAGGAGGGCTCAGTGGCCTTAAAAAGGGGCATTTGTTGTTCAGCTTCTGCAATGGGTTTTCAGAGGTGTTAGATGTGGCATCAGTGTTTACCCAATCAGCACGTTGTCCCTGTTGCAATTGTGGGATGGTGCCCCACTTCTTGGCCGTGTCTGAGCCAGACTTGCTGCAGCTCTCGGGAGCCAGAGCTACCTTTCTGCTGCCTCCCAGTCTTGGGATGGGGTTGGGAGCTAATGTCACATTCAAGTAAGGGGACTCCTGGGGAGCTCAGGTGCCTTCCTTGCTGGTGATGCTCTGGAGCTGATGCTAAAGGTGTTTTCAGCTTCTGCTGTATTTTTTAGCATTTTCTTTAGCCGGGAGCCTTTTGGGCCTGAGAAGGGGCCTTGGAAGTTAAACCCTGATGTTAGTCTCAATTTTGGCCCTGACCTCAGAAGGCTACTTAAAACAGGGAAAGGTTTCTCTCTTTCTATCTTTAAAGGGCATATCTTCCACTCTGTTACTATTCAGAACACCTCTTAAATGAGAGTCCCTTTGAATTTGGGCTGGCAAAGAAATAGTTGGGATGTATGATCAGGGCAGCGCAACTATATTCCCAGTTACTGTATTTCCAGCATGGTAACCATGAGGTAAGATGCCACTCCTTCCTGACCTAAGTATTTTGGGCACTGTCAGGGTTACAAGTGAGTTAAAATTCCTGGTAGAGGGAATCTGAGTGTACCCAGCACACTGCTGTGCTGTACCTCAGGGGGAATGATGGCAGTCAGGACTTTAATTTCAGGTTTGTAGTGGTTACTGAGATCAATGCAGAGAGATGGCAAGTGGGAGAGCATCTAAGGTGATGGAACTACAGTCAACAAAGTATTGACTGGAATATAAAAACTTTGAATTTAACATAAGGGGCATGAGAAGGAGTAACCCTGAACCCTTCAGAAGAAAGATTGCTCTATTAATAAGAAAAATACTGGCAAAGGAAGAGCAATAGCACCTCTACTACCATGTTGCAGAGTAAAATGGCTAAACATTTTGAGGAACAGCCAGGATCAGAAGGTGACAGTGGTCTTAGCTAGCACGATTATTTATTTGGCTTGTGTACTGGGCACTCAGTGGCATTAAAAATGACTTCGGTGTTGCTGGGATCAACACTTTATCCATCCTCCTATTGCAGAAAAGTGCCTGCAGAGCAAAACATCTGTAAGAGCCAAGAGTGCCAGGCATATCAAGGACACGCTCACAGAGTCAGAGCTAGGGGTTAGGCTGTTCCTGCAGTACGCTCAGATCACAGCTGTTCTAAAAATTCCTGTGCTGCAAGATCCCTGGTGCAAAGGACAAGCTGGGAACAAAGTGCATGGTACCCATGGGATGGGAGGGGTATCTAGAGCTGTTTATGCCAGCAGTCATTTCTGACAGTATGGAAATGACTTCTGCAGTCGTTTAGGTTGACAGAAGCCATTTCTCCCAGTTGTTGTTGGACCTTGCAAGTGCTATTATATTGTTGATGTTGCAGGAAGCCCTGTTCTTTGTGATTTTAGTACTGGGCAGGCATGGTGCGGACTACAATGTCCTTGGAGGAGACTGAGTCCTTTGGGCACTGTTATCTGCTTGTGCCATAAAAAATCTGAGGTGTGAAGGCAGGCAGTCTATGCCATGCTAGTGAATTCTCCACATTATTTTTGTCCATTTGTTCAGCTGGTGCAAAACTCATTTATTTTCTGTTTCTTCCCTTAGCAGTACCAGGAAAGTAACAGAAAGCTGCCCCCATCTTTCTTCAACCGGCATCAGCCTGTGAACAAGCACCAGGTCTTCCTTGATGAACGGGAAGTGACTCATGACTTCCATCTGGAGCCTGGTGTTTATGTGATTGTCCCATCCACCCTGGAGCCTCAGCAGGAGTCTGAATTCATCCTGCGTGTCTTCTCCAGAAAGCATGTTCTTCGGTGAGATGTTGTCACCCATCTGCCAGCACCTAATTCTCTGGGATGGTGGGATGGTCTAGTCTTTCTAGTCTAATGGGGGCAGCATGAACACTCCATTCTGCAAAAAGGAGAGGCTGGCTATGGCTTTCTCCCACCTTAGGGTGCTCAATGGCTGAAGCACTGCTTTTGGCCTTATGTGTTCAAGAAGTGCTGAGCTACACATGAGGAATTATTGCAGCACGCTCATGTTTGAGACTGTGGAGAAAAGCAATAGTTTTTAATGCACCATTAGTTTGCCAGGAGAACCTACTGGTGATGCTAGGATGGCTGGTTGTGCAGAAACGATGCTTTGGGGACTTCAAATGCCAGCAGCCCCTGAGGACTGGGACACAAGGGCTCCCTGATTGCAGCTATAATACTGGGGAGGGAAAAACATACTGCAACAGTAGGTTAGGGCTATTTCTGGGGTGGTGAATGCCGACTGTGAAGAAACAAACACATAACTCTAGGCTATCTCCTTAATGTTACTGCTTTTCTTCATCTCCAGGGAAATGGGCGGGAACACCAGTTTCACTCTCTCTAAGGTGAGTATGAGGGGCACGGGAGATCTGGGATTCAGTCTTCAGCTCTGGGTGTTGAGTTTTTTCCTGTGCTCTGCCTACAGAGAGGCTGACTGAGAATGTGAGTGTTTGTGTTGGCAGCACTTTGAAAGGGCAGCTTTGGTTCACAGGCAGAGTTCCTTGGACTGCATAGACAGATGCAGTTAGATGTGGAGGATGGGCAAATTTTTAGATGTCTTTGTTAGCTGCCTTTTTGCAAACTTCTTTTAGTGACACCATCTCACTTGTTCTGCAGTATTTCCTATTCATGGCTTTTTGGAGACTCCTGGTCTATTCTTGCACTTCTCCCTACTCCTTTCATGCCTTGAAAGTTTTGAAGATGTCATGGGACCTGAGCAGTACTGTTCCTATGAGCAGTCTGTGGGTTATTTTCAAAATAGAGCTCAATGGCAGTGCCTGCATGTCTGCAACTTGTTCCAGGGAGTTTATAGCATAGTCTGTTCCCCTGGCATAAATGGGGCTGTTCCTTCTTTCATCTCTTCTGTTCTCCTGTATAAAGGAGGACAGAGACCCTTCTGTCTCTCTTCTTGGCATGGAGTGAGCCCCATCCTCTGACGTTGTGCACCTTGGCAGAGGGGAAATGTTCCTCCCCACTGAGTGCTATCTGAGTATTTCTTTCCAAGAAATACCACTTCTGTGAGGTGGGGAGCTCTCTTAAGAGTGGGCTGTGTTAGTCATGTAGCATTGATTGCAGAGGTGGAGAAGGTGGAAGGGCAGGGGATGAGAGTGCAGTTCTGGGAAAACATCTTTAGTAACTCTGTCATGAATGGTGATTTTATTTTATTTTTTTTCCTTGAGTTAATGATTATTTTTTTTTTAATATCTTAAAGGAAATTGTTGATAGGTATGAAGGCAAGATTTGGGAAGATTTCTTCACAAAGCATTTTCAACAGGTAAGTGTGTGTAAGCTGCCAGGGTAAACTCTTTCAGGGCTGTTCCATAGCTCTGTGAAAGTAAAAGCACGTGGATGTTCAAGGGACGTCTGGGGGTGGAAGCGTAAGGTACAAAGAGGGCCCACAGGAGATTGGGCTGTGTGTATAGTGCTGATTCCATGCAGCAGTTTTGACTGAAAAACTTATGACAGGCAGCCTTCTCTATGCAACAGTGTGTGAATGCCTGGAATGTAATGGCACAGGATATTGTGACAGCATCAACAGGCTCAAAAGATATTAACCAACTAATGAGCAGCAGGTCCATAAACAGATACTAAAGGACTAGGTGGGGATGGACCCTCTAAGATCGCTTTTCCAACAGGTGTGGGTGCCAGGGAAACAGGAGAATGAACTGTAGAAGCTGACCAGGCTCCTGTCTTCTCCCTAAACAAGAATTCCTGTTGCTTTTATTGGAGACAAATTGATGGACTGTGTGGATCCATCTTACCCTTCAGGGTGTTCTTACAGTTACTGGGGAAAGTTGCCTAGTAGAAAACACCCCTGAAATATTGACACTTGTCTCATACATCTTTCATCACAGTTTGATGACAGCTAATTTGCCTTGAGAGGTGAAGTAAGTACCAGGGTCCCATCAACTCTTTTTTTTCACTAGTTTTCCTAGTGAAATATGATCCTTATCATGAAGGATTCTTTGGGATAGAGTTGACCTTCAGGGATTCCACTAAACTATGGTGAGGGATGCAAGTGTTTCACTGTTATGCAAAGATGACTGTATTTATTTAGCAGCATACCCTGTATTTGACAAACATATTTTCACAAAAACAGATTTGAAAGTAAAATTTTGATGGGAGCTGTTACTAAAAACAAGCAATACTTCTACATTTTGCTTTTACTTGGTTAGGGTTTTTATTTTGAGAATGGTGCATATTTCAGGTGTGCTAGAAATTGTGAGGTGTTGGTCCTTTGTCATCAGGAGGCCCAAGGACACACAAAGGCGAGCAATATTGCTGTTTCTCAATGCATTACCCTGGCATGCCTCAATGATCTGAAAACAGACTTTTATTTTTGAAGAGTGACATTTTAAAAAAATTCTCCAAGCAAACAAATGTCACAGCTCCTAAGAAACCTGTAAACTTTAGTATAACAAGGAGGAGGGGAAGATTCTGCTTTGAAAAGTTTGAGGAGGAAGTATTCCAAAGTTTCCATCTTTTTTTTTCTTTTTTTTTTTTTTTTTTGTTTGTTTGTAAATGATAAAAGGGAAATACTTGAAGCAGGTCTCTTGACAGTGTGCTTGATGGGACAGATGGCACCAGGGCTGAAAGGTTAATGGTCTGAATCCTCACTCAGTGTAAATCTGCACCACTGCATTGATCTGTGTGGAGCCCTGAGAACTTAGCCCAGAGCAGACTGCGGCTCTTGCAGACTGAGAATCTTGTCATATTCAAAGGGAGTCTTTTCTATTGATTTTCACAGTGGCTGGAGTGGGGCCAGAAAAGCAGAGGATGAAGATAGGACATGTTAGGAAAACAAAAGAGGGAGAAAAGTGATTTAATACTTTAAAAAAGAAAAAAATAAAAATTATCTTTTTTATCACAGAATCCTGAAATAAATGCTGTTCAGCTCCAGAGAATCCTGAATAATATATCTTGGAGAAGTAAGTGCTGAGAAATAATGTTTCTGTAAAATAAAACCTCTCAGAGAAAAGTTTGTATCTGTTTCTTGATTTCTGGGAGGAGAAGCTGACTTGTATCTGACTGAACTGACTGTTCTGATTTCCAGAAGAGAGGATTTGCAGGGATGTAAATCAACATGGCAGGAATTTTATAAGCAAAGCTAATCTAGTCTGAATTTCAATAACTGAAAGAATGAAGAGCAAGTGTAGATACTGTGTGTGGATGCAGACTCTGAATTTGACCTCCAAACCCAGCTTAACTCCAGCCAGCCTTGATTCCGAAACTGTCTCTCATTTCATCCTATGCTGCTACCACGGTCTCAGCAGCACCAGCACTGGAAGGTGTAGAGAGTTAGGTCTGTTAGGCAGCTCTGTGGTGACAAGGGGGTCTTGGTCTATATGGTCTCCAGATGTCCCTTCCAACCCCATATCATTCTGTGATTGCAGTGACTGTTTGAACAACAGCAATGAAGTCATAGATATAATGATGAATCCAGTTTTGCTTCCCAGTTTCTTCACTGGTAACAACTGTGCAACACAGAAAATACACCATCCATTTGTTATAGGCAACAAAGATGAACAAAAGATTGATGTGATGATTTTTCCACTTAAGCTGAATTTGACATCACTTCCTTTCTTACAAAGGTGGACAAGGGCAGCTCTGTCTTTGCAAAGTGATCCACCAGGCACTGTGTTATCTGTGAGAAGACTATATTGAACAGAGTCTTTATTTTTCATAAGTGATCAATTTTAAGACATTAATTTAAAAATGTTACAGTACTTGATTCACATTTACCAAACAGGGCTATTACAAGATTAAAACATCTTCACTTTCTGCAGAGAAGGGATTGGTGAGTTATGGTTCTGTCCCTTGCTCAGTGAAAGTCAACAGGCAATCTATAATCGTGATTTGCAGTAAGATTAGAATCTGTTTCTGTTTCTCTTCATGTAACTTATGTATGAACCAGGAATGCTAAGCTTTGATGCAGCATCGTGTTTTCAGTGATGCCTGTATTTTAATTATATTAACAGAGCTGACAGTGTGTCTGTGAAAGAGAGAGAGAGATGCTTAACACAAGGGTTTCAATTAATCTTCAGTGCTGCTCCCCAAAGCTCTTCAGGTCAAGTGACTTTGCTCAAGGTCATGCAGTAAATTCTTTTTGGGATTACAGCTTTGGATGTCCTTTTCCTTCCATTTTCTCTAATAGCTGGAGATACTGCACCATATTTCATTCTGTATTACATGCCTGCAGGGAGCTCATATTGGATTTTCTGAGACTAGTAGAATCCATCCTCTTGCCTCATATTTTTATCATCATAAATGATACATCTTCTCAAGTGGGTATAGTGTTTCACAAAAGGTTTGGGGCCTCAGCCCTCTCAAGTGAGGGGGAATTTGGTAAGAGTTGACTTTTCTGAGATGTTCAATAACTCCTCAAAACAATTTTTTTTTCTTCTTTTTTATTTTTTTTTTTCCTTCCCCTCTCCAGATTTCCAGAATTTTCATCTGAGTTTCAGTCTGGATGCCTGCCAGAGTATCTTGGCACTCCTGGATGTATCCTACTTCACATGAGTGATACTTCTGACTCATACAATACCTCACTGGAGCATTATTTCTTAGGGCAGACAGGGTGTTACTGCGATTACTTTACCACCAGGACACAGCCCTGCTTATTGAACTTCTCACCCTCCATAATAACAGTTCAGTTGTGACAGAATGGAATTGCTTTGGGAAAGGCTTGATTCTTGCTGCCTCTGAAATCAGCAGCAAGGTTTCCATTAACTTTAGTGGGAGGAGGATCAAGCCTATAGAAGGCTTGTGGGGCAAGAAATCATTATCCTCATATTGTAATTGTGTGAATGTTAGAGTGTCTATGAGTTTTGGGGTTGTTTGAGGTTTTTCTTTTTAATATAATGAAGTCTGTCATTTAATTGAGATGTTCCAACCTTAATTCTCTCACCAAGCTGAATGCCTCTGGCACACTGAGTATCCAGGAATTCAGAGTCCTGTGGAAAAGGCTGCTTTTCTATTTGGTATAACAATAATTTCTGTGTCCCCTTGCATTATCTTCCTGCTCACAATAGTTTTGGTGTCATCTGTTGATTTGGGGGGTTTTAACAGTGTTTTTTTTCTCCTCCCCAGGAAGTTTTCCAGAAAAAAGACACTAGCAGATCAGGAAAACTTGACCTTGTGGAACTGCATGCAGCTGTACGGGAGACAGGTGAGCCCACAGATTATCTTGGTAAGTCTCATCCTCCTTCTCGGAAAGGCTGGAAAAAGCCCAGGGCTAGGAAACATCTTGAGAATTATAGGTAGAGCTCAGGAGAAGAGGAAAACGTCATAGGCTATGTAGACTTAGCCATCTCCACTTCCCTCTTTGGCTGGGTAAAAAAATCTGAAAATTATTTTGCTATGCGATGGGCTACTTAATCTTTGCCCCATTGTGGTCTCGTACTGATAGTTCTCTGAAACAGATTGTCTATCTATTTTCAACCCAGTTTTTAAATCCTTTCCTATTCGTTGCTAATTTCATTTTAAAAGACTGTGTGGGGTTGTGGGGATACATGTGGGAGGCCAGATCTAGCTTCTATTAAATTGCTGCCTCTGCTGGAGATGACAGCTCAAGGACTGAGCCTGTGAGGGACTTGCACAAAGGCAATGCCAGCACCAGACGTCACTAATATAACGTCTGAAGCTTGATCTAGAAATGGAAGACTGTACCTGTGGATCCAAATACTGGACCAACCTCTGTTGCTGTTACTGGGCTTTGAGTCAAGGCTGATGCTCAGTCTTGCGGTTTCTTTCACAGACACACATCTTAAATATTACTCCTCTTGATACTGTGTGGTTCACCCAGTTCATCTGAGTCAGTGAAAGCACAGTGAGAAACAGGCAGACCTCTGCCAAAGCAAACTGAAATCCCAAGCCATGAATGGAAAATACTTTTATTCCTTGCAAATGCTTCTTGATATTGGGACTGATGCTTTCTGTATGACCTTTCTGTAGGTTTCCTTTACATCTCCTTTTCTACCGTCTTGTGGAATATTACTCCTAAACACAGCTGCTATTATCCTCAAACCCCATGCATAAATGATACCCATGTATATTTTATTCCAACTATGGTAGGACTGTGAGTATAGGGGAATACATCTGAACCCTTTTAAGTTTTGAGGAGATATCTATATGTAGTAGTCTGTTTTGGGTTGGCTGATACTTGATAATCTTAGGGGGAAGGTTTAGAAAAGCAAGCTGTTGGAGAAGGACTGAAGGCCACTAAATGGTGTGCGCTCACACCTCTGTGCACACCCTCTGCTTTCAGCTGTGTACAGCTGGGAGTTGCCACCTTATTTCCCCCTTTTTAAAAATTATTTTTCCTTTAATGAAGGCATTTCACTCAGCAATGAAATCTGTAATTTGATGGCAATCAGATATGGTGACTCTGACTTGAAGATCAGCTTTGAGAGCTTCGTGTGCTTCATGCTTCGAGTGGAGATCATGGGAGGTGAGGCTGGTGTTCCATGGTGGACCAGGGAACCTGGGCTGCCCGGCTAAACCCTGGCCCTTCTGACGCTGCTCCACTGGCAGTGGCAAGGTCAAAATTAGAACAGCTGAGTTTCTGAATAGACCTAGAGACATCCATTTTAAGCAAGAGACAGATACAGAGGAAGTCAAGCTCTTTCTCTCTTTACCTTTCCACCACCCTCTTTCTACAGTCATCCAGATTGTACATATCAGAGTGATTTAACTCCTTTCAGGTTCATAACAGCCCTCTGTAGGGGGAGGTAAGCAAATTAGAGGTTGAGACTGCTCATTTTCCAGAATGAAGAGAGCCTTGGAATATACCTTTTCTGGGAAGAAAAGAGCCTTGGACATACCTTTGGTGGGATTGCAGTTGTGATGATGATGATGAGACAGCTGATATTCAGACTGTGAGCTCATGCTGTAGACGCTTCACACGTCTCAGAACTGTAGTGGGTGAGGTGNTGAATGTTAGAGTGTCTATGAGTTTTGGGGTTGTTTGAGGTTTTTCTTTTTAATATAATGAAGTCTGTCATTTAATTGAGATGTTCCAACCTTAATTCTCTCACCAAGCTGAATGCCTCTGGCACACTGAGTATCCAGGAATTCAGAGTCCTGTGGAAAAGGCTGCTTTTCTATTTGGTATAACAATAATTTCTGTGTCCCCTTGCATTATCTTCCTGCTCACAATAGTTTTGGTGTCATCTGTTGATTTGGGGGGGTTTAACAGTGTTTTTTTTCTCCTCCCCAGGAAGTTTTCCAGAAAAAAGACACTAGCAGATCAGGAAAACTTGACCTTGTGGAACTGCATGCAGCTGTACGGGAGACAGGTGAGCCCACAGATTATCTTGGTAAGTCTCATCCTCCTTCTCGGAAAGGCTGGAAAAAGCCCAGGGCTAGGAAACATCTTGAGAATTATAGGTAGAGCTCAGGAGAAGAGGAAAACGTCATAGGCTATGTAGACTTAGCCATCTCCACTTCCCTCTTTGGCTGGGTAAAAAAATCTGAAAATTATTTTGCTATGCGATGGGCTACTTAATCTTTGCCCCATTGTGGTCTCGTACTGATAGTTCTCTGAAACAGATTGTCTATCTATTTTCAACCCAGTTTTTAAATCCTTTCCTATTCGTTGCTAATTTCATTTTAAAAGACTGTGTGGGGTTGTGGGGATACATGTGGGAGGCCAGATCTAGCTTCTATTAAATTGCTGCCTCTGCTGGAGATGACAGCTCAAGGACTGAGCCTGTGAGGGACTTGCACAAAGGCAATGCCAGCACCAGACGTCACTAATATAACGTCTGAAGCTTGATCTAGAAATGGAAGACTGTACCTGTGGATCCAAATACTGGACCAACCTCTGTTGCTGTTACTGGGCTTTGAGTCAAGGCTGATGCTCAGTCTTGCGGTTTCTTTCACAGACACACATCTTAAATATTACTCCTCTTGATACTGTGTGGTTCACCCAGTTCATCTGAGTCAGTGAAAGCACAGTGAGAAACAGGCAGACCTCTGCCAAAGCAAACTGAAATCCCAAGCCATGAATGGAAAATACTTTTATTCCTTGCAAATGCTTCTTGATATTGGGACTGATGCTTTCTGTATGACCTTTCTGTAGGTTTCCTTTACATCTCCTTTTCTACCGTCTTGTGGAATATTACTCCTAAACACAGCTGCTATTATCCTCAAACCCCATGCATAAATGATACCCATGTATATTTTATTCCAACTATGGTAGGACTGTGAGTATAGGGGAATACATCTGAACCCTTTTAAGTTTTGAGGAGATATCTATATGTAGTAGTCTGTTTTGGGTTGGCTGATACTTGATAATCTTAGGGGGAAGGTTTAGAAAAGCAAGCTGTTGGAGAAGGACTGAAGGCCACTAAATGGTGTGCGCTCACACCTCTGTGCACACCCTCTGCTTTCAGCTGTGTACAGCTGGGAGTTGCCACCTTATTTCCCCCTTTTTAAAAATTATTTTTCCTTTAATGAAGGCATTTCACTCAGCAATGAAATCTGTAATTTGATGGCAATCAGATATGGTGACTCTGACTTGAAGATCAGCTTTGAGAGCTTCGTGTGCTTCATGCTTCGAGTGGAGATCATGGGAGGTGAGGCTGGTGTTCCATGGTGGACCAGGGAACCTGGGCTGCCCGGCTAAACCCTGGCCCTTCTGACGCTGCTCCACTGGCAGTGGCAAGGTCAAAATTAGAACAGCTGAGTTTCTGAATAGACCTAGAGACATCCATTTTAAGCAAGAGACAGATACAGAGGAAGTCAAGCTCTTTCTCTCTTTACCTTTCCACCACCCTCTTTCTACAGTCATCCAGATTGTACATATCAGAGTGATTTAACTCCTTTCAGGTTCATAACAGCCCTCTGTAGGGGGAGGTAAGCAAATTAGAGGTTGAGACTGCTCATTTTCCAGAATGAAGAGAGCCTTGGAATATACCTTTTCTGGGAAGAAAAGAGCCTTGGACATACCTTTGGTGGGATTGCAGTTGTGATGATGATGAGACAGCTGATATTCAGACTGTGAGCTCATGCTGTAGACGCTTCACACGTCTCAGAACTGTAGTGGGTGAGGTGGGGACTGCCTGCATGTTGAGGTGTCATAGCTGGAGGGACAAAGAGTAACATGCCTGACACTGTTCAGGCACTCTGTGTCCCCCAATCCTCAGGCATCTTCTATCAACAGAACGCACATGCTCACATGCACTTCTGAATAATGCTGGCAGCCCAGAAAGCCAACCGTATCCTGGGCTGCATCAAAAGAAGTGTGACTAGCAGGTCATGGGAGGTGACTCTCCCCCTCAACTATGTGCTAGTGAGGCCCCATCTGGACTACTGTGTCCAGCTCTGGAGTCCTCAACATAGGAAGGACATAGAACTTGGAAAGGATCCAGCAGAGGNTGGAACAGGTTGCCAAGAGAAGTTGTGGATGCCCCATCCCTGGGAGTGTTCAAGGCCAGGCTGGATGAGGTTTTGAGTAAGCTGGTCTAGTGGGAGGTGTCCCTGCCCATGGCAGAAGGGTTGGAACTGGATGATCTTTGAGGTCCCTTACAATTCTTAATGATTCTATGATAATAACTTACAAACTCTGCCTTTGAGGTTTTTCCTGGGACAAGGTGTCTTGGCTGGTGTTGATCTCTTGGCTATCAAGTCAATGCTCCTCATTTATTTCTTTCACAGAGGCCTTTCGCAACTTAACCCAAGATGGCAAAGGGATATATCTCCGCGAATCTGAGGTAAAGCCTGTTCCCTGTCTGACAAATGCAGTCTCCTTCATTGCAAGTGACATTGTACGTTGGGGTTTTTTTGTAGCCTTAAAAAAGTCACCTGTACATGATCGCTTAGAGAGTTGGTTAGAAAGAACAAGGAGTTTCAGGCTTCTAAGTCTTGTGCTTTATAACATTATCTGGGATTTTTGATACTGTCCCTCACAGCATCCTTTTGAACAAGTTTTTCAGCTGTGGGATGAGTGGCGTCAAAGTGTGCTGGGTGAAGAACTGGCGGAAGAACAGAGTTGAAAGGGTTAGAATATTAGAATTGCCTGGGTTGGGAGGGACCTATCAGACCGTCTAGTCCAACCATCAACCTAAAACTGACAAATGCATCGCTAAACCACATCTCTAAGCACTACATCTACCTGTCTTTTGTAGTGAATGGGGCTACGTCTGGCTGGCAACTTGTCATCCAGCGGTGTTCTTTTGAGGGACAGGAGGCTTTGCAGAAGGGTCTGGATAGATTTGACCACTAGGCTATGATTAATGGGATGAAATTTAACAAGTCAAAATGTGGAGTTTTACATCTAGGATGAAGTAATGCCATTTACAAGTACAAACTGGGAGAGGAGTGGCTGGGAAGCAGCGCTGCAGAAAGGGATCTGGAGGTGCTGGTTGACAACAGGCTCTGTATGGGTCAGCAGTGAGCCCCAGCAGTCAAGAGGGCAAACCCCATCCTGGGCTGCATCAAACAATATAACGAGCTGGTCAAGAGGAGATTATCCCACTGTATTTAGCATTGGTGTGGCCTATCCTTGAGTACTGTGGCAGTTCTGGGGTGCAGAATTTAAGAAGCATGTGAAGGTCCTTTCTTGAATGTGTCTAGGCAAGGGCAGCAAAGCTGATGAAAGGGCTGGAAGACATGTCCTGTGAAGAGCAGCTGACGTTTTGGGGCTCATCTAGTTTAGACAAAAGGAGGCTGAGGGGGTGACCTTGTCATTCTTTACAGCTTCTCTGCAGGGTGCTGAGCTCTTCTCCCTGGTATCCAGTGACAAAACATGTGCAAATGGTTCAAAGCTGCATCAGAGGATGTTTAGACTGGACATTAGGAAGCATTTCTTTACCAAGAGAGCGGTCAAACACTGGAGCAGGCTTCCTAGAGAGGTGGTCAGTGTCCCATGCCTGTCAGTGTTTTAGGCATTTGGACAATGCCTTTAATGACATACTTTAATTTTGGGCAGCCCTAAATTGGTCAGGCAGTTGGACTAGATGATTGTTGTAGGTCCCTTCCAACGAAATAGTCTGTTCCTATTCCTTTCTGAGTCTGATCTTATTCTATTCCAGCTTCTGCTCCTTCTGGAGACAGAATATCTCTAATGCTCCGTGGTCCAATTTAGTTGTGATTATTACAAGGTACTGTCACGGATGGATGAGTTCAACCTATTTTTGCCATTATTTTACAGTGGATGATGATGACACTGTATTCCTGAAGTAATGCTATGGAAGAGGGGACAACCAGGCCTGTACCAGGATGAGGAAGGCTGCCTTGTATCAACTTTCTGTGCAGACTGGATTCTCTGGGTTCAGCCCCGCAATTTACCTCATATGAAATGTCTTCTCCTCAAAGAGACTTGACCTAATGACCATGGACTTGGTGAACTGAAGTTTTGCTAATTAACGTATTTATTTTGAGTCCTATTTCACTTCAGACAACCTTTCTGAGAAGAGAATGCTGAATGCCAGCCACTTCAACTGAGTCATTGGGGGTCACCTACTTAATGCTAACATTGCATTGTTATTGTTATAGGATGGCATATGTTGGTGGTACCCAGGGCTGTGCTTGGTGATGGGAGAGAAGTGGTCCCTGCCCTGAGTGGCCTGTCACCTAACAGAGAGGAACCCACAGTTCTGCTGCTGCCAGGCCCGTGGTAGAGC